>WNYA01000174.1:0-243639 GCA_019512145.1 Engystomops pustulosus | reverse complement strand
CACATATCAGGGAGGTGAGTGACTACCCCCCCCGACATGTTTCGCCACATGCCGTGGCATCCTCAGGGGAATCGGGGCTAATAATGGGGATAATAATAATTATTAGCCCCGATCCCCCTGAGGATCGCCACGGCATGTGGCGAAACATGTCGTGGGGGGGGGGTATTCTGCTAGATTTTAATGCAGAGGCAGCGGAACGGACAGCTAACTTAGGGATATAAACACAGTACAGCTAGCTAGCGGTTGTATTATACAATCTGAGTCTGTGGTTGTCGTGAGGAGTGGAAAGAAACACATAGCACTGTGTGAGCGACAAGCAGATTACCCACACTGGGAGCCTGACCTGTGAACCTAGGGATAATTGATGCCGAATGTGCTATTGAACTTTTATAAACTTACACGGATCTCCCCACTACATAAGATTAAAATACGAACACGGCATTCCTAATGCAGCTATTGCCACTACCATCAGCCTTCGAGATCTAACCACCAGATTCACGTAGTCACTCACCTCCTGATATAGTGAGAACTGCCGCCCCTTGTTGCTTCTGGAATCTTTAACACACATTTGGATGACGTTAGTTCCATCTTTTAATGAATATTAATAAAGTTTTTTTTAGTGGCCAATGGGTTTAGTTGTCCTAATGACAATTTTCTCTCTGGTTTCGGTTGTAGTTACACCTTTATCAAGCTGTACACACGAAACGTGCTTTTTATGGAATAAACTTCACCCCTTTAACCACTACAAGGAGTGCTGCCTCTTCACTGAAACCATATTGGAGACCCTGGCCAAGGATCACCGGCTTCTGCCACCCACCGCTAGCTGTGCTGCTGTGGATTCTACTTTTATCTTATCTATCTATATCTATCTATCATCTACTATCTATCTTACATCTATCATCTAATAAGACTTCTATTTGAAATCTGGTTGGACATTGATACAAACAAGCAGATATGCACTTATCCTTATAGGAGAAGGCCTGTCACTCACACACATGACATCTGTTCTAGAAAATTCCTTTACATTATAAATGGTGAACTTCTGTTAAGGAGAGTTCTGGGAATGTATTCTGCACTCAGTGACCAGCTTGTCCAGTGGAACCAAAAATTCTACAAAGTTATTCTTATTCTTTTTGACAGCAGAAGGTTTTTGTTTTGATCATGGACGGAATTGGGAAAAGTGATGGGAGACCTTGGCCAGAGCCAGTTGATGTGCTACTGGTGACAGCTCGAAGAAGGGACAACAATGTAGGGCTTACTGACTGCTTTGTTCTGGTGTCCTGCCCTTGTTCCTTTCGGATACATTGTCTCTCCACGGGTTCACCATAGGGTTTTTTTGAGTGAAAAACAATTAGCCCTTTGGCTGTATTCAGTGGCTATGTTAATGCAGGGTGTAAAGAAAAGAGGGGCGGACTTCTAATTGCTGCCTAATTGCCCATTTGGACATATGAGTAGAATAACAGATAGATAGCAGAGGGAAACATAAGGCCTTGTCTAAAGTAAATTTGTTTCTGAGAAGGTGTGAAGGAAATGTTATGGTAGGTCTTCTTCTGCCTCTATAATGTTCCAGTTACTGATGATTCATGGCAGAGAGACCTTTGGCAAAAGGCAACTGCTACCCCTCACCTCCTTCAAAGTAGATCAATGCAGCATATTGAGCAAAATGTTCCAGCCAAAATGTTATACACAAGTAATTTGGTGGGCAAAGATGGAAAATGGTGTGTTTTTTCACAGGGCTGATGTGGAGTTATCTGGCCGCACATATATCAGCCAGAATATAGTCCGCATAGACACCAGGGCGACAAACAGTGGTACTGAGCACAGGTGTTGCTCACCATGCCATGGCCGCAAAATTAGAGCAGCTGCTATCTTCAGCCAAGACTAATGACGGCGCGTATATATTATATAAGGTAGGTTAGGTTAGGTGAGCAGCGCACCTACTCTCTAGCACGCGACTTGTGCACCACAAATGTAATGTCACCCTAAAATCCAATTCCTACCTTTATTTTAACTATCTGTATCCCGGGTCTGTACCTCACAGAACCACGCGATCTCAACAATGCGACTCTTATCTTTAACATGACGCACCAAAGCAATTTCTAGGTACTTTAGAACCAAGACGGAAGCATCTGCAAGTGACACTCACCCTCAGCCTCAAATTACTCATCTCAGGAAAATATGACTCTTCCCTACTCATTTGCAAATGAGGGAACATAAAAGAGGGAAATTTAGAAGACATTTAATACTATACCGATAGTTAGTTAGTACTTTAAGGGGTGAAATTCTGTGTGACACATTTCAAACGCAACTGTGCTCTTAATCAAGGCTGAGGAGGACCAAACACGTACATACGCCGACAGAAAAATGTCTCAGGAAGAGAAGTTCAACGGCATAAATCAGCTATTAAGCCCACAAAGTCCACCAGTGGATTGATGCATCCCTCTCGAGTATCAAAATTTGTTGCGATCCAAGCAAAACAGGACGATCTAAACCCGTTCTTTCAAGATGAAAACGTCACTTTATTTCTGGACCATAATCCCAAATTTCATGCACATAACAGCTAAAAAGTAAGTCAGCAATGCGTTTCAAACGCACAGTGTGTCCTTCCACCCCTTGAAACCGCGTTGCTGCCTTACGTTTTTTAGCTGTTATGTGCATGAATTTGTGTATGGTCCAGAAATAAAGGCAGACGTTTTCTTTGAAAGAACAGGTTTGGAGTGTCCTGTTTGCTGATGCAAACAAATTTGATACTTGATTGTGGTGTTTATCTCCAGTCCAGGAGGGATCTACGGCACAAACCACCTGCATGAGCTGCTACAAATCGGGATTGAGCTGAAACTACCTACGGACTGGATTGACATCCCACCTTTTTTTTCTATAGGACCTTCTTCACTCATGAGTTCTCACTTCCCGTCATCATATTAGTGGTGGCACAGTAAAACTATTTAGGTGCAAAAGAAGAGCCACTTTTATACAGTTAAAGAAAACTACTACTGTTATATTATAATTTCAGAGTCTGTGATATTGGCAGCATCTTGCATGGCTTTAAACACCTTTAAGTACTATAGTGAATACTAGACATACAGTATGCACATATGTGGCAGAAGCACACAATAAAACAGTTCACATTGTCCTGGCCTATTGATAGCAATGGAATGCATCTGACGTGGAGGTGGAGAGGGGTGTGGACCTCTTTAGTCAGATTGCAATGCCATGAGGTTGTCTAATCAATAGGATTCCCACGACTTCTCCTCAGCTCTGGACTAGTATGTAATAAACCACATCAACCACTATGCTGCATTTCTAATATACTAAGCCCATTACAGTTGCTTGCCATGTAAACTTGGTATATTTTCGTCTAAGTTACATAACCTCACCAAATTACCAGGAGCTATTCTGGCTTGTGTTCTCAGAAGTGTTTTCCTAAAACCGATGGAGCAATGTACTAAGACTGTCATTTTAGACGCCAGTCACATTCTTCCCCCCACCGTCGCAAAGTGGCCGATCTACTCAGAGCTCACCAATATTGTGGATGACTTTATAAACTGACAGTACCACCTTTAATTTCAATAGATCCTCTCCAAATCATGAAGAGTGGACAGTCAATAGGTTAGTACTGAATCTTTGTCTTTGGATTGTTTTGGATAAATGATTGGTTTGTGCTTTTTTATATAAAAATATGATTGCAAAAATATTATTATTATATATTATTAAGTTTAAAACATTATTTTTTTAAAACATTATTTATAAAATTATTTTTTCCTCTAAACACCAAAAAAAATCTCTAATTTTGTATGCAAACTGAACTGAGAAGAGTCACTTTCCTCAGAAATTAGTCATTTTAGAAGCTAGAGTGGGAGTGTTACTTCAGATTTTTGGGTTCTATAGCACTTAGAGCCATGCTTCTTAGATTCTTAGCTTAATATGAGACAAAAAGCATGATTCTAGGTAATAAAATTACCTGCTAGGGAGGATGTGTATACAGGGGGCTGTGACTGCATACTGCTGAGGAGGATGTATATACAGAGGGCTGAGGCTGTGTACTGCTGGGAGGATGTGTATGGTGGACTGAGCAGTGGCGTAACTACCGCCGTAGCAGCTGCTACAGGGCTCGTGAGGTTCAGGGGCCTGATGATGCATGGTCCCTGTGTTCTGCATTGCTTTCGCCACGGCCCGTGGTCCAGGGCGCACATTCAGGTGCCTGGCCAAATCGTGACCCCTGGCCCCTCCACCTATGTGTCCCGTTTACAAGCCCACTCTCTCCTGGCCCTCCCACCATTTTCGGATCCCCGGCAGCCACCTCTCTCACCCGGCCGCCGGCACAGTTGAGCGCCCACCTATTCCCTGCATGGCGGCACAGACGGCTGCTGACAACTGGTGGATGTGCCTCCTCCCCATGGCACAGTCGAAACCCATCCGCCCCACCCCCAGTGCCTGCGCCCCCAGCTCGAACGGGATGGATGCCCCTCACTCTCCATGGCACACAGTATATTTATATTAGCATATACAGTATGTATATATATATATATATATATATATATATATATATATGATGTATGTGTGTTTTTGTATATGGTATGTATGTATATGCTCTTTATATTGAATGTGTGTGTATTTCCCGTATGTGTGTGTATATGCTGTATACACTCACCGGCCACTTTATTAGGTACACCGTGCTAGTAACGGGTTGGACCCCCTTTTGCCTTCAGAACTGCCTCACATTCGTGACATAGATCAACAAGGTGCGGAAGCATTCCTCAGAGATTTGTCCATATGACATGATGGCATCCACAGTTGCCGCAGATTTGTCGGCTGCACATCATGATGTGAATCTCCCGTTCCACCACATCCCAAAAGACTCTATTGGATGAGATCTGGTGACGTGGAGGGCCATTTGAGTAATAGTGAACTCATTTCCATGTTCAGAAACCATCTGAGATGATTCCATCTTTATGACATGGCGCATTTCCTGCTGAAAGTAGCCATCGATGTTGGGTACGTTGGTGCATAAAGGATGGACATGGTCAGCAACAATACTCAGGTAGGCTGTGCTGTTGCAACGATGCTCATGGTATCAATGGGCCCAAAGAGTGCCAAGAAAAATTTCCCCACACCATGTACACCACCAGCCTGAACCATTGATAAAACGGCAGGATGGATCCATGCTTTCATGTTGTTGACGCAAATTCTGACCCTACCATCCTAATGTCGCAGCAGAAATCGAGACTCATCAGACCAGGCACGTGTTTTTCAATCTTCTATGCTCCAAATTTCGATGAGCTTGTGCAAATTGTAGCCTCAGTTTCCTGTCTTAGCTGAGGAGTGGCACCCGGTGTGGTCTTCTGCTGCTGTGCCCATCTGCCTCAAAGTTCGACGACTGTGCGTTCGAGTTGCTCTTCTGCCTACCTTGGTTGTAACGGGTGGCGATTTGAGTCACTGTTGCCTGTCTAGCAGCTCGAACCATAGTCTGCTCATTCTCCTCTGACCTCTGCACCAAACAAGGCATTTCCACTCACAGAACTGCCGCTCACTGATGTTTTTTCTTTTTCGGACCATTCTCTGTAAACCCTAGGGATGGTTGTGCGTGAAAATCCCAGTAGATCAGCAGTTTTCTGAAATACTCAGACCAGCCCTTCTGGCACCAACAACCCGCCACGTTCAAAGGCACTCAAATCACCTTTCTTCCCCATACTGATGTCGCGTTTGTAACTGCAGGAGATTGTCTTGACCATGTCTACATGCCTAAATGCACTGAGTTGCCGCCATGTGATTGGCTGATTAGAAATTAAGTGTTAACGAGCAGTTGGACAGGTGTACCTAATAAAGTGGCCGGTGAGTATACTGAATGTGTGTGTGTATTTGCTGTATGTGTGTATATTCTGTATGTATATGCAGCATGGGTGTATATGGTGCTTTTATACTGCATATGTGTGTATATATGGACAGTGTATACTGTATGTGTGTTTTTGTATATGGTATGCATGTATATGCTCTTTATAATGAATGTGTGTGTGTGTGTATTTCCCGTATGTGTGTATATACTGAATGTGTGTGTATTTTCTGTATGTGTGTATATTCTGTATGCAGGACCGGATTAAAGGAGGGGCTCCTTGGGCTAGAGCCCCGGAGCCCCCACCACTGAGTCGCTGACTGTCTCTGTGCAAAATGCACATAGGGGTCTAGGACAGTGGTGGCGAACCTATGGCACGAGTGCCAGAGGTGGCACTCGGAGCTATTTCTGTGGGCACTCAGACCATCACCCCAGGACAGAGTTCATCAAATAGGACCAAATCTTCCTGCAGTCCCAAGCAACTTAAACAATACTTCTTTGGAACTGCGGGAAAAGTGAGAAGGTGTGGACAGGGCTTCATTATCTTTGAAGCTCATCCTGCTGGACCCTTCTGATTTCAGAGTCTGATTTGCCCTCCTTCTTTCAACTGTATTGGTGGCCTCAGGGGGCCGATACGATTGAAAGATCTGGAACACACGGTGCAATAAGTTACTGCTTAAAATGCCAGTGTTGCACTTACAGGTAAATAAGTGGATTTTAGTTGTAGTTTGGCACTTTGTCCCAAAAGGTTCGCCATCACTGGTCTAGGATGTCAGCGTGGTCAGTTGAAACACACAGACGTGCCCCACTGGGGGAGATCACAGAGATCGACATTTTCTACAGGGGACTGGCAGCCAATTCTACAGGGGCTTGTGGCTGTATACTACAGGGGGATGCCAAGCTATATACCTCCAAAAACATTGTTGGAAGGGCCCCCACCAGTTTGCGCCCAGGGGCCCCGACCACCCTTAATCCGGGCCCTGTCTGTATGTATATGCAGCATGTGTGTATATGGTGTTTTTATACTGCATATGTGTGTATATATGGTCAGTGTATACTGTATGTGTATATATATAATGTGTATATACTGTATGAGTTTGTGCATACTGTGTGTATTAGTGTATAAATGTATATGAGTGCATAAATGTGGGTACTTGTATACTTGTATGGATATGGGTGCAAGTGTATGAGTTTAGAACTTTTTGTGTGTGTATATAAGTATATAAAGGTGTGTATATATCAGTGTGTACATGTGTGTAATTGTATAAACATGTCTGTATAAGCGGTGTAAGGACGCGGTGACCAACGAATAGAGATGAGGGGGGGACGAGTTTCTGCCACGTGCGGTTCGTTCTAGTGAGAACTGCCGCCCCTTGTTCTCTGGCAATTTTAACACACAATATTGGATGACGTTAGTTCCATCTTTTAATGAATATTAATAAAAGTTATTTTTTAGTGGCCAATGGGTTTATGTGTCCTAATGGACAATTTTCTCTCTGATTTATAATTTATCCAAACCCAGTCACAATGTGGTCTATACAGTAAAACCCTTCTGAATATTTGTTTTACAGTACACCGAAACGTCGCTTTTTATGGAATAAAGCTTCACCCCTTTCACCACTACAAGGAGTGCTGCCTCTTCACTGAACATAGATAGATAGATAGATAGATAGATAGATAGATAGATAGATAGATAGATAGATAGATAGATAGATAGATAAGAAAGAATAGAAAGGCTCAACACTGGATCTGAAACGTTGCTGCTAATATTGAATAAATCCACCTGATCACTTGACATCCTTGGAGTGCTGCTATTTTATTCTTTTTCTTGCATCTATTGGTGCTGTTGAATAGTTTCCTTTTGTACAAGATGGATACAATAAAAGTAAATAAAAATGTTATTTAACAGCACTGCCTCAATGAAATATGTTACTTTATGTGGCTTATAACTATTGAACAAATAAAAAAGTGCCAGGTGAGACATGAGAGGTCTAGACAAGATGTCAGTCAGCTGCCTGATGGTGAAAAGACTTTTATGTCCATTACTGGAAAGGATGTTACATGCTGGAATTTGGCGTTTCTGTGTAAACCAATCATCTGTCAGTGATGAGTTTTCTTCTCACTTGGCTTATGTTGATCTAATAGCTGCAGAGAACTGGACAAGCTAATATTCTGGGTGCTGGGTTGTACATCACTGAAGGATATTGGGAGGTAGGGGCTGAACATTACTGCTGGACCTGTGTTTGCTGGAAGCCTTGCATGTCAAATGGAAAACATGAGCCTTTCAAATAACATTTGCTAACAGTATGTACATGTTTGGGAGATCTTTCTAAATTTGATTTCCAAATATTTTCTATGAAAGACCCCTTTAGAATGAAACAGGAATGTAATTATTGATTGTATTACCCCTCAACCCACAAAGGGAATGCCATAGGAAATATTGTTTCAATCTCATACTAATGTAAAGACTCTATGGGGGTCATTTATCTTAGTCTTTTTTTCTTTTATATTTGCAACTTCTTTTGATACATTTCCCCCAAGATTTGCAACTTTTCTACATTTCAAAGTTCATTTTTCAATGTTGTGCTTGATATATCTTTAGAATCCAGATGTGGACATATGGAAAAGTTGCATTTTTGGCGCAAGTATAGGAAAAGGTTTGGAAGGGATTTATAGAAGGGGTTTCAGAAGAACTTGTGACATTACATTGAATGTCTGATTACATGTATGGCTTACATAAATCACCCTAAAAGAAAAATCGAAAAAGTTAAAAATGCTGAAAAAGATTTAAAAAGGCAATTTCCAGCCTAAAGGGAAATTATCCCCTATATTTTTGGTAACGTGCTGTCCTGGTCCATTTCAATAATCTGGTGAGTTTATATCAACACCTGCTGGAAACAAAGTATGGAAAAGTATAGTAGACTGCCCTATCTCATCCTGCTAACTGCTATAAAATACTGTATCAATTTAGGCCACATGGGAGCCGGATGTCAGTGTGTGGCAGCCATCACCAAGCTTTGCTATATGGAGACCTTGGGTGTTTCGCAGTGATAAACATCGACAGCAGCAAATCACTGCCTGCTGCTGATGGTCACTACTCCTCCTGTGTTTAGGGGGGAAGAGCGGTAGAACAGGATACTGTATCTCAACGTATGCTTATACAGTGCTCACCCCTCCCCTCTCCATAGGGGGGCACAGGGCTGGCCATTTATGGTGTTGCTGTGTTCTTACCGCACAGTGACCAAGCATCCCCATTACGTTACTTTTGTGTGAATGAGCCCTTAATGTGATATCAGGTGTATGGATGCTTAACAGAACCAGAGATATTCCCTCTTAAAGCTGCATTAAGTTGCAGTAAAAAATGATTATTTTTATATACAGCTTTCACAGATTTCCAACTGTAACTTTAGTGCATATCTCAGTTACTGTGAAACATCCAAACACATTAAAGGGGAGAGTATCCTGTTTAATATAGGACACTAGAATTGTGTGTCTAGGTACCAGGGTTCAGGAGATATAGGTGTTTAAAGCGTTCCACCTCCAGCCTGTTAGCTGAAGCAGAATATAAAAGCCAATAAAAGTTCAAAGTAATGCAGCGCCTTATTTGTAGGTAGAGCTCAAACAACGGTTCCGGATGGATCCAAGACATCCGAAGGTTTGAAGAGAATGTAAAATGTAATGTGACCAGAGCTCTGTATAGTCTTCAAGTCACTTGGTTTTGATCCAAATTCATACGTATTATGTGTATACATTTTAATAAAATCGCTTGACCATTAATATCCCAGACGAAAATAAGGCACCATCCGGACGCGGAACCGCCAAGTATATAGTCCTTAAAGTTCTCCTAACAGCATATCCCACTATACCCCAGAAGAAGCTCAGGTGCGGAACCCCGGGTCGGGCAGTGACTTGACGTCCTCGTGGATTTTACATTGCGTAATTTTATCTGATTTTATGTAAGTAGATTCGATAATAAACTACTGAATTTTTTGTGGAACTGTCTACACTATGTCCGCACTCTTTTCTCTGTATAGTGAGATATGCTACTAGGAGAACCTTAAGGACTATATACTTGGCGGTTCCGTGTCTGGATGGTGCCTTATTTTCGTCTGGGATATTAATGGTCAAGCGATTTTATTGAAAGTTATGCACATAATACGTATGAATTTGGATCAAAACCAAGTGACTTGAAGATTATACAGAGCTCCGGTCACATTACACTTTACAGAATATAAAAGGAGCTGCATGAAAGACTTAGAGGGAGGTTTATCATATGCCGGCGCTCGTGCGTACGATGAGGAGTAGTTCTGCGTAAAATCACAGATTTTTTTTTTTTAAACTCTACTCCCCTCAGGAATTTGCAATTATATCAGCACTTCTATGACAAAAACTCATGTAGAAGTGAATAAATCTCCCTCGTAGTTTACAGAAGAACACTGTAGCTGAACCTGGGC
Source organism: Engystomops pustulosus (assembly GCA_019512145.1). Taxonomy (NCBI): domain Eukaryota; kingdom Metazoa; phylum Chordata; class Amphibia; order Anura; family Leptodactylidae; genus Engystomops; species Engystomops pustulosus. The sequence continues at coordinate 233,355 of WNYA01000174.1, read as the reverse complement.
AAGGGGGATGGGATGACACTGTACATATTTATAACATATTTTAGTAAACATTTATTCAGTTTTACTTCTTTAAAACTTTAATCAGAAAAATGACAAAAAAAAGCTTCTTTATTCACATTTGTGGTCATTTATCAGCTACTTTTATTTAAAAAAATTATGTAATTAATAAAACTATCCTATAAAGTTGAAGTATCACATATCATTAAAAAACAGAGCAAATATTGTTATGATATGAAAAGCTTTTCTAGAGATATCTGCCTTTAAAAAAGAAGAGCAGAACAGAACTAAACAAAACTGCCATGGACATTCAGGCATGATTGACCCTCTCTTTCAGGAAGGGGTTAATAAAGAACTTTTAGGCAGACGACATAGGACAAACCCCAGTCCATATGTGTCAGTGTCCCCTGAGACACCTACACTGAGTGCACAGGGCGGGGCTAAGGTCAGTGGGCGTGGTATCTGGACCTCTGTGAGTATATGAGACTGCGGTTTAAAGGGACAAGCCGAGAAAGTTTAAAGAGACACAACTTATTTTCCTGAGCAGCCTTAGCTGTAGACACAGAGGACAGAATGGAGGGCAGTCTGCTGTGCTGGGAGGCTGAGAGGGAGCTGAGAGCTCAAGCTGATTCAGTGCTGCTGCAGAGCCGGGTGCTGGACAGGCTGCTGACATCCCAGGACACATACACCGCCTCCCCCATGTATTTCCAGTGTGTGCAGAAGGAGATCTACCCATACATGAGGAAGATGCTCACCAGCTGGATGCTGGAGGTAAGTCATCTGTGCCGGCAACTTCATGCTGCCATCGCATTTACCATGAGTGAAAGTAATGGGTTAATTATCTATGTCTCCTCAGTATATTACCATGTGTTCCAACAGGGGCAACCACTTTTTAACCACTTTTGTTTGGGAACTAGTCCACACTATACTGGCTAATGCCACCAGATATTGTGATGCTACAACCGACCCCCCCCCCCCCCCCCCGCATACAGGTGATGCTACAGCCCCCAGCATTTCAGAGATGGGACATCTCACAGCATACCAGTGATACTACAACAACGACCATAACATAGCTAAAGGCTGTCAAAGTTTGTTGGAAATAAGTTTGAAGAGCTATAGGTTGGGGTCACAGTTACTGATTTATGCACTACTGTCATACTAGCATTTAGACCATTTATGTTGTAGTAAAGTATTGTTATTAGCAGTAATTCTACCATATATATTGGGCTGTAATAAGTCAATGCAAATCTGTAAAACTCCTATCACTTGTTATCTTACTAACTTGCTGGTGATTTATCCTTTACTGCCATTATTGCCTGAGAGAATTACATGTGGTATAAGGTAAATGCATAATACGTTCCATGACCCTCATTAGTAGTAGTATTCATGTGCACCCCTTCATTTTAGAGGAGGTCGGAAGTTTGTAGTATATACACCTGTTCACACAAGTGTCCTAGCTTTCACTTATAACAGAGCCATGACAACTATGTTGCATTCAGTTTCCAGCAGATACTGACAAATCCTAATGATCTTTTTGGGCTCTGCTGCCAGAGTAGTGCTTTTTTATTTGCTGGTAATAATGTTTCTAACTGTGGTATTACTTGGCTGAAAACAATGGAAACCTGAACAGACCCCTGAACACAAATCTTACAAGGGACTAGTTCAGATACAACTGAATTTTGGCTCTGCACCTTGCAGAGTCTGCTACTTGCCAATACTGTTGTCCTTGGCTAGCAATGGAAACAACTAGTGTCAGACTGACCCCCCCGAGTGCCAGAGGACTCTCCAACTGAGCCAGGCTCTATTCTATGTATAGTTTCCAGAAATCCAGCAGGATACAACTCAACTTTGACGTCATTAATCTATATCCTAGTTGATTATGGATGGTCGGTCCCTGAATCTGGTGTGCCGAAGGTACCCTAGTCTGACACTATACAATTGTAAAACAGTCATTTTTGCTTATAGCTGTAAGAAGCAATACCATTTATGTACTTTTTATATTATATATATAAAATCTATCCTGACTTAAAATCCCTACTGTCACCCCCGCTCTTATTCATAGTCCATACCATGAATTACCTCTGTAATTCCGATTTTATCAGATGGGGGGAGGGGGGGCTGTCCACAGATATGGAATGTGAATCTTTAAAGGGGCTAGAACTGATGGAACACCTACTTTTAAATTGTAGATTTATTTTTTGCCAAATTACTTTATTAATTGATGACCCGGCCCTTATGTTATTGCAGGTATGTGAAGACCAGCAATGTGGAGAAGAGGTGTTCCCCCAGGCCGTCAACTGCTTGGACAGGTTCCTGTCTGTGTTGCCTGTAGAGAAGAGAAGGCTCCAGCTTGTGGGTGCAACCTGTCTGCTTCTCGCCTCTAAACTAAAGGAGTCAAAGTCCATAACCATTGAGAATCTCTGCATGTATTCTGATTTCTCCTTCACAGCCACTGAAATGCGGGTAAGTACCTTGTGGTCATTGATAGGCTTTATTCTCACTCTTTTATATCATCCCCACAAAGTTACTTTCTGTTATCACATATAATTGGATTGGGTGTGGACCTGCACATGAACATTTGTATTCTTTGTCTGCATACCACAGATCTCTTGTCTGTTTTGTAGTCATTGGCCTACATTTATCATATATTTATGTGCAGTTGTCCTCACTAATGTGCAAAACTGTTTTTCATTAATCTGGCGCCCCCTCCACTGTTCTGTGCACCTTTTTTTTGGTGCACTTTGTGCATGCTGCAGAATTGTGGCACAAACAGAATTGTGGCGCAAACTCCAACTAAGCACCAACAAGACCCTTTAGATGCACATTTTTTCTGTCTTGTCGGACACAGTGCAGCCACGACACAAAACTGGCGCATACACTTTATAAATACATTTGCAAGCAGTTTGAAGGAAACTGGTGCAATTGCTTTAATAAATGCGGGCCAACGTTAAAGTTTCTGAGTTTTAAAGTTTTTACAAAAAACAGTCCTTGTGAGCTGCTTTTCATTCATTTTTACAGGCAGGGAAATAATACTGAAGGAAATTACTAATCAGAATAATGTTGTGTGAGCGGGTCTTATAGTCAAGCCACATGCATTGGATCTGAACTTTTCCTCTTTTATGTAGGCAATGGAGCTGCTCATCTTGAACAAGCTAAAGTGGGACATAGAAGCAGTGACACCCAGAGACTTTCTCCCACACTTCCTACAGCTGCTCAGTCTATCAAGGGACAAGATGCAGCAAGTCCGAAAACATGCTGAAACCTTCATTGCTCTCTGCACTACAGGTAAGTTCCTAGGGTTAGAATGAGCTGCTTATCATTGGCCATGCTGGTCAGGAACAAATAGTAATAGCTTTTACCCCCTGTGTTTTATTGCATGTGATAAGTTTTTTTTTTTCTCTCTGTTTTCCTTCCTTGTAGACTGTACTTTCATTGGTCTACCAGCATCTATGGTGGCCGCAGCTAGCGTGGCAGCTGCAGTCACAGGTCTGCGGCCTGAGAATCTGGGCATGACCTGCTCCAGTATGGCAGCCACAAACTATCTCGCCAAAGCCATTCGTTGTGATCCGGTAAGTGTGTTTACCAACATGACTCTTGTAGAGGGTGCTCTCAGTTCTGTCCTGGTAGCATAGGACATGTTCCTATTGTAGGCTGCACTTGTACCTGCTGTTTAATAAAATGTCAAGAACAGGTGTCTTATAGCAAATGGACCATGTTATTCCCCAGTATGTACATTCCTGCAGCTGTGGCAATCATAAAAGACTGCTGAGTACTATCGGTATATGATAGATGATAATGGCTGCATAATCGCCACCATGAATTTAAAGGGGATATTGCAGAACCTTTTATTCAAATACTTGCAAACTAGTTTAATTTCCACAGATTTGCCAGTAACTTAATTTTAGATCAATCTCAGAAATTTCTATCTAAATGGGATTTGCTGAAAATCTTGCATATGAAACAGAACCAACACCATTCATGAATACATACTAGGTTTTACCTTGAAATACCTGAAGTGCATCAAAAGTGCTCACTTTTGTTCTGAGTACAGTCAACTTGCATACTTATAATAACTCTATTTCTCTAATTTTAGAATATCCTGAGAATGTGTCAGGAACAAATTGAACTGTCTTTGGAATCAAACCTCCGACAAGCTACAAGTGACAGACCTACAGATTCCAAGGCTGTGGCTGTGGAGGAGCTTGAGCGGGCTAGCACTCCCACTGATGTTCTGGACTTTGATTTGTAACTTGTAGCTACACTTGATTATTGCGACTTACTAATGACTCATACTTTGTATGAACCGGGTTGGGTTAGAAAACTCTTTTTGAGCCTAAGGCCCTTTATGATTGCTGTGCAAAACATTTTAACACTACCCAGAATTGACAAAGCTTCATCACCTATTTGTCCGACATAGGTTGTCATAGTGTTCCTACCCCAGGTACAGGGAGAAGTGTTCTCAAATAGTTATGCCCTCCAAAAAAAAAAATGGAGCATGGTATAGTAAAAGTCCACATGTCTGGCAGTCTGTCAGTCAAGCTTTCTAACAGATAACAACTAATCTATTCAATACTTAAGAATATAATTTGACACCTGCTCTCATGACTGCTCATGTCCCAGTGATATAGATGGCCCTTAGAATGTACCAGAGTGCTGGAATTGTTTGTGCACCACCACTTTATTTACATGGGCACACATAGACCCCCAAGTCTTCTGGTACAACTGCTGAGACCTTCCTATGTGTAGAGGGAAACCTTTTCTAGACTTAAGACCATTATGTATTGTAAATCATAATCCAAGTATATATTCCAGACCTATGGAGAAGTTGCCTTTTGCTCTAATTTGATTGAATGAACTGCACTCCATCAAAGATTTAAATTAAAACAATACCATAGGGCAGTGATGGCGAACCTTTTAGAGATTGAGTGCCCAAACTACAACCAAGCCCCGCCTTTTTTTGCAAAGTGCCAACACAGAAATTGAATTTGTGATTTATACTCCCTGTTCTGTCACTGCTCACATTCATACCAGCACCCTCAGGATACCAATAAAGCTAAAAATAGAAAAAATTTGGATGATCATTGTAGCTTCCCTCCAGGGTCCCATAAACCGGAAGAACTGTCAGGGCCGGAACAGGAGCTACAATGATAATCCAGATCTGTTCACACCTCCAGTAGTCCCAGTTAGCACTGTCACTTTAATATAGCTCTTTGCACAGCAAGTCCTGGGATGTCTGGGACTGCTGGAAGATATCCGGAGTCCTCTCTGGTGATGGCCTGGGTGCCCACAAAAAGGGCTCTGAGTGCCACCTCTGGCACCTGTGCCATAGGTTCGCCACCACTGCCATAGGGCCTTGGTCCCTTTTGTCAGACCACCCAAGATCAACAAGTAACAGAATATCACCACGAGACGCTAAACCTGGAATACCAATTTAAAGAGTAGATGTCCTTAAGGCCCCTTTGACACTGACGTTGAGGGGACATGTATCCAGCGCCAGCTGGCGCCCGGGCACGGAATGGGAAAAAGATAAACACAGGAAAAGATGGAGAATGCTTTAAGGCCGGGCGCCATGCCACGTTATGGAGAGGGCTGTATGAAGCTGACGACCAATGCTGTATGAAGATGGTATTAAGAGTAAGGAACATAGCACTTTTTCTATATTTTGAATATAAAAGGTGCTACTGGACACCACACAAGACTTCCCCAGATTTCAACATATTGGAAGGAATAGAACAGTTGCTTTTTATCTTATTATGGTTGTTAATTTGTTATTTAATATTTATTTGTAATTCTTATGATTTCGTATTTTTTATTTAAAAGTGCTTAATTGAATATGATTTCCGTTATTTATTATTTTGAGCTATTTATTTCTTGCAAAAGCTGCACTATAGTATTATTGTCATCGCAATTAAGTTAAAAGGAAGGTTCATTATAATATGGGAAGCGATGTGCTTGACTTGATGACACATTAATTTGTTTTATACAATATTTATTAATGATGAGATGGTAATTTACTCTGCTAGGTTGCAACCACAGCAAGACACACTAGGTGGACAAAGCAGAGCATTACCAAATGTATCTTTTATACTGGTTATATTTTGTGCTATCCATAGTAATATTTATAATGCAAATGTGGAGAGCTATCGTGGAATTATAAAAATCATCATCATTAATAGAAGATGTTTCTCTAGAGTAAGAAAAAATATCATTCCTTAATATGCAGATGGAAAGATGATGATGATCTGTAGCTTTTAAACTTTTTCCCCTTTTTTTTTTTTTTTAATTATTTTTTGTATTCTCAACTTGTATTTATTTTGGGCTGTTTTTCATTTATTTATCAAATGTTCTACTCCTACTTTATTGATAGGGGAATATTTTTTTGCACTTTATATGAGATATTTTCAATATGGTGTGAACTGAATTTATTAAAAAAAAAAAAAAAAAAAAGCTGAAATCTTGGAAAAAGATGGTTCATTGTTCCAAGGTTTTTTTTTTTTTTTTTGTTAACAATAAAGGTGTAAATGTTAAAAGTTGGACTTTTATTTCTTAATTATATATTTTTGCTAATTTAAAAAAAATCACTTATGTTCCTTTGTATTTGATGTTTCTATCTATCTCGGCTTCTGCCCAAGTGACCTCCAGGGTCCTATTAGAGCAGGGTTTGCAGGGATGGTGAAGAACCTCATGGGCACGTACCCGCACCATTTGCAAGCGGTTGCCATAGCTATATGGCTATGTAAGAAACAGAACCTAATAAAAACATCTAACTTTTACATAAACTGCAATACAGTTTCCAGTGATCAGGAATTTACATGTGCAATATGTATAAATTTCACATTGTATTGTGTGTAACAGTCTGAAAAATCTATTAAAATATAGTAGTAAAGACAACTAACACAATGGGGCACATGTATTATCTCATCTGCGCCAAAAAATTGCCAGGATTTTAATCTTTTTTGGTGCAGAACTATTGTGGATCATTTTGTGCCAGAAAGAACAGATGTTTCAGACTATCCCGACTCCTCTGCCTTTTTTTGGCGCAAATGGGCGTGGCCTAACGTTTCCACATTATCCTCCACATTTATGTGTATTTTGTCTGCATTTTTAGCCACACGATAGACCAGGGAAAAAATGGTCACATAGCAAAATTAAGGTGCAGTCCATGGAAGATTTTAGCGCACATCTCATTGATGTCGGCATTTTTATGGCACCCGACTGTTCAGTCTACCCATTAATTACTAACAGCCTTGCCCCACTTAAATACATCGAACTGTGCTTTCCGGAGACTGATCTCAGATGCTGACAGATGTGCTTGCGCCAGAATTAGTAAATCCCCCCCAATGTGAGCAATGTTTTTGTTTACCTTGCTTCTCACTAAAAAATGAATTATTGATAATACAAAATAATATACTGCTCCTCATATGTAAAGCCCTCAAACAGTTCCATCAACATAAAAGTAGTTGAAGCTGTATATTTTATAAAGTTCTAAAGCATCGAAACCTATAGAAAATTAATCAATTTCCCTTTGGATCAATAAAGTTATATAGTAAATATGGTATTGCTGTTATTGTAGGATTCTGCTGAAAAAGTTTCCCATTTCAAGTTCTTTTAGTTGTTCAAAAATAATCCCTTTATTATAATGGAGGTAAATGTTTAATCATCCACAATTCACTGAGAATGCTTTATTGCAACTGAAATTTAGAATTACCAGAAAAAAAATGAAGGAAAAAAATAAAATAAAAAAGACCATAATAAATTTTTCACAACATTTTGTTTAACATTTTGTTTTCCAGCACATCATTCATACAGAGTTTAATATTTTCTTGTTGCAAGACATGTGTTGGATGAAAACTACAAAAAAAAAAAAAAAATCAAAGAAAAAAAAAATTAACATTCTTTCACCAATAAAATAAAAAAATAAATGTAAAAAAAACATACATTTCACAATCTTGCCTTGCAACAGCCATTTTTTCTTTTGTGTTTTTTTAAGAAATATTTTAACCATGCACAAAGAAAAAGAAAAAAAAAACATTCCAAGATCATTAACACATGTCAACACAACGTAAGATATACAAATAAGTACAGCATTTATTATACATCTCTTGGCACCCCCAAGCCCTGTGATAAGGAGCAACATTCCACAAGAATTACTTGACTGCAATTATACAGAAACCCCCCATCCCCCCCCCCCCCCCCAATAATTCCTGGTCTATGAAAAGAACAGAGATGCCTGTTATGTAGGAGACGCCTTTTTTTCAAATTTTTCGTTTTTTTTTTTTTTTTTTTACAATAAAAGACTTAGGGGCAGGTGCCAAAATCTGAGGGAGGAATGTGAGAAGCCAGCACCTATACAACAGAATTGCAGTGCATCACTGTACCAAACCTTTATTGCGTGAATTGTGACGGCAGCAAGCACAACAGGAGGTATGTGTACATTATCCAATGCCATTTATAGTTAGGACTTCTAAGCTGCCAGGCTGGAGCCATTGCAAACCACTTTTACCATAGTAAACATAAAGGAATCTATATTTTGTAGAAGACGACTCTCTAAATTGACAGTGACACAGAAAACATATAAAATGGTTATATATTACCCAACACCATGTAGTGCCAATGAAGTGACTGCAGATAAAACACACTTACATACCCCCCCCCCCCCAGAAACATTTCAGATTAATACATAACCATTTTTACCTAGATGTATTTTTTTTTTGCATTCGCAGAGCCCCTCTTAACCAATGATGGGTAGTATTGCAGCTCAGTCCAATTTAAGTGAGCGGAAAGGAACTATTGTACCAGACACAATCTATTGTACTAATCCAATACAAGCCATTTACTATATTCAAAGTTAAAGGAAGTAGAAATAAACATGTTAAAGTGGTTGACCACTTTACCTCATTTTTTGTTTTAAATATACATCTATCAATAATGTTGCTCCGCTTTCTTGATATCTAAGGTGAAGCCTCTTGTCTTTTACCTCATGAGACAGGCATTGCTTATAGATAGAGATCACATGACCGTCCATCACGGCCATTTTATGGACAGGAATGTCTGTCTGGTGAGGCAAGAGACAGGAGGCTTCACCTTACATATCATGAAAGCAAAGCAGAACTATTACTAGATGTTTAAGAATAAATGACCTAGTATCCTTCCCCCCACACTCATGGTGGTTTCACATCGGTGTTTTTTTCAAATCATGGATTTTTCCCTGAACCCATTTTGGCTTATGGACACATACAAATTGGTTTTCTCTTCCTGGCTTCCACATTGCTAAGATATGGGAAGCCAATTGTTAGAGCTGCTTTAACTGTACATTGGTCTGCCTATGACATGGAGCAAACATTGTGTTACAAGTACTTTCTATTCCTTCGAACATTTTAGCCTCCATATTCTAGCCACAATGTCTACTATATGTGCTTCCCATTAGTTAAAGGGGTTGTTCAGAGTTAGAAAAACATGACCTCTTTCTATTACAAACTGCTTCGCTCCTGTCCATAGGTTGTTTCTGTCACTGCAGTTCAACTTTACTGAAGTGAATTGGACTTCAACTTGTTTATTGCCTTTTTAGGCCGGATTCCCACTAGCAAGTTCTGTCCAAAAAATTCACTCTGCACTAGCAGGGTGCCCTAAACCAAACCTTGAACCACTGGACTGAACTGACACGAGGCTCGGGCCAGGAGTGAATTTCTCAGGCTTAACTTGTTCATAAATAAAGCAGCCATGGTTTTTAGTTTTATTTACAACCATTTTAATATGAGGTCCGCATCAGTCAGCTCCCCATATCTCTGCTTCTATGAATATACATCTTTATACTACCGGTCCAACTCCAAAAAAAACCCTCCAAAAAGTTTTAGAGACTACTATAAAGACAGAAGCAAATGATAGGCCACCAACATTATTGGCGTTACAGAAAATAAGTAGGCAAACGGTAAATGAATGCTTTATCTTTTTTAATTACATAGAAATTACATATTTTAGATCTTCAAATAGAAGGACAGGAAGGATTGTCATAGGAAGTGACTGCACATTCCATTCCCAGGGAAGAGGAGTCACAGACCATGGTAATCCTATGGCATTTTTCTCCTAAGTAAACTACTTCCACAAAAAAAAAGATAATGTATTTTCTGATTTATAGATACATCCATGATACCAAACTGGGATAAATTCATATATAGATATATGTGTAATTGTCCTTTTAACATTGCCGTATGTACACATGGATACGATTTATACACAACATGAAACACAGAAACATCTGACCAATGTAAGGCATTTCAACACGTCTGTGAAGATACAATCATTTGAAGAGAATATACAATTGTTAGATTTTTTTCATTGCCACCTTTCCCAAAACCTTTGGCAGTTTTACTTAAGACCTTTCGTTGACAGGAATACAAGATTTGGCTCTTCTTTGCAAAGCCCTTGTAGGATTTTAAGTATCTTCTTGTCTGGTAGAGGTAGCCATTTTGTGGCCAACAACGAAGGGGTTGAGATACAATAATTGGCAAATTCCATGGACAAGAACAGCACTCTCTAAAATATTGTAGACCCTGGAAGTATTTAATGCCATCTCATCCCACAAAATGGCTGCCTTTAGGAGATTAGCGCATGTTACGGTTGAGCATGTAGATTAGTAAAAGAGCTGTCTACTGACATCAATGTATGTATCACAGCACAGTGCATGGATTTTGGATCATGTTTTAGGACTTAGAGATTATGGGGAAAATTCATGAATTCTGTTGCTCACAGCAACCAATGACAGCACAGCTTTCATTTTTCTATTGAGACGATGAACAAGTCTTCTATAAAAACATTCTGAAAAAAAATGTAATGGGGATCAGGGACACTGGAGTTGACAGGGATAGGAAAAAAGTGGTACTGTCCCCCCAGAAACAGCACCACTGAGGTACATAGACCGTGATTAGTACTGCAACCCTATCAATTTGAAAATGATAAAACACAGACATTTGCAGTTTTTTCTAAAAAATGGGGGATACACTTTTTCTGTACAACCTTCAAGTAAATAAAGCTTAAATTGTATAATAAAAATCCATGCAACTCCCTTTATATACTTTGTTTTTTAATTCCTCGCCATTTCCAGATCTCTGCTTGTAGTGAGTAAATCAAACACCCGCTATTGAAATCCAGATGCTGAGTTACATGAGAGAGTTCCATCCTACGCCCCAACTATGTTTACATTCAGTATAAACAAGCGTGTTACATGAAAAGCAGATTATATTTCAAGGAAATCTTCCATCAAGCTTGATAAACTAGTGGCACTTATTCATAGATCCATACACCGTGATTGTGGTAATCTTCTTATATTTATTATCCATTGTCTCTGTCCTTCTAAAATACTTTTTTTAAATTATGCTAATGCAGCAGAAGGAAGCTTGGGGACATTACCAGGGCCCCTCTGTGCTGCAGCTTCAAAGGCTGTTACACTATGCAGGATCTCACTCTGTGTGAGATTACATCAGGTAGATGTAAGTAGTAGATGTAAGTGCTGACATTATAACAGTCTGTGAAGCTACAGCACAAAAGGAGCTGTGGTAATACCCCCAAAGTCCCTCTGGCCATTAGTATTATTTAACATTTGATTTTAGAAGGAAGCCCATGGATAACACATAAGATTACCATAGTCACAGTGCCTGGATGAGTAAGTATCCTTGTTTTTTTATGGCAGATTCATTTAAAGGGGGCACCAGTAGCACTATGAGACAAAAACATTATTTATGTAAATTAGGAACCTTTAAGAACTTATTACCCCAAAATGATGTATGCACTGGCAGTGGACATGAGCCAATAGAAAGTGATAGGGACATGTATTAGCTGCTGAAACAGTGACTAGAACACATCCCTAAACAACGGTGCATGAGGCCATGAGTGTAAAAAAATAATATTGGTGGGCATTCAGCTGTGCCATAGTGCAAGGTACTGAACTAATTCCGTGACCTTGAATTTCCACAGCAGCACTATTTTAAAGGGATATTTTGTGTGCATTTCCTTAAAATCCAAATTCCAGGATATGATATAACTTTATAATGTGTGTCTACTGTTCTGCAGTAGCTTTTAACCATTGAACTCACAAGTTAACAGGCTTAGCCTTCATCTACACAGGCTACCACAAAAGTACATCTACAATTAAATATAGGGTTGATGCCTCTGTCTGATTCTAGTGCTACGTGCACACCGCTGGCTCACATAGGACACGGTCTTTCACTGTGGATTATTATTGCATCACAGAAATGTCAATTGAAACATCTGACAGCGCATTTATTATATTTGTAAACTCTACAAAACATAAAACAAAAACTTGTTTTCCTATGTGCATTACTTGTGAGGTATCAATCTTCTAGGGTCCCTGTATTTCTGCTTACACACAGATACCGCAGAGCTATATTTCCCATTTACCTCTACTCCTTTGGAAAATGTTGAGCCCTGGGACATATGATAATCTCAAATATGATAAATCTGCATGGAAAAAAAATGTAAATCGTAGTGTAAATGCACATTGCACACAATACTACACCTAGATTGTCTGGGACTGGTGGATAAAAGCAGCAAGGAAATGTTACAGCCCAAATTCAAAGGGCCAGCAAGACATGTCAGACCTGGCATAGTTTTGTCCACCAGCGCGACCGCCCAATGGATACATCATGAGGTCTAAGTCTCATGATGGATCCACTGTGGCGGTGGGGCTTTATTATGCCCCCATAAATGATATTACCAATTTATTATCTACAGCTGTGGTATTGGTTAGAACTGTCCGTATAGCTCAATGGAGGTACTGTATATCAGTAGTCAAGAATATGATCTCAAAAGAGCCTTCACTGACACCACGAAGGGTGGTGCTGACTGTTTAGGTTCAGAGATAAATCATCTGGTTGGGTTTCCCTTCTAATATTGACTTTTTGGCATTCACTGCATAGAAGGGGCTCCAAAGAGCATACAATAAAGTTCCTAACATGGGAAGAAAATCATAGTAGCTGCATTTTAGCAATGTGTGCTTATCTGTGTATTGCTGTTCCAGATGTAATTGGTATAGAATTATTACAGATTAAAGTATAATAACGGGGAGTGTAAATATGAACCCCTTTCTTCAGACCAGAGTGAAGTTGGCCCCTCCATCTTGTTCAAATCAAACAAAATTGGTGTCAAACGTTTGTGCTACGTTTGTGCCGCTATTGTTTTTAAGATACTAATGAAAGTTTCCAGAGGTCAGAGGTCAACCAGCCCCCCCACATTGCCCAAACCAAACCAAACTGGTGCCGAACAATTCTGCTACGTTTGTGCTGCTCAAATTTTTGTTTGTGCTGCTTTTGTTTTGAATAAATGAACAAAAATTGAAAGGTCAAAAGTTCAACTAGCCCCCCCACATTAACCGAATCAAACAAAACTGGTGTCAAATGTTAGTGCTACGTTTGTGCAGCAAAAATTTTCATTTGTGCCGCTATCATTTTTAAGGTATGTTCAGGTGTTTACATAGGTTAAAGGTGTTTAGGATGAACTGGTAAAAAACAAACCTAGTGACACATCCCTGGTTTGATCACCAGGGGGAGCTAGCAAACACATTGTACTTTGGAAGAAATGAACTCTGATGACCTTTGGAAAAAAGTATGAATATCTTAAAGACGATAGCGGCTCAAATGAAAACGGTTGCTGCACAAACCAGCACAAACGTAGCACTAACGTTTGACTCCAGTTTTGTTCGATTCGGTTAACGTGCAGGGGCTGCTTGAACTTTTGAACTTTATTTTTTTGTTCAGATATTCAAAACAAAAGCCGCACAAACAAAAATTTTAGCAGCACAAACCAGCACAAACGTAGCAGAATTGATTGGCACCAGTTTGGTTTGGGCAATGGGGGGGGGGGGGCTGGTTGACCTCTGGAAACTTTCATTAAAATCTTAAAAACGATAGCGGCACAAACAAAAAATTTTGCTGCACAAACCAGCACAAACGTAGCACAAACGTTTGACACCAATTTTGTTTGATTTGAACAAGGAGGGGGGGCCAACTTCACTCAACTTTTCTTCAGCAACGAATAATTTCATCTTCTACAGTCATGTTCCCACGGAGTCTGAACCCATAGTTATTTTACAATAAAAGTGAAAGCGCTTCCCTGAGTTATCACTCCGAGGACAATCTGACAGATGTGAAAGAGCCTATAAAGAGACTATTCATTTCACTGTATGTCACATAGTCATAGATGTATTTGCCAAAGATACTTTTAAAGTAGTGCAAAATTGGAAATTTAGATGACATATTTCTATCTCATGGGGTCTGTCATAGTATTTGACCAATGTGGGGAATACAAATAGAACTGCTTATATAACAAATACAGGCAGTCCCCGGGGTACATACAAGATAGGTTCTGCAGGTTTGTTCTTAAGTCAAATTTGTATGGTCTCTGTGACAATTGGATTTTAAAACTTTTGGGTTGTCATAAGAACCAGGATTAACAATAAATATTAATTGCAGACACCTCTGATAACTGTTACAGCTGATCATTGTAGCCTAGGGCTAAAGTACAGTAAATTAACAACATCCAGAGGTCCGTTTGTAACTAGGGTCGTCTGTAAGTCGTTGACCGCCTGTAATACAAACCAATTTAATACTCAACCCCTTCCAAAATGAACAACCAGTACAACTAGTGCAACAAAAGAGCTAAAATAAATTTACATGTCAAACATAATGCATAATAAAAGAGCAACCAGAAATAAAAAATCTCATGTACAACATATATTAAAATAATTATTTATACCAACATTCAAGAAAAAAATAAATACGCATTTATGGCTTTTGAATTTCTTTGTTCTATAGTAAGAAAAAATAGAAAAGAAAAATGTGGTATGGGGATTTTTTTTGTCTGAAATTGCTATGCAATAAAATATACCGTATTTAAAAGGGATTTTCCTCAAATTAATGATCTTAAAAACTGAGGGTCCTACATACAGCCAAATATGTCTTACATTGAAATACTGTGTACGTCAAAAAGAATGTTGTAATATGATGTATATCTGCAGAGGAGGCATATGAGAACCTCCATCTCTAAAATGAGATGTCTGAACCCATGAGGGAGGTGATTCAGTGGGCACATCCACACTGGTATGACATGAACTTGCCAGACACACAACTTCAGGGTAAACCCCTTTAATAATTATATCAGCAAAGAAATTGTTGTAAAATTACATCTGCTTCCTCAAACTTTATATTTTTAAAGTGGCAGCGAAATAAGGTGGATTAACAATATTTGGAAGGGTTCCCACTGGTTTGCTTCCATAAATTTCTTGTTTCTCAGTAAATTTGTTAACTTTTTTAACAGAATGAAGACAATTCAAAATTTGGAGCTCTAAAATTTCCAACACAAAGGTTGAGACAGGGTAACCTCTTTCTACTACCACATGAATTCAGCAGATGCTATTACAGATGTGCTGACATTGTGGAGATGGTTTAGATAGCATAGCTCTCCCTTCCAATCATCTGACCTGGCATGTCTAGAACACAGGTAACAATTGGAATTCCCCTTTAAATCTTTGAAGACATATAATGAGCTTAGTGACCTCCATGCAGACAGCTAGCAAACACAGATCAATAGTCTCTACCTAGTGGAATTGTAACCTTTTTTCAATAAGAGAGAATTTGTTCTCTAGGGGTGGGGGGTGGGGGGAGCAAAAACACAAAAGGCCCCAACATAATTTTGACAAGCAGCTGCCTTTTTGGAACATTTAATGGGTCAGCAAGGCACTTGCCAGTAGAATATACTCTTCTATAAAGATTCTGAAAGCTTTTGTATAACATCTCCAGGCATTGCAATAATACACAAGTACATACCTCTTACTCAAGAGACAGGCCAATTGGCTGAACAATGTTTTTTTTTTTATCTTGTAGTCCACCTAGTAATGTCACTAAACACAGCAAATCTTGAGGCATCTCAAGTACCTGACATCTGCCTGGAGTTTCTGTAATCTCTTCTTCCATGGTTGCAGACTACAGCTTCTAATGTTAGTATATAGTTAATATGTCCACCACGGAGAAGTGACAAGGCTAAACCTCATTTGTTACCATAATTTTATCTCAATTTGGCACAGTTGACACAAAAGAAGACACATATTTAGGCAGTAATCATAAACGATCTACTTATATTATGGGACACAATTTTTCTACCTTCTTTCCTCTTATGGGATTAGGACTTCTGATTTGTTAGGTCAAATACCGGAAACAGTAGCAGAATGCAACATACCTGGTATGAGATAAATACACTGTAATGTAACTTTTGTAAATGTCTTCCTAAGAACTGATTAATGACTTAAGGCATTTGTCCACTTCAACAGTGATCCAACAGAGCAGTCTGAGATATTTTAATTGATATGTTGTACACAGTAAGGGAAAGGGTTAGCAGCAGCCTGTGGGTCTCCAGCTGTTGTAAAATCCATTGGAACAACATCTGGAGAACCAGAGTTTTTGTAGTGTGCTCTACGGTGAACCAACCGTTTTACTGACCCGTTTGGAAATGGCACAGAGAATAATGAGGGCATTAGTTCCACAAAAACTTGCAATGTTGCGGATATATCGAGCAATTACAGACCCACAAGATAGCATACAAGACGAAAAAAAACACTCATTGTAACTGGCTCTTTTTAAACCTGTAAACAAGAATCTGTAGAAACTACAAAAAAAAAAAAAAAAAGCTATAAAAACTAGTAAGATTACCGACTTCTAGATGTTTGATGGGAGCAGGAGCCCCATTTTGAATCTGTAGAACGCACATTCTCCAGTTTGTTCAGAGTACCCAAAAAATTAGCCAAGCTTTTCAGTACACATGAAGGTTGTGCGCGCATAGTCCACCTTGTGCAGTGCTATGTTGACTGGCATTGAAAAGTAAAAGAGCAAATAAATAATAATAATAAATAAAAAAATATTTATGACAGCACAATTAAAAACGTTGCCATGCTCAACTGGCAATGTCGTGGCCACAAGAAGTTGGTGGGGCTTAATGAATGGAAAAAGCCTGCTTATGGTATCAGAGATAGGTCCTGATGCACAGGGTCCATCCAGGGACATTGTTCAAACAGTCTTGAATCATCAAGGACTCTTTTATATCCAACACACCAGGTAAAACATGGCTTTGTACTGAGTCTTCAGTCAAATTTGAGTATTTTTGAGTGGGAATGGACTGCAATCTGCATAGCTCAAGATGCACCCAACAGAAAACAAAATAGAAACTCGCATCAACTATTCACCAATTCCCTCTAGGCCTCTTTCAAAGTTAGCATAGAGTGTTTCTTCTTGACCAAAACCTCCGCAAAGTTGAAAGGGTCAGCACTGACCCACCAGCATTCAATGGACTGGAAAATAATTGAAATAATGAAGATGAGTTTCCAGTGCATGTGCCCTCCATTCCGCCTTTAAAACAGAAAATGTCTTGGATCCGTGGACAGAACATGAGGTTGCGAATGCCTAGGATGTTCGTCAGGGCTTCCTTGTGTGCAGTCCACTTCCTTATCCCCTACATGACACAGCAAGCGGCGTCCAGGTGTGCAGAAAGTGCCTTGGTTGGAGGGTTTAGATAATCTGATTGGCCAAGCCCCTTTGGCGAAGTGATTGAATGTAAAAAAACAAAAAAAAAGTGCCCTCAGTGAACTTATTGCCCTAATGGATAATTACCTGTGGATAAAAATAAGAATGGAGAAGTGAATAATCTATATAGTAATAAAAGGCAAAGGTAAGTTGTCTAATAATATTAATTGCTGTATTCTGATTTGCATGAGAATAAACTGGAGTTTGACAATCCTGTGGTGTTAATAATAAAACTGCGCTTTCATCAGTTTCTTCTACGCCAGTAGATAAGAGGGCCTGCTGTTCCCCCCTTCTGTCATGAGATTGACATTTAATAGCTAAGAAATTTGCATACAAAGGAGATAAGATGTGGCCTGGCATATAATGTACCTACATAGAGGCCTACTGCTTACGGTCTGTGTTGAACACTATATTAGATAGTTGTTACTTTTGGACTGCTTCCAAAACTTCACCTTAAAGGGGTTTTCAGCCCAAAAATACCGATGATCTATTCTAGGTATAGATCATTAACATCAGATTGTTGGGTTACAATACCTTGGAACTTTGCGTACTTCCCAGCTGATAGTCGACAGCTTTATGAAACAGGTCACTGAAGGTTAGCTTCCATTAGAATCAACAGGAGCAGATCTACAGTAACCCACTGGGTTCTTTATTTTAGTTTATTGACAGGTGAAAACAGTTGATCTGTGGGGATGCTGGGCGTGGAACCCCCACTAATCTGATAATGAGGACCTTTTCTATGGATAGGTTAACAATGTTTTCAACCCCAAAGACCCCTTTATCCCCATGGGCTGCGTACTGTATTGCATTTTAGTGCCTTTTCTATTGATCCAGCAGTCCATCAAAAAGAGTTATTCATTGATAACTGAAAACTGTCAACTTTTTAAGTTAATGGATCTTAAATATGATACCAGAAACAGTACACGGACAGCTAGGAAATGCATGGTTTCTAGGAAAGTGTAGGACAGTCTAATCTTCAAAATGGTTGTCCAGGATTTAAAAAAACATGGCTGCTTTGTGCCATACACAGCGCTACACCTGATCATGGGTAGTGCGTGGTATTGTAGCTTAGCTACATTGTTTTTATACATTGAGATTTAATTCTAGCACAAACAGTGGCCAAATGTGGCCTTGTTTACAGAATAAAGCAGTCAAGTCTTTCAGTTCCTGAAAATCCATTCCAGGAACTGGACCTGCAAATCTGAAGTTTGATGACCATGCTTTATATTAAATGTAGTATTTCACAGTACCACTCCCCTAGTGCAGAAGCTACTCTTTGTATTGGCTAATAGAGGAGGACTCATTGGGCATTTTGGATGTGTTATACTGGTTTTATATAAGATACATTATAGTTACATTATACTAGGGAATTGATGTTTGTTCATTTGTCTAATCAGACGGCGCTTCGAGAGAGTAGATAAATTCTTAAGAGCTCAGATATGAGATGCAGTCTATGAAGTTACGCTCTGCACAAGCTCTTCAGCATCACAGTTCTAAGTTAAGATGTTTTTACACCTTCTGAAACACCATCCTCCCTCATCCCCCACTCACCGCATTAAGACGGCATTAACAGGAATAGGTTCTGACTGAGACGTTGTCTGCTCGCTGGCTGCTGGAGGGACTTCCTGAAAATGCAGATGGAATTTATTTTAAAGGTACCGCATGATGTGCGCTAAAATAACTCTATAAAACCTATAGAATAAGAATTTAACTCATCGCTTACAAAAAACAGAATAAAGGATTTGCGCAATGTTTTAATAACCGCGCCACTGTCTAAGGGGTACAGTTAGTATTGCAGCAGTCACTTATCTAATGTATAGTAAAGCAGGCTCTATTATCATTTCCATTTTACAATAGTGAAGTAAGTTAGAGATGCTGAAATACTGTACAGAGATAAGAGAAGGTCCAGCATCCAAGGACATCACCAAACCACAGAACAAGGTTTCCACTAGCCTTATCTCCCCTGCATTTTAATGGAATTATCCCCCATTTCAGCAAGAATAAGGACCAGATCCTTCTGATTTTCAAGCATAGTTGTTTGATCAGCACGAACCCATGACTCAATGGGGGTATTTATCAATAATCAGCCTTTGTGCCCCAATTTTTTTAGACTGTCTTAAGACTGTGTGCATAGGCCGTGAGCTAGAGAAATGCGGCTAGCTCATAGCTTGCTATTGGGCATATTCACGTTGTGGTGCATGCACTATACCTCACCGCACTTTGAACGATCAGGTCCTGGCGTGGTCAGTTTTCTTTCAATTGACATGGGTGAGGGGTTCTGACTCCAGCCATGTCAGCCAGGCCAAAAGCAAAGGCACACGGCCTGTTTGCAGCCTGCATGCACATACGTTGGAACATATGGATTCACTTGATAAATATGGTGTAATTAAATGAAAAGTGGAGTAGTTTGGGAGATGTCAGGCATTGTGAGACATTTTCACCCCAATAATGTTATGTAACTTCAATGATAAATTGCAAATCATGATGAGTCGACCCGTCAAAATTAAGATTTTAAAACTCTGTCCGGGTTCAAACACCACCAGCCACATCTGCGATTGATGCCATCGGTGCCCAGGGATTAGCCATTTAAAAGCCAATGGTGACTTTTCCAGCATTAATTGAGGATGCTGGGAGCCAAACCAAAAACTTTGGAGTTCGGGTACGCTCACCATTATTCCTATTTCACTAAAACTCTACCTTCAGACTGCATCTTCCGTAGCTGCACAGCAGGTGAGGTAATGGAGGAGACAGCGGCAGTTCGAAAGTTTGCCGGCAACATTTCAGCTGAGTCTGGACTAACTCCTCGAAGATCCTTTTCACGGAACATCTTTCTCCAAGAAGGAGAGCGGCTGAATGTCTTGGCAGTATCCTATATTTCATGGGAAACCACAAAGAAATTAATTAATTCTAGTAACTTAAAAACATTCATAATTGTCATAAACCTTAGAACAAGAAAATTGCATCTTGCATATATCATTACATTATGGTTGGAAAAGATGTCTCAAACATATTCTCTAGCTTGAGAGATCAGGCGTGTACTTTCAATAGTTGGAATTTTAAGCAGTTGTCAACCACTTCTTCCTCACTTGTGTTATTGGTCATTTTCATGGATTTGTAATTTCTAAGGCCCTCGTAATCACAGTTCTGCTCTTAGTTAGAGAGCATAGAATTACACTGTATTGGTGTCATCTAAAAAGTTTAAAAAACAAAAACTCTAGGAAAACAATGATAAGACAGACCTCCCTAAGGTTTAGCCATCCATGTGAAGCACCATAGGATTTTTTGCCAACCTGAACTATACTTCTTAGAAGTCTACGAGTTGTCTGCAGGAGATCCCTCAAAAAATCCAGGGCCAAGTCTCTCGCTCTTTCTTTCGTTGCTCAATTACTACCAAGTCTTGCCTCTCCCGATCAAGACAGACTTGTTTCACAGGAATTACAGTGCCCTGCCAAGATTGGCCTTTTCCAGGAAAGTAACACAACAAATCCTCTTTTTGACAACTATCTATCAATGGAACTGGATGGACTGCGTTGTTACAATTTGACATTATCAAAAGTATTTCACCCTAGTAGAAAACAAATAATTATGTTGCAGCAAAATTTGTTGCCAAATACCTAAAATGTACAGTAAGCTTAAAGAACCCTCTCCTGGCACACTTCAAGTATATGCAATTACTTTACATATTGTTTTAAATAAAATATCAAAAACACAAGTTAATTATACAAAAGTATATACGGGTATTAATTGCATAACTATGCCATAAAAATCAATTTGGAGGGAGAGCAAAGATTTACTAATTACTATTTTAACTCTAGCAACTGCAGCTGCTAAACTTAACTTGAAAAAAGTATGAACATTATTAATTACCGTATATACTCGAGTATAAGCCGACCCGAGTATAAGCCGAGGCCCCATAATTTTACCACAAAATACTGGGAAAACCTATTGACTCGAGTATAAGCCGAGGGTGGGAAATGCTTTGGTCACAGCCTCCCCAGTATATAGCCAGCCAGCCCCTGTCCCAGTGTATATAGCCTGCCAGACCCTGCCCCAGTGTGTATAGCCTGACCCCTCCCTGCCCCAGTGTGTATAGCCTGCCAGACCCTGCCCCAGTGTATATAGCCTGCGAGACCCTGCCCTAGTGTGTATATAGCCTGCCGCCGCTGCCGGACAGATCGCTCAGAAGATATACAGGGGTCGCCGGAAAGGTGAGTTTAGATATATTTATTTTTTTGACTCGAGTATAAGCCGAGTTTGGGGTTTTCAGCACATTTTTTGTGCTGAAAAACTAGGCTTATACTCGAGTATATAAGGTAAATGAAATTAGTAAATATGGCAAGTTTTTCCATCACCACTAGGACATTTTATACGGCACAATTGAGTTCTCGCATCTCACATGATACACAGAGAAACCATATAAACAAATCTCCTGACTGCAGAATGCCAACAAAGACTCATTATTCTCCCATTTACCAGGAGTCACTGGTTGACATAGGTTTTACTGATAAAATAGCAACAGTTTGTAGAAACCCCAAATTCCTATATGAGAAACCCATGGCTCCACCAAGGCGACACTACACCACACTCCCCAGTCACTAGGTGCAGGGCTGTCCACCTCATAGGTAGTCCACAAATCAGAATTTTTTTCTAAATAAATCCAAACCAGCCTTCTCCAAAACATAGCAACCCGTATCAGGCACTCCATACTAATCAGGGTCACTCTCCACCATTAAGTCCATAGAAGAAAAAAACAAAAAAAATTATGTAAAACACACAAAAGAATTCAGCTGTACCAGTATAGAAAATAAATTGGGTGCTCTACCTTAAGGTTTGTTAAGTCCTTCAATAGTAGTAATTAAAATCGATGGCACACCAAAATGTAGTGAAAAAACAGAATGACTTTATTACAAGAGTGCTACGCTTGAGAAAGCTAGGCTTGAGAAAGGCTCCTGATTCAGGAGCTGAAACGTAGTACTCTTGGAGTAAAGTACAGGCGGTCCTCTACTTAAGGACACTCGACTTACAGACAACCCATAGTTACAGACAGACCCCTCTGACCTCTGGTGAAGCTTTCTGAATCCTTTACTATAGCCCCAGACTGCAATAATCAGCTGTAAGGTGTCTGTAATGAAGCTTTATTGATAATCCTTGTTCCCATTACAGCAAAATATGTATAATCTCCAATTGTCACTGGGGCCAATTTTTTTTTTGGTCTGGATCTACAATTATAAAATATACAGTTTCGACTTACATACATATTTCAACTTAAGAAAAAACCTCTGGACCCTATCTTGTACGTAACCCGGGGACTGCCTGCAATTCCGTTTTTTCACTACATTTTGTGAAAAATAAAAAGCACACAATATATTGTTATTCATGGTACTCCCCCGAAGTCTCCGCCCACTCCATATTCATACAAATTACAATAATCATTCCCCATATAAGACAATACACAATACTAACTTTTTATAACCACTAAGTAACATTGTTATAACCACCATATTTATCTTACAATTTTTTTTCCTTTTTACTTTAACCTCAAAATCCACCCCCACCCTCTACCACCATGGGGGAAAATATCTGATCATGGTACCAAATTCCAATCATCTTTTCCATATGAAATAAGTTTCTCTACACAAATGTTTATAGTAATTGTATATAGCTGTATATAGTGATATCTGAGGGAGCTGTATATAGTGATATCTGGGGGAGCTGTATATAGTGATATCTGGGGGAGCTGTATATAGTGATAACTGGGGGAGCTGTATATAGTGATAACTGGGGGAGCTGTATATAGTGATAACTGGGGGAGTTGTATATAGTGAATACTGGAAACTGTATATAGTTATTAGTGGGGAGGCTGTGTATAGTTATCGCTGGGGAGCAGTATATAGCGATTGATGTTCCCTGTCTGGACTACAAGTAATGGGGTCCCCCATAAACTTTAATCGGCCCGCTTATGCTAATACCCACCACCCTTGAAAATCCTTCCAAAATTTCCATAGCTCTCTCAGTAGAATTCAAAGTATTGCTTAATAACAAGAGAACATCATCAGCGTACAACATTATTCTTTCAGAATCCAAACTGGATGAAAAACCTTTAATTAAAAGGGAACCTGCCACCAGGATGAAGTATTGTAAACCAAGCAAATTATGCAAATGCAAAAGAATTGCAGATCCTTCCAGGGGGGGGGGGGGGCACACACCTAGTAGGTCAGTGTGCTTGGTATACAATCCTTCATGCTAGTGGTAAATTTCCTTTAAATAGTTTTTTCTTACAAACCAAGGCAAAAGAAGCTAAAAGAAGAACAGGTACTGCCAGAGGGGGTACACGCCAGTATGTCTGTGTGCTTGGTTTGCAATCCTTATCCTGGTGGTAGATGTCCTTTAAGGTGTCACTCCTAATGGCAATGACTAGTGGCTGTATCACCATGGCAAAAAAGAGGGGGTGGGGGGACAGAGGGCTCTTACTTTATGATTGTTCGGGGCACAACCAAGGAGATATCTGAACATCAACAAAAAAATGTAGCCATACCCAGCAGATAAATGTAGCCATACCCAGCAGTTTTGCCAATCATCAGCAATTAAGATATGTCTATGGAGGAATCTTCCACCTGTGCAGATGTCCTAAGAAAGGAGGACCAAATATTCTTGATTTTAACATGCATTATCCTTTTGCTGCCATGGGAAAAAAGGTGCCACTGGCAACTTATTCCTTCACCCCACTTAGTAAAGCCAATAATGTAGGTGTATAGGGCATCAGAAGAAATAGCTGTTTACCCAATAAGCATTCATTCAACAGCTTCCGATGAAGTACTGCCCCTAATCCCTGCACGGTGGCACACCTGAACCTCATATAGTAAAGGTCATTGCCATCTGTACTGCAGTGCCGTGCACAATGGCCACGTCTGTGGTTTATGGTAGCCTCCAGAATGTCTGCAAACTACATACATAAAACAAAGAGTGTATTATAGAATTTGTAATTATCCAATTCCCTATAATATTCTTTAGAATGTTATAATGTGATTAACCAAGAACAAGTTCCATAATCACTTGTCATGTAAGAAACATTTTTTCACGTCAAGATTAAGAGATTGGAGGGAAAGTGACCAGAAGTTTGTTGTGGTTGTAAGAGGTTAATCCTTGCACTTTCTCCAGTAATATTCAGGGCAATGTCTACAGGGCATAATCTCCATTCTGCTCACTCCAGTCACACGCGATGATGCACTGTCCAAAGTGTGTTCAGCCAGCCGTGAAAGTGACTCAAAGCGTATCCCCTGCGGGCAGCACTGCCATACACAGGGCACTGCACATAGCAGCAGAGAACCTGCCTCATCCTCCTTCTGTTGTGCTACATTTCTAGCATACATTGTGAAGACTTACAGCATGTCCCTGAAAATGTTGGCTCCCTATTACTTTCCTGGGGGCATTCATTATTTGTTTGCAGCACTAAATATCTCTCAAACTCTTTCTATTAGAATTACAACAACATAGTCTGACTATGGGAACATAGCATATGCATCTAATGTAGTGCTACCCAGTTAGTGGCCCACATCTGCTCTTGGGTAAGTAGCAAGATCACTACCCTCATAAAAACTCTATGTTTGTGAACATAGAGGGCTATTGCTTCCTTATTCCAGTAATGCGGAAATTTAACTTCTACCCATTTGAGACCCAAACACTTTTGTTGCTACATTGCCCATCATGTGGTCAAAAAGTTTAATTTTTTTGAATTTGTTTTTATTAGTTTTACAAGATATACAAAGACAGGTAAAATTGCAGACATCGAAAGTACCTAACTAGGGGTCTTATGTAAGTCGAGTGTTCTTAAGTAGGGGACTGCCTGTATAAGAATAGTTGTTTACCGGTATATATCTTCTAAGCAGACATATGTGTTTGTGCCTTAAATCCATTGTCTTTACTTTTGCTGGTGAGAGATGTCTGCTTTAGAGAGTTCTAAATTGTCGTTCCACGGAGGTGGACCATGGTTCGAAACAAAAACATAATACGAACTTTGCAAACGGTCCAAACAACTGTTCAAACAAATTTAAACAAAGACCTGAGATAGCCTTGAGGTTGTCCAATTTTATACTTGGAAGTTAGGGCTATTTATCCATGCCCATGCTATTTTATATTTACATACCTGTTTTCTTGTAGGGAGATATATTTTTCATATATGCAGTTTTTGTTCACCTGCTTAATAACTTCGCTCAAGCTAGGGCATTGTGTTTATTTCCAATGCCTGGTGATGGAGAGTTTAGTAGCCATTAGAAAGTGGGTGATCACTGTTCTGCTAGATATGGGGAATGTATCTACCCCTATCAGAAGTAATGCTGAGGCTGGGGAAGACATTACATTTTGTTTAGATAGAGTTGAAAGAATCTGAAAAGTTTCCCTCCACAAGGGTCGGATCACTGGACATGACCATAGGGAATTTCGGAGAGTACCTCTGCCTCCACAGTTTCGCCAGCATAGTGGTGAAGATGTAGGAAATATTTTACTTAGGCGTGAGGGGGTAAAGTACCATCTCATGTGCGTTTTGGTGTGAGGAGCATCTTAGCAGGGGGTTTGCAGTTTGTATGGCTTTAAGAAAACAATGTGTTGAGGTCAAGCTCATTTAAAGGGGTATTCTCGTCTGGGCATTCACATTCAGTTTGATAAATCTGCCATATATATACATTTCTTCAATTAGATGTTATTAAAAAAAATGTTCCTGTGTGAAGATAATTTCTCATAAATGTAGTCATTTTATCCCTTAGAAATGAGATTGCTTCCTCGGATACGGCCACCTCTGCCTGAGAGATTGCACAAATAAACAAAAAGGTTTTGGTATATGAAATGTCCGGCAGGTCCCACAGCCGTCCTGTGGTAATGATCACTGAATCCAGGAGGTCAGACAGGACTCAATAGCGCAAGTCTGGCCACCGCTGCCAGAGTGTGACGTGGTCGTAACCGAGGAAGATATCTCGTTTCTAAGGGACAACATGGCTACATTTATAGGAAATTATCTTCACACGGGAACATTTTTTTTAATAACATCCAATTGAAGAAATGTTTATATATGGAAGATTAGTGAAACTGAATGTGAGTGCCCAGACGAGAATACCCCTTTAAGCATGTAGGGGAGCTTTGAGAATGTTTGCTTGTTTTCTAATAAGTTATAGAAATTGGATATCCCTTTTTTATTGCCTCTTGAGATTGTAGTCTATGAAGGACTGAGGAGTTTATGGATGGAAGAGGGGTCAAGATGTTGTGTTTTGACGTTTTACCAAGTTTTTTGTTCTAGGGCTGCTGCTGTGAAGGACCATTAGCGGGGGCATGCTGTTTTCATCCTCTGTGCAGGCTCCTTTGCCCCCTGCTATCTGCCCGGCTGTGCCCCGAAGCTGTTGGGCATTTTGATAGTTGTTGCTGTCTAGCGCTGGTGTACGATGCTACATGGCGGTTGGTGCGGCAGAGCTCCAGGCACACGCAGCCTTACTCTTTGCAGCCAGGCCACGCCTGTCAAAAAGGTTTTAACAGGAATTTTGGAAAATTCCCCGGGGTCTTGTGTACTCAAAAAACAAACAAAATAAAAATATATACCCTGTTCTGGCTCCTAGCTCCAGTTATGGAGAAAAAGATTTTCTGGGTTTTGGACATTGGTGTCAGGATTTAGGTGACCCACTGCAGTGATTCAATTGACTCTGTGGAGGCTGACAGGGTTGTGGAGCCTGTAAGCCAAACCTCCGGCTCTAACTCCGACTGCAACTCCAACTATATGGTCACCTTCTCTATGACTGACTCCATAGTCCTGATTTCCTGGTCACTCTAGCAGTGCTGGAGATAAATGTGGGCATTCCCTCCCAGTGCCTTATTCCTCTAATCTATAGCAGATGCGCTTCACTCCTGAGCTGCACATAAAGTACAGCAGACAATCTTCTAAACTAAAAGGGGATCAGCCTTAACTGTCAAGCCATGAGTTGTTGTCCACAACATGCTGACTGTCAGAGTCCAATGAACACTTCTACAATGGATGTACCATGAGAAGGTCTTGCTTCCCAAGGGTCTCCTGACACTGGTTGTATGCGTCAAGGTCAGGGACTCAGAGCAGAGTGCCTGCAGCATAGGACCAAGGAGTGGTAAGTACTTGTTTCTACAGCACTGCTCCCGGGTCAGCTCAAGGCACAGTTCTGCTCTGGGTCCTGATGCCACCACATCCAACCAGCACTACACAAAGAGCAGAGCAGAACATGGAGGAGAGAAGAAGCTGCAGTGTGGTGCAGGGAGGAGAAGAAGAGCCAGGAAAGGAGAGGATTTATTTATTTGTTTGTTTTGCTCTGGGGTCTCCTGTATTATTAGTTTTATTCGCAAGGGGTCTCCAATATTTGTCTGCAATGGGGGTCTCCAGTATTATTAGTTGTCTCCTCTGGGGGTCTCCAGTATCAGTAGTTGTCTCCTCTGGGGGTCTCCAGTATAATTGTCTGCTATGGGGTCTCCAATATTTGTCTGCAATGTGCGTCTCCAGTATTATTAGTTATATGCTCTGGGGGTCTCCAGTATTGTCTTCAATGGGGTCTTCAGTATTATTGTCTGCTCTGGGGCTCTCCAATATCAGTATTTGTCTGCTCTGGGGGGCTTTAGTATTGATGGTCTGCTCTGGGGGTCTCCAGTATTATTATCTGATTTTGGAGGTCTCCAGTATTAGGAGGGTTATGCTCTTGGGGGCTCCAGTACTAATATTATCTGCTCTGGGGTCTCCACTATTATTGTCTGCACTGAATTCAGTATTTGGTTGTTAGAGTGGTATTTTTTGCTGTACTGTGGCATTGATAATTTCTGGGTTGCCATTTTGTACTGTGCTGTGGTTGCTGGTACATCTAAGGTGCTGGTTACTGATGCAGCCAAGTTAAAGTTAAGCACTATGACAGTATGGCCTTTGGACCAATAAATGTTTCTCACCTCTGGCCAAAATCCTTAGATCAGGAATAATCATCAATAATATCATCCAAATAGTCACCGACTCTACCTATGACTTTGAGGACTTCTGCAGAATGTGGAATGTAGAGCAGATTTTATCATTTTTTTCTTACTCCCACCCCACGCCTGTGGGGTTCTCTATAATTCCTAGATAAGCCCTACAAAGAGCCCAGCTCATTTTACCATGTCAATTCAATAGAATATCATGACTTATCATATTACTAACAAAACCCTTGAAGGGCTGCAATACACAAAACAACCACTGGGTGGCTGCACATAGACACATATAGGACCATTTTGTTACTCAAATACAGAGAATACTTTTCATCCACTAAACCAGTTTCTAGCATCAAAAGTAAATACATTGGCATTTACTATGGGGTTTCTGTCTTTTTAGTGATGCTCCCACCGCCTGTTCTCCTTTCTGACCCATTTATTAGTGGTCATGCCCAATGGTGGATCCCCATATAGTGGGTATGGGCGAGCAGGGCCTTTGGCTCCCAGAGGGTCCATGGCCACCCAAAGCGCCATATACACTCACCGGCCACTTTATTAGGTACACCATGCTAGTAACGGGTTGGACCCCCTTTTGCCTTCAGAACCGCCTCAATTCTTTGTGGCATAGATTCAACAAGGTGCTGGAAGCATTCCTCAGAGATTTTGGTCCATATTGACATGATGGCATCACACAGTTGCCGCAGATTTGTCGGCTGCACATCCAGGATGCGAATCTCCCGTTCCACCACATCCCAAAGATGCTCTATTGGATTGAGATCTGGTGACTGTGGAGGCCATTTGAGTACAGTGAACTCATTGTCATGTTCAAGAAACCAGTCAGAGATGATTCCAGCTTTATGACATGGCGCATTATCCTGCTGAAAGTAGCCATCAGATGTTGGGTACATTGTGGTCATAAAGGGATGGACATGGTCAGCAACAATACTCAGGTAGGCTGTGGCGTTGCAACGATGCTCAATTGGTACCAAGGGGCCCAAAGAGTGCCAAGAAAATATTCCCCACACCATGACACCACCACCACCAGCCTGAACCGTTGATACAAGGCAGGATGGATCCATGCTTTCATGTTGTTGACGCCAAATTCTGACCCTACCATCCGAATGTCGCAGCAGAAATCGAGACTCATCAGACCAGGCAACGTTTTTGCAATCTTCTACTGTCCAATTTCGATGAGCTTGTGCAAATTGTAGCCTCAGTTTCCTGTTCTTAGCTGAAAGGAGTGGCACCCGGTGTGGTCTTCTGCTGCTGTAGCCCATCTGCCTCAAAGTTCGACGTATTGTCCGTTCAGAGATGCTCTTCTGCCTACCTTGGTTGTAACGGGTGGTGATTTGAGTCACTGTTGCCTTTCTATCAGCTCGAACCAGTCTGCCCATTCTCCTCTGACCTCTGGCATCAACAAGGCATTTCCGCCCACAGAACTGCCGCTCACTGGATGTTTTTTATTTTTTGGGCCATTCTCTGTAAACCCTAGAGATGGTTGTGCGTGAAAATCCCAGTAGATCAGCAGTTTCTGAAATACCAGCCCTTCTGGCACCAACAACCACGCCACGTTCAAAGGCACTTAAATCACCTTTCTTCCCCATACTGATGCTCGGTTTGAACTGCAGGAGATTGTCTTGACCATGTCTACATGCCTAAATGCACTGAGTTGCCGCCATGTGATTGGCTGATTAGAAATTAAGTGTTAATGAGCAGTTGGACAGGTGTACCTAATAAAGTGGCCGGTGAGTGTATGTCTCCATTATTTGTGTGTGTCTTTTTCTTGCTTTCTCTGGCTTTGGACTTATTTCATTTACACAAATTGTGTATATGCAGTAACTGACCTCATCAAGTCGCCGCTCTGTCCCCATGGTAATGAGATTGCCGTACTCTTTTTCCAGCACTTGTCGAGCCTAACAAAAAAAGACAATGCATCAGTGGTGACACCTAGAGGAGGGAAAGAGGGTTAGTTATTCCTAAAAACACTTTTTTTTACTGTGTTTGGTATTTATTTCCAGCTACACTGTACAGAACATTAAATGGTACCACTAGAAGGTACAAGATGTCCTGCAGAAAACAAGCCCTCATACATCTCTGTAAACTGAATAGTAAAAAAAAAAAAATCAGAAAGGTGGGGAGTAAAAAAAAAATATGAAATGTAAAAATGAGTTCTTAACCGAGGCCTTTCTTTATGATGGACTTAATGGTGACATCATTTAAAATTTCATCTAAATTAACTGAAAAGCTAAATATTCCAAATTCTGTGGAACTGACAAAAAACTAAGTTGCTCCATTTTATAGCTCTGTTTTTATGGATTTTAATTTGTGCTCCAAATGACACCTCCCCTTCATTCTTTATGATAGTACAATTACAAAGATACCAAAATCTATATACAGGCGGTCCCCTACTTAAGGACACCCGACTTACAGACAACCCATAGTTACAGACAGACCACTCTGACCACTCTGGTGAAGCTTTCTGAATGCTTTGCTATAGTCCCAGACTGCAATGATCAGCTGTAAGGTGTCTGTAATGAAGCTTTATTGATAATCCTTGGTCCCATAACAGCAGAAAATGTTTAAACTCCAATTGTCACTGGGGCCAAATTTTTTTTTGTCTGGATCTACAATTATAAAATATACAGTTTCAACTTGCATACAAATTCAACTTAAGAACAAACCTCCGGACCCTATCTTGTATGTAACCCGGGGACTGCCTGTAGTTTTGTTATGTCTGAAAACGTTTTTACATTTTTTTGGCATTTTTCTGTTACAACATTCACCATATCTTTTTATTTTGACAAATCAGACATTTTAGGTCATGGAGGGACATGACTTTTATGTAAATTTCTGTATAGGGGGATATGAATTAATTTTTTGTCCTTTATCTAAATTCTTTTCTTTTACTATTCTTTCAGACGCCCTAGCTTGTTTAACCCTTGGGGGGCTGATTGCTCATACAATAAACTTTATTAAAGGGCATTTGGTGTTACAATGCACATGGTAGATACAGCACATAAAAGGTGGTTTTACAGGAAAAAAGGGAAAGATACACAGAACAGCGTACAGTTATAAAGTATGCAGACTCTGTCTGCAACCATGGCGAGAAAAAAAAACATGTAAAAATGTCCAGCATGTTTACAATCATACATGTGCAGAGTGTACCGTACAACAATGGGTTTGAGTAAAATTTAGCACATGCCCTAGTAGAGACAAACAAATTGGAACATAAACAGCAAAAAGTACCCAACCACCCAGTGCCGCCCCAAATGGTGCAACTAGATAAGGGCTAGAAAGACCCATACATAATAGAGAGAGTTTGACTAGGTTGGAATTTGGGGAACCGCAGTAAAGATGGAGTCAAGCCACTTGTCCCAGATGGCGGGTGTTATTCACTGCATTGATCCAGTCGCAGAGACAGGGGGCATGTGCAGCCATCCAGAATCTAGCTACTGTCTTCCTAGCATAATACAAAGTTTTCGGTAAGGATAGCTCGATCTGCATTGGATTGGGACAATTCAGGATCCACCAGAAGGAGACAAAGCTTAGGGTTATCAGGGAGAGCAACTCCCATTTTATTGAACAAAAATTTGCAAACCTGTTCCCAGAGCCTTCTAGCCATGGAGCAGGGCCATATTAAGGGAAATAAGGTACCCAAGATAGTAATAGATATTACCAAATGACAAGCCTGGAAGTTTTTAACTTCCCCCAATGATGCCCCAGGGCCATCACTGTTGAGGTGCCAGGACATATCATGGTAGTTAACAGCAGGTGTCTACTGTACAATATAGCAGCAACTGCCCTGTATAAAAAGGGCTCAATTCCATTGAAGTAGAAGTGACACCTACAGCTCAAAGAGCTGCAAATGTGTCCATTGTATTTTCTATCTGTAGGGGTCCCATTCCTGGTTTTGGCTTACAGGACATGGAATGTGACAAGAACTCGAAGCCTTGTTTCCAAAGAATGTAAGTGTAAGTTTCCAGTACAGGACAACCCCATTTAAGAAGAAGAAAATAAGTTAACAGCAATGATTTGCAAAAAACTTCCTGACAGTTTGAAGACTGACCTGTGTGTTCTGTGTTGGGATCTGTAGCAGCAACGCCAAGTCATTACAGTCAAATGTGTCATCTAATGCGAGGAGGGCTCCATGGACTCCACTCTCATGCAAGTTGTTTGCATATTCCTTCAGCCCCAAAGACTGGACCCAGCACATTACCCGTTCATTGGACCAGACCATGACATCTGCAACAAAGCAGAACAGTTTACAAATAAACATTCCAAAAAACAAACAAGACAAAATAGCAGTGACTAGGAAGTACTATCTGCATAGTGATGTCACATGACCATAGCAGTTTATTATAATTAAAGGGACCACTAAAGCACCAGCACGTCTTTCCCACAGCTGAAATTAAGGGTCACAAACTCACCGCTGGCGGAATCCCATACCTTTAAGTTGGTTTTGGCTTTCTTCTCTTCTTCTTTCCAGTTCCTTACGGTCATAGTTCAGTCTCTTTAGGCACATGATACCATAATGTAGGCTAACCCTAAAAAGAAAAAAGACATTTAATTTTTTTTTCCAAGACAAATTTCTATATAAAATAGAAAACAGGAGGATCCACTTGTACTAGCCATAGTGAGGAGACACTGGAATGAGCAGCTTTTGCTCTGTAGGATACTATGTAAGAATGTAAGCTACAATGAGTCAAGTAGATTTGAGGTTTGTCGTTGAAATGTCTGGGAAATTGAAGTGTCGGTTGCTAACAACAAATTTTACAATAGTAGCCAAAAAAAAACCTTGGTAACAGTATAAAACAAAATAATAGACTAAATAGAATTTTGGAGGAAGGGTGCCGTCTTATACCCACCTGTGGAAACTGTCTACCATTTTGAGTTGACCTCGAAGCTCCTTTTTGTTTAGGTGGTCTAACATTCTAGCATCAACTAAGGATTCCATGAAGTAGCTACGATATTGGGGCAGGCCAAGACTAGGTAACCAGTCATTACCAACCCACTCGTGATTCATGTCTCCGTATGCCAGGATCTGTCAACAGAAGAATAGTATGAGATTTGTCAGGCTACAGTGCCAAAGAAAAGATAGTCCTGCAGTAAAATAAATGTAGGATCCACTGATTTTTGAAGGGCTTGTGTAATATTTCACTTTTATGCAGAGGCACTGCAAGGAAATTGAGCATTTGCTACTAGATTACCCACTGCATATGATCTCTAGGGGCTCCAGGAGTGGGGCACCTTGTGAACACCTTATCACTAGTGCTTCTTTTCATAACCAAATAAACGCAAAAAGTCACATTTGGTTGGACATTAGGGAATTCATGAGGTCCAATCTCTGCATCTGTGCATCCAGCATTACTATACTGCCCCTTCACCTTCAGCCCTGCACCATATCCACCAGGTTAATATCTTAGTGGGTACCATATGAAGGTGTGAGCATGCCTGTTATGGCTCTGTGACTAGGATTACTTGGGGACAGTTTACTTCTACTTACATTATACCTTATGTTTGTAATCTCTGTATCTGGTTTTGGCTCAAAATAAGAGCTAACGCACACAAATAGTGGTCCACTGTCAGGACTGCAATCAGTATGCGAGGTGCAACATGATGCGAGGTCCTCCTGCATTGCTGCAGGACCACCCTGGTGCACTGCAATTATGTTTTCAGTGTGGCACAGGTGTCCTTAGCAGATGCAGAGACTCCCTGCATCAAGTATAAGGATGATGCTTGGACTCCCTGTAGCAGTGTTCAGTCTGTGAAATCCAGCCACCGCATGGCTTGCCAAATAAGTTTGTGTGGGTTCGACCTGTGTGTAGTTTGGCCCTGACTAGAGAAGGCTACTTGATCAGGGAAACACAATAAATGATACACTTTGAAATCCCATTAGAAAGACAACTTTATACACATTGGTACATACCTGTTCCCAACTGATCTCTTTAGTCTCCTGACAATGGTTAGAGTATTAAAAGGTAAAGAAGAGATTGAAGAAGTGAGAAGAGCGATAGGTTTAACGTGAAGCAGACATACAAGAACTTCATCTGAATAATGGAAAGCATGTTATTATAGGCACATGCCGAGTAATGAAGGACGTTAGGCTCGGTCATTAGGCAATGGATTGTAGATGATTAACATAATGGATCTCTTTCAAACATGCGTTGCAGATCACGTTAGAGTCTGATCAGGGTGCGATCAGGGTTTGGTCAGTGAAAAGCTGACATTTTTCATCAGGTTTCAATCAGTTTTAAGTCAGAGTTTGTTCATTGTCTCAGTTTTTCAGGCACTTTTTTGGCGTTTTTAATGCATTCTAATGCGTTTTTTACATGCAGATAACGCGCAGATAGCGCATGAAAAGAACTCAGGACTGATTTCGATCTTTTCTATTGCAATTGAGGCGTGAAAAATGCATTGCTCTTGCATTGGACTTGCATGTATCTCAGAGTGCAATGCCTTTTTGATGCATCTGAATAGACTTGTATGGTGCGTTTTTCACGCACGTGACTTGCAAAAGTAGAGCATGCTGAGATTTAAATGTGCATTAAAAAAATGTGCCTGTGTGCGTGAAAAAGAATACAAGTCTGAAAAAACCCATTGATTACAATGGTCAGAGTGCAATGCAATTGCAGAACATGCACATGAAAAACTCCAGTGTGAAAGGGGCCTAACAGGGAAATGTTATCCAGGACATCACAGCGACAGCACATCTACATTTCCCTTCACCAGATACAATTTTTTTTTTCCTATATCTTGTCTTTGAATTTTGCTTGTTGGCAGTAAATAGAAAATTTCTTGTTAGTATGTGGAGGCTGAAAACATGTTCTGTTCCTGTCCAACTCACACATGGCTCACTAAAGAAAAGAGGTTTATGCCTCTCCCATGTCACACAAGAGTATTTGAGCAGCCTGATATAAAACATAAAATAATAAGATTCTAATATAATATATATATTGAAATCTACAGGTGCAGACGTCCAGTGAGTGAAAGCCATCACACTGGGGTTTGATATTGATCAGGAGCAAAGGACTCATTACTATAAACGGCTGAACAGGGCTTTTCTGCCGCTAAATATGGGATGGATATTAACAACAATCAACAGTAGTGAAGTTAAAGTACAGTAATTTGTCTATGGCTATTTGTACTTACCGTAGTTGTCTATTTTATGAATTTATTATTAAAATTTTCCTGGCATTCATGTGGATCTAAGTTCCTTTGCCGGGCACCTTTTAGGCCCTGTTCCCTAGAGAATTTATTAGAGAGTTTTTGTCTCTTTCAATAAATCCCCTAGATTCTATTAATGTTTGTTTAATCAACAAACAGGGAACCCCTTATTCAGATTGACAATGTTCCAGATGTGGGACCCAC
This sequence comes from Engystomops pustulosus, assembly GCA_019512145.1. NCBI lineage: Eukaryota > Metazoa > Chordata > Amphibia > Anura > Leptodactylidae > Engystomops > Engystomops pustulosus. The sequence continues at coordinate 197,455 of WNYA01000174.1, read as the reverse complement.
ACCTATTGTTCATCGACAGCATAACCTGCAAATATGTCATAAATGTGTGAAATGGACAGGAAAAAAAAAAAAAAAATCGCCCTTGAGCCATTAATAATATGGATCTGGTACTATGGTCAAGGGGCATCGTTTATATTAAGGGACTATTCTTTTGTACAAAATTACAAAATTATTTTATTGCTGTTACATGGGTTTGAAGGTGAAGCCACACTAATAAATTTGTTCCAGTGATGAAGAGACTACTCACAGGTTTAGTAGTAGCAGTTAAAGTTTCCATTTCTTCATGGGTCATCCACACATTTCCTGTTGACTACACAGAAATATAATGGTAGTGGGTGGATTAATGTGCTAATTAAAGGATACAGTGATAAAGTCAGTCACTTTATATCCGCTGCAAGAGAGGTCTTACCGTGCGTGATGTGGCTGGTGCTGAAGGACTCGTGAGAGACACCATCTCCTGGATGGCTAAGCGCAGTTTCAGGCGATGTAGAGGGTTGCTGATACCAATCTCCCGCTGGATTTCTGTATCAGACAAATTAGCCATGATGGCTCCACTCTTCACATTGGCACGGCATGCAGCGACGTACCAGGCTGGCATTCCAACCCACAGCTATGAAGAGAGAAAAATGGCTTGGGGTCATTAATTACATGGAGGATTCCTGATGTAAGAGTGATCTGATGTTTACCGGTTTCATTTAAAAATATATTAAGCAATCTGTACTGTCATTAGTAAGGCCTTTTTCACACAAATATAAATGGTGGTCATAAGCCAACTGTTCCAATGACATCTAGCATATGGCTGCCATAGAAGTGCACAACTTGTGTCAGCGTACCGTGCCAAAACAAGAAGAAGATTTCTTTTGCTGGAAATATGGTGTGGCTGCACGGTCCCTATGGAGAGGGAAGGGTGAAGAGCACTCCCCCTCCCCTTTTCCATCCAGCTTTATGCTATCCCTGGGCATACATGTGCATGTGTGTGTGTGTGTGTGTGTGTGTGTGTGGAAATGGCCTTAATCTGTACCTTGTTTGTTTCTGTAAAACAGGGTTCCAAATTCTCTGCATTGACATCAATTATATCATTGTCGGAGGCCTCTGAGCCCCACTAGAGAGACCTTACTGCATGCTGTAATGCACTGGACTGTACACAGTAAGCTCCTCAGCTCCATCTAATGGTGTCTGCAGGTATTATTTTTATAATAGGGCTATGAAAGATTTGACACTGTATGACAAAAAACATATTGTTGACTGCTGTGTTAGGAAACACAACGATAAAAAGTGGAGATTTCCTTTAAGATATGATTGTTATACTTTTATATAACACTAGTACAATACCTCGAGCCAAGAAACAACAGTAGGTCCATCCCAAGCAGCAAACGGAAGTCCTTGTCTACAAGCTTCTTCCAATAGTTCATGTCTGGAAAAGAGTCCAAGCATAAACATTTATCATTTTACCATAAAGAAACTAATATCTAGAAAAATTTCAACAACTTAAAAATGTTAAAAATGTGTTCTATTTTACTTGAATTATGAAGAGGCTCCTAAGATTGTTTTTTATTAATCTATACTGAAACATAAATTCAGGATGCAATAGCACAAATGTGGCCACTGCTACCAGAGTAAGAAGGTGGTCGTATCCAAGCAGTCCATAAACTAACTTTTATATACTCGTACACACATACAAACATCATATACACTATCTTGTTTCTAAGGGACAGCTTGACTACATTTATGGGAAATTATCTTCACACAGATACATTTTTTTAAGAACAAGCGACTGAAGAAATGTATATGTATGGTAGATGCATTAAATTTAATGTGAATGCCCATATGAATATACCTCATTAAGCTCTTCTGGACGCCAATAGGGGATATACATCTGGGTGGTTGGAACAGAACAGTTGTAAAGGTTTAGACTGGTGCTCAGCACCTGGAGGTTGGTCAGTGTTGTGTATGGTTGCTATATTGCTGTGACACGATAACCTTAATAAAGTCTGTCAAATTGTGAGAAACATTATCATTTTGACACTGTTTTCCCTCCCCTCTCAGCGTGCCAGAACGTAGCGGATCACAGAACTGTAACCCTGGACAACTAACACCTTAGCATTAAAGGGGTTAGGGAGTGCTCCTAAATATTATTACGGATAGCACCAGCCATTACACCAGGGGGCTAATGGGTGACCTAAAAGCTGGCAAAAAATTGTGCCTCTTGGAACACTTTAAAAGGGTTTTCCCACAAAGGCAAGTTAGGCCCTATCCACAGGATAGAGCCCAGCTTGCTGATCAGTGGGTGTCTCAGTGCTGGTTGTCGGTGAGATCGAAGAGTGTGGTGCTCGGCAATTTCCGTCAGCTCCATAAAGATAAATGGAGCAGTACGGTCATGCCCGTCTGTCTGCTCCATTAGTCAGAGGAGCGGCGAGAGGTTGGTCAGACCCCTTGTTCTCGCGATCTACGGGGGGTCTCAGCGCTGAGACCCCCACTAATCAGCAAGGACAGCAAGGACCTAACTTGCCTTCATGGGAAAACCCCTTTAAGTAAAGAAGAGTGCCAAAATTTCTAGATTTTGTCCATATGTGTCTGAAAAATGGTCCAAAAAGTGGTAAAAAGCAATAATAGTAAAGCCTAAAAATACATTCTGGAGTCTTTGGTGCTCCCAAGTACAATGTTGCCTGCTGCCAAAACTTAAAGACAAAAGTATCACTGTACGGATTGCTGCATATTCTCTGCTCCTCGTCACCTAAAGATACTCTTTAAAAATTGTAAGAGGAGCATTTTACTCAGCAAGAAAAACATGTATTGCAACTCTTGTATATGTAGCACTGAATAAAACAAGCCCTGATACAATAACACTGACAGAAAAATAAAAATTTTGGTACGATGGCAAAACTCATAAAATGGCTTAGTCAGCAGGAAAAACAGGCTGGTCAAAAAGGGGGAATTTATAGAGTGGCATTTTTAACAGTTAAGAGATTTTTGCTATAGTCTCTGCCAGTTTTCAAGCAGAGACTGTAGTAAATACACGGAGTTCTGGTCCCCACACAGCCGATCCACATTACACCCAAAGTGGTGTGAGGAGCAGAATTCTGTTTATAGGAAAGGGGGCTTAATATTTGACTTGTCTGGCAGAAGCCTGGAAGACAATGCATAGTTTATTCCCCCAAAAATGTTAAATTGCAAAGAAGCATTATATAGAGGGACATCCTGTATTTACATGCAGTACACGGGGAAGACTGAGTCCTGTCTACTGGTAACCACACTGGGATAATGTGACATTGCTGATAAGGTTAGGAATGGATGCATGTAGCTAAAGTAGGATACAACACATTACCCTACTTCGATATTGCTTTGATACGTTTACATTATTATTGGCACAACTCGTGATGATCCATTCAACTGTTTAACACACACATTTGTGACTGTCCGTAGGTATAAACAAGATGATATTTCGGCAGATGACAAGCAGTGACTCACTGACGCAATTTACACCTGTTCAGAACACATGAATTTCTGGTGAAATGTGTCGGTGCCACAAATAGAACACAGACCTAGATACACAAGAAAAAACAACGGCACCCGGAGACAGATCTGAAACAATGACGCTTATACTCTTAAAGATATGACTTCTCATTCTAGTGTTGCAGTGTATATGTATATGATACTTAAATGCATACATATATGTTATCAACTACAGGTAATGGCAGTTCTTAATTGTGAATTTATTGATATATTTCTGGAGAGAAAACAGAGGAATGGAGTTAAAAGAATCATTCTATAGGTAATGTATTGTCTAAAACTGACACACCAGGGTAGCTGATGGATTTTTTCAATGCAATTACTGAAAAGGAAACCCATCACCCCATTAAACTACTTCCCCGCCCCTTCTCCCCCCCTTGTCCACTTTCATATGAAATCTCGTCCGTTACCTATAAAAAAAAATCTCCTTCAAGTCCAGGTTAGAAGTTCCAGGCAGAGCGTAATTTCAGGCACCCCTATCTTCTGTTCTATAGTTTCTAGAAATATGCTTTTGGTGTCATATTAAAGATAAAAACGTAATATTTCTTAACTTCCAAGGGAAGCAGGTTTGTGTATAAGATACTCCTATACACATGACTGGTGCTGGCACCCATGCACCCTTCAGCCTGTGTGTATGGGATGCAACTACTACAGGATGCAGCCATGTGTATAGCAGAACATGTCAGGTACTTGTGTAGCTGATTTCTGTGCCTCTCACATGTGTATAGCAGAACATGTCAGGCACTTGTGTAGATGATGTCTGTGTCTCTCACATGTGTACAGCAAACCATGTCAGGTACTTGGGTAGCTGATGTCTGTCTCACATGTGTATAGCAGAACATGTCAGGTACTTGTGTAGCTGAGGTCTGTGTCTCTCATATATGTATAGCAGAACATGTCAGGCACTTGTGTAGCTGATGCCTGGTCTCCACATTTGTAGCAGAACATCAGGTCACTTGTGTAGCTGATGTCTGTGTCTCTCACATGTGTACAGCAAACCATGTCAGGTACTTGGGTAGCTGATGTCTGTCTCACATGTGTATAGCAGAACAGATCAGGTACTTGTGTAGCTGAGGTCTGTGTCTCTCACATGTGTATAGCGAACATGTCAGGCACTTGTGTAGCTGATGCCTGTGTCTCTCACATGTGTATAGCAGAACATGTCAGACACTTGTGTAGCTGATGTCTGTGTCTCTCACATATGTATAGCAGAACATGTCAGGCACTTGTGTAGCTGATGCCTGAGTCTCACACATGTGTATAGCAGAACACGTCAGGTACTTGTGTAGCTGATGTCTGTGTCTCTCACATATGTATGGTAGAACAGAGCATGTCAGTAGGTAAAGCACAAGCAAGGAGATGGGTAACAGGGGTGACATCACTTTCACTCTCCATGTGACCAGCCTCATTTACATAATAAAGAAAATATGAAGTTAGAATGATAAATGGATGAATTGACTAGATAAAGGCTGAGATGGAGTATATGTGAGCTGCTCCAACAGGTAGTGGTGACAGAACTGGTTACAGAGACCTAATGACAGGTGTTCTTTAAAGGGAATCCTGATCTGAGTCAACAAGTTTTAGAATACAGGGGAATAGTAGTATTATACGTAAGCTTGAGTCCATCAGAACAGAACCAGGAATGTCCCTACTGGCAAACAGTAGAAGAGTCGGGGACGACTTTATGACAACCCTATTTCCTAGCAGGGTGTATGGAGACTTGGTGGTGTTTTATTATATTCTTATAAGAGTCTTACTTTTTCTTGTTTCTGCGATCTTTGTCCACAGGTCCAGCCAGCTTGGACAAGCCCATTGGATCCGCAGGTGAAGTCTCCTCAGAGGGAGTCCCAGCTGCAAAGTGAAAGAATCAGGAGATTTTAAACATTGTAAGGCTTCTTATTCTTAATGTAAAGGGAACCTGCATGGAGACCACATGTCAGCTTCTGACATCAAGAGACACTATGTTACCTAATTTGTTAAGATTTTGGGAAGAGGGGCACTGTTTATCTTAGGTCTAAGGCCATGAAGTTATGAAGAGTGTTATAAGTTAAAGAAAGCTAATTTTGAATTATTTCCAAGGAAGAGCAATGCTCTGTAAGTCTTCAAAACAAAAATTGTGAACATGTGAAAAATACCAAATATTTGCCTGTACAAAGACATAAAAATTTAAGCTGCCTCCTCTTCATACATAATTATCTGCTATGTTGTAGAGAAATACAGAGATTTCCGGCATATTTTTATTATTTCTATCCATTATGCCATTTCTGAGAAATTCAAATTTTAATCTGTATGCTACTGGAGCAGTTGGTGCACCAAAGTCATGTCCTGAGCCTGACCACTGATATTCCTGCCTGGACCTCTAACTCTCAAAATAAGCTTAGGGCCACACCAATGGAGGCAGGGATATTAATGCTCTGGGTGCTGAGGACATGCCTCGGATGCACTTATTAGCATATGGATGTAAGTGGGTATATCTTGGTATCTGACCAATTTGACATGCCTGTGCAGCGCTACGTAATCTGTGTGCGCTATATAAATAAAGAATTATTATTATTATCTACACAAGAATAATAAAAGGTATGTTGTAAATCATAATGCATAACTCTACAACATGCTGCCATAATGCTTGGTGGAGACGATAGACTCCCTTTTAATTTCAGCACGAACCAGAGTGACACAAATAGCCATTAACTTGGTATCAAATAAATCATAAATTAAGATAATACTATACCATGTAGAAGTAATCCATAGCAGTATCCACAGCTGTACATTTATGCCCCATATGTGCTGACACACCAATAAACCCTACCCCATATACTGTATGACATCAGACAAAGCTAGCGTCCTCAGGAGATTTATGTCTCAAGAACACTTTCCAACCACCAACCAAATACAACATATAATGGGAATAATCAAAAAGGTAATTGTGATACCTGGTTTGTCATCCAAATGTGGCATAGCATTCAATGTGTGTTTTTCCAAGGAGTTTCATTCCCTTTCCTGGCTAGATCTATGTTATTGATAAAACAGACATGCGTCTCACTGCCTAATTTCATTTATTGGCTAAATGTATACTGCCACAGAAGACTCAAGCTGGGCATGAAGATTTCAGAAGATTTTTTAAAAAGCACATAGGCGCCATCTAGCTTTCATTTCAGTAAACACTATTCAGAAAACCAGTCACCAGAAGTGTAGCTGTTTAGATTGAGTTGTACCACTTAGAACTCCCTCAACTGATAAGTAATGCTACTTATAGTATTATAGTACTTATAATACTTATGTACATAGCACTTTCCCTATCTAAAATGGTGTACTGTGGATGTTTTGGAGTATTCAGTTGCACTCTTAACTGTAGCAATCAGTGATCAAAAGTGTATATGCTTTATGGAGTTTGTATGTTCCAAGGGGTCTAAAAAACATAATGGCTAAAGTCATGTAAAGCTAGAGTAGTATTGTATGACCAGTGTATAAAGTATATAGTAAGAACTGGTGATATTTCCCTGGACCTAAATGTCATAAGGCAGCTACATCCACTCAGCTAATAAATATCTCTATAATGTACAGCTCCTTTGTAACTTCTTGGCCCTGGTGACATTAGAATCCCAAAGAGTAGCACATAAAGGCACCAACAGAAGTCAATACCATTCCTTTGTGTGTGTGACATTATGTTGTACTAGACTTATCTTCTATCCAAAGCACATTCCAGCATGTGTGTTCCATTGAAGATATGAAGGAACAGTAGAAGAATTAAATTTGTTTCAAGTGCCACAATGTTCAATAAGGGTCATTGATGAAATACACCTTGACCCCACTGGCAGTCTACAACTACTGGAGGAAGGCATCCCATTGGAACTCGTGTCATACTGTGATGTCACCACTAGGGGTGTAATTGCACATGCCTGGCATACCGATAATATTCCAGTTCCCACAGTGACAGGGGAGCAGCATTACTGGAGGAAGCATTTATACAGAAAAAGCAAGCACAGGTACTGCTAAGCCATCTAAATGGCAGTTTTCACAAAGAAAGAGGAGGACTGTAATCATAACTGATACTTGCATAGTGTGGTCACTTAACGGGAACCTGTCACCACTGCTACGCTTACAAAAGGTGCAGTTTCCAAGTGTCTAAATGTTGTATTTATATCCTCAAAACATTATGGCATTCCTTTAAAAAATACTTTTAACCGGCCCTCTCATTCCTAATATGAAGTCAAGGAGGTGGGGAATTTAGCCATGCAGTCCAGCTCCCTCCACGCCTGTTTGGACTGCTTCTTTCTCCCCCATCTTACGTTTGTGCTGTGCCTGGCACTTCAGAGGTACGCAGATGCTACCAGCTGTTTCAATGTTCATCCATGATGTGCACACTGAGCTCACAGCAGCACTGCACACGCCTGAGGTGTTGGAGTAATAAGAGAATCATGTCTTGACTGCATGGTTGAGCTTCACCACCTCCTTCACTTAATGTTTGGGATGGGAGGGCAGGATGAAAAGTGGGTTCTAGAGAAATGCCGCAAAGATTTGAAGATATAAATACAGCTTGTGAACGCTTGGAAACTTTTTTTTTTGGGGGGGGGGGGTTAGAGAAGGTGACGGCTTCCTTTTTAGAGTAAGCAGCACCCTAGAGGTAATAGACAAGAGTTGATTATGGGGTGCAGCTCAATAGTAAACTTTTACTATGGAGCCTACCTTTAGTGGAGCCCAAGTCAGACGATTAACCTATGGAACATGTATATGGAAAATTTCTTAAAAAGCTATGGATATGGTTACACAATTTTTGTTGTCATTATTATTTAAGGTCAAAAGTATCGGAGTTTTAAATAAAAAAAATAACCAATCACTAGAGGAAAAGAACATATTGACCCACCTTTTCCTATTACAAAATTTCTCATCTGATCAGTGGACCCGACAACACAACTAGACCACCCCCTATCCCATATACCTCGTTACCATAAGACTTTTACATAACATCTATCATCACCCACAGCAACCAAATCAAATAATAAGCAGGCCAGATTCATAAGCATTCAGAATGGCACACATTAGGCTACCATACAGCCCCTCTGACAATGGAAGTGATCTGCTTGCAATTTAGGAGAATGCTGCAGAAGACAAATAGAGCACAATATTAAAGGGGAGAAATCATTTTTAGCCCATTCCTGAAAAAAAAAAACTCGTTTTTTTTTACTCATCTCATCACATGCTATTTATTTCCAACAGTTTGTTGAGACTACAATTGCCATGAAGCATTGCATATCAAGATTTTTGTAGTGAATTCCTTCTCTTTCTCTTGTAGGAACACTGTTAATAGACTCCTACCCAGCCAGCAAGCCCAAGTACTGTACAGTACCTTTCTCCCCATACCACTCCCATCTCCTGCATGTCTTGCCAGCTACTTCACACATCCTATTTCTGTCAGCACAGTATAGCTACAGCACTCCATATCTGTCCTGAGAAGCACTACAGATCATTTTAGCTTCTTCCTTCCTTCAAACCCTGCTATTTGCTAAGGACACAACATCCACTGGTGTCAGTAGGGCAGTCTGAACATAGGTCAGACATAAGGCAGTTGACAAAGGTTAATGGGGAGGGAGCTACTTGACCATAGTGCCCATGGATAACTGAAATAAACTCTTGCAGACCTTATGTACTAGTATTAAAAGAATGCTTTAAAATTTGAGGAGGGTCCACGCCTCAAAAGAAACCAAAGAAACTACAAACCTAATGTCATGGTAATTGACTGAGGGGTGAGTCATTTAATGGGCTAACACGAAATTCATATTCTTACCAAGAGATGAGGATTCTCGTCCCATCTGTCCCATACGTCCCTTCTCCTTCTTGCCAAATAAACGCCCAATTGAGGACTTGATGCTTTTCTTTTTAGCAGCTTTATGCAGGGAATCCTGGCTGGTGCTATTGGTGCCTCCGAGGCCATCAGCACCTAGGCTGTGAGAAGAAGCATAAATTGTACATCTGAGCCGTACATCTTTTTCTTTATCATCCATTATATTGCACCCTCTCAAATGATCACTCCTTAAAGGGATAGTATACGCTATTATAAGTAAATAACAATTATCACTGGTAGTGATTTTGAGAGAAACTTTCTGTATCAGTTCTTAAACGGATCATACATTCTGCTATCATACATATCATATGTTACATGCAGGGGATGAACTGTATAGGTCATGTGATGGACGCACAGAAGTGTATCCTGCTCTCATAGTTAATGCATCATCTCCTAAGAAACAACCAATAGAACAGAAAGAAAAAAATGGAAATGTGCTCATAGGGCACCACTAATTTCACATCTGATTTGATGTAGTAGAAAAATCCTAATATAGAGACTCTCACCGTTCTGTGTTATAACAAGTGCATAGCGACTTTGATGGCATATATCTCCATGTTTGGGGCTGCAGGCTGCCTCCGCATCCGGAACCTGTTGGGGCCACTATTGTGTACACTCGCAATCAAGAAATAATTGCTCCGGGGAATTATGGCCGCCCTGGATGGGACTGGAGAGGTAGGTGTAATAAAACTTGTATGTGTTTCAGGGAAGGAACTCCCCCTTTGTCAGGTCATACACATTTCAGAGCAAAAGTGCCTGTGTTTAAAAACAATAAAGGTTCCAGAGAAAGGGAGGGAAAAGCAGAACCGATGTCATGGGAAGACGCTATTTACAACATATTATATAAAATACAATAGTTACTGCAATCAAACTAAAAAAAAATAATTAATCATCTTTAAAACCAAGTATGAAAACAAATGTATAAATAAATATATTGGGTAAAAAAGCTATTGTGTAATGCATACAACAGAATTAGCCTTTGTACAAGCTCGTTGGTTTATACATGCACACGCGAGTAGGCAATCTGTCCAGCCGATAGTAGTAAATAAGTGGCTACTTGCTTTGGAGTACATGTACTCCAACTATGATAACATTATTTGAATCCCATCCAACACAATTCCGTTATGCATTACACAATAGCTTTTATAATCATTGGCTATATTTTAGATGTAATATGAACTAAATTCCTCTACAGATGAATATCCGCACTCTAGTACATTTGCATATGTTTATGTATTCATACTTAGTTGTAAAAATGTAATTAGTCTTTTAAATTTGATTAACCATTGTATTTTATATACTATGTTTTGAAATAGCATCTTCCCATGACGTGAATATTTCCTCCCCTTCCATGAATCACATATGCCTTTTTTTGTTTTGTTTTTTTAAATACCAGGGTGCTTTGCTCTGAAATGTACATGACCAATCTCATCCAGGGCGGCCATAATCCTCCACAGCTATTTTTTCTAGATTGCAAGTGTATCTTCTAAGAAAAGCAGAATATTCTGAATGTATGGATGAGAACAGCTGTGCAGTCTATACAACTATAATAGGGCTTGGCAAGTTGTAAGGGTTCCAAGGGAACAAAAAAAAAAAGATTAGTTTAAGGTAAAGGTGGGTTCCTGAAGGAAAACATGGAATGTAGACTAAAAGCAGCTCAATGACCATGTAGCCATGCTAATGACTTACAGTCTGCACTTATAGCTTAACTTCTGCTTGATAGACATTCCTTTATGTGTAAGGATGAAGGATATGAGTAAAGTGGCTTCAGGCTTCCCACTCATTGTGCCTCTTGTATCTCTCTACTGAACCATGAGTGCACCTTTTAGCCCTTTAACAACAACATGAGAACACGGCCACATGGCCGTTAACATCTGAATCCTACCATTTCTTAGTTACGCATTTCAAGAAAACTGGGTGACAAGCAACACCACTGCCAATACAGCTCCCAACGGGGTGATTATCTAAACTTCTAACCATCCTAACCTTCATAGCTACCTTATTATTATGGAAAAGTAGTAGTGACTGTATTGCTGTACTAGTAGTGGGAAATTCAGAACATTGAAGGGACTGTTCCATAATGGACATTTCCAGATCTGAACTAGATAATGGGAAATCTTACTTCCCCATAAAGAGTGGATTGCAGTCACAAGGGCTCCTTTCACATTTATGCAGCTTTTGGGAAAGCAGCCATGAAAGTCAAATGCAACCCTGTCCCAATGATTTTCCAGATTGCTACAATTAAAAAATGTGTCCTCTATCCTGGGAATAGGGGATACATGTCTATTACATTACAACTCTTTCCTAGTGCGTAGCTCGTTATGCCGGGACAACAATTTAGAGAGATGTATGTGAATGCCTTTGTATGTGTGTAAGAAAATGTTGTATTATGAGGGAAGTGATCTATCTAAACTGGTGGCCTAGAGTCTTGCTATCCTGATTCTTCTACTATACACCATCCACCAACCTTACCTTGCTCTGGATTCTCTTCCATCCTCCAATGAGCTGGCCTGCAGAGCAAGTGCTTGAGTCATTCTTTCCAGCCGTACAGCCCGAGGGGTCAAGGGAGGAGTTGTTTCACACTGCATCAAGGACTTCTCATCTCTGCTGTCTTCTTTGGGGACGTGATTCTGAAGAGATCACATGTGCAAAATTAATGGGGTGTTGCCGTTTCAGCAAATACATGTTAATATAATTTGTTTGTATAATCAAAAGTTATACAAATTCTTAAATGTAGTTTATGTATCAATTCCTCATGGTTTTCTAGATCTTTGCTAGATCATACAAACAATAACATAAATCTTCTGAAACAGGAATACCCCATTTAAATAAAAAAAGAGACTAAAGTTGCTGTTTCAGGTATGAAAACTAGATGGCCATACAAATAACGCTTATTGTTTAAACAAAAAGGACATCTACCACCAGGATGAAGGACTGTAAACCAAGCACTGGCATTGACAGGATCTGCTCTTCTTTAAGCTTCCTGTGCCCTTGTTTTTAAAGAAAAAAAGGCTTTAAAAATGATGCAAATGAGCCTAGGGGGCTCCAGGCTCCATTAACATCTACGGAGCCCAGAGCCCTCAGGCTCATTTGCATAATTTTAAAAGCCTTTTTTTGTAAAAAAAAATATACAAAGCTAAATGAGAAGCACATCCTGCCAGTGGGGGCACACACCAGTATGTCAGAGCTTGGTTTACAATCCTTGATCCTGGTGGTAGATGTCCTTTAAATGATATCTGTTAGGCGTGTTATGTCCTTTGAGATCTCTCATTAATGGGTCAGTGCACAGATGAAACCATAAGCAAAGACCCTATAGAGTAACAAATACAAGTACCCATTCCAGTGTACATGTAACTTCATTAAACATATGTAAAGCTTTCTTATTCTTTTATATACTTTTAAAACGGTGGTGAGCCATGAGCTGCAATGGATTAACACAAAAAAGTATTACACCATTTATAAAGGCTACTGGATGGGAATAGTGACCCACTACAGACATTTGATGTTTGAATACAGCAAGTTGGAAGGGATGGACAAATTCTTACAAATTTTTCTCCCTCCCTGGCTGGGCTGTGAGGGGTGATACGTGGGGTAGAGTGTCCACTACTGGGCGGTGAAGGACTGGCCAGTGTAGAAGTGGTGACGGATGTCGGGATGGAACTGGCTGAGCGATAACGTCCAAGGGATCCATCGAGAGTACCACTGGTGACTCGGCTCTCTATTTCCTCAGCTCGTAGCTCGGTGGTCTCCTTTTCCTCCTGTATTAGCCTGCCAAGAGTAAGCCATGTCAGCAGGCAATCATGGAGAAATGAGGAAGAGTATAAGAAGCAGAGTGCAGCTTACTTGATCTCTTTGTTGATCGCTTCTAGCTGCTCCTGTAACATGATCGCCAGTGTCTGCACATCCGTCTGGCCGCTAGGAGACAGCAGGTCCGCCGAGCTGAAGATGGTTTCCCTATCGTCTTCATCTGAGCCATCCAAGTCACCTTCAAATGCTTGTGCCACATTAGCCAGAACATTAGCCTGCTGTGCCCGCTCCCAGTCCTGCTCATCCAGTGTGCGAATCTGAAACAGAAGGGTTAACATTTTAGAATTAGAAGCAATTTTGTGGTGAGAAACTGCCTGATCTTGGCGGACCTCGAATTCTGACAACTGGGATGGCATTTTTACTGGGAAAAATAATTGCTTGGAAAGACGAATGACAGGTGCAGCAAATCAAAGATCTTAATAATAAGAGCAAAGGAAGAGGAAGCCATTTGTTATCCTTCAGGACAAGCTTTACAAGACCTACACCAATCTCTGAGGCATATTTAGCCATAAACTATGTCTTAAAGGGGTTCTCCTACAAAAGAAATTTCTCACATCCCAATTCCCTAGTGATGTTAACACAATAAAGATCATTTTAACCCCTTACTTTACAATTTACTCAGTTTTATTGCTGTTTGAGCTGCTATCACTTTATGCTGCTCAGTGTAAAATCCCATGGTGTGGGTGGGGACTCTATAAGCAGACCCATTATGATCCATCTAGTTCTTTGGGGTGACAATGTGGTTAAATTATCAGGGTACAAGGTGTATATGCACTTACATCTGGCTTCTGACATTGTATAAACACACTGACAGATGGCGCCAATTTTATTAAAAAAAAAAAACAAACTGAAATTGTGTACAGGAGGACTGATAAAGACAGGTTGGAATTATATCTGTGAAATGTTGTATTTTTGTTAATAACAGTGAATTAGAGAATGTGGTATTTTCTTACGCTGAGTACATATAAGAAACTTGTCTTCGTGGGAACACCCCTTCAAAAGGAGAATTATTTCAATACAGGACAGAAGAGAATTTCAGTAGTCTGTGCCTTACTGGAAATATTACTAGGTTTCCAGCTTTTGCAAAAACTTTTAATGTACCGTAGTTGCAAACTGCTAGAGTTTAAGCCACTGTGGTTGCTAAACTACACATTAGGAATCATATAATGTCGCTAACAAATCCACCACAAATTTGCATAATTTACATTGAAATTGTGATGTGTATTTGTTCTGAAGCTGCAGCATATTTAAAGAGGTATTGCAGGAATAAGCATAATTAATATTCAAATGGGTCATCAAAATATATGCCGATATGTAGTTGGTTATATATTTAACCAACTACATGGTTAAATATTATTATTATTTAAAATTGTGCTTCCCTTTGCTAAAAAATGCTGTGGACATAACCTATAATACAGAATTAAAAAGCAACTGGCCCTTAAATTAGTCCTGTGGCTTTATCCCAGTGTAGGAGGCACAGGACTGAAGAAGGCTGCTGGTCACATGTCCACATCACATGTCCTGCACCTTCGTGGGCGGGTCACGTGATCATCACTATGTATGGCTGTAGTCGGTTGCTTGCAGTGGGGACGGTCCCTCAAGTGGGTGGAGCGGACATGGAGGAGCAGATAAGCCTCAGATATCTGTGCTAAGGGGTCAGTTCATGGAGGAGAGTTTTATAGATGTGTAAGGCAAAACAGGACTGAATGTGCAGAGGGAATGGACAATAGTGATATTATTAATTGAGGCTGGGGGGACAAGAGTGGTGTATTTACATGGAACTGCAAGTTAGGAGGCTGTGGGTGGAGGGCTGTATTTACATGGGACTACAAGTTAGGAGGCTAGATGGACAGGATCAGTGTATTTACATGGGACTATATTGGAAGGATTCAAGGACTGCCTTTACTGTGGTAACAGAGCAGGGCAGTCTGTTATATTATTACCTCTGAGATCACTGGAAGCAGAGCATGAGAGGGAGGAGCTGTTACTGCAAACTGAGGGATCATTGGAGTAGTAGTATCCTGAGATAACTCTGCCTACTTTAGAAAGCCCACAATAGTTGGGGAATCATAAAAGAAAATTATTTAATCTCCAGTTTGTGATTAATGACATTGAGTTTTGTTGTATTCATTTATAGCAGTATTTTTTTAATCATTTTTCACATTCCCGGAATAACCCTTTAACCCGTGTGTTAGGAATCCATAGTTATCAGGAAAAGTGAAAAAATCTCTGTGGCATGCCTTCATTATATATCTTTAAAGGTCAGAGCTTTCCCTTTTAGAGCTACACATCTCCTGTTTCCCTTAACAGCCTAAGAAACCATTGTCTTTAGTTACCAATCTTGTAGTGCACTGTGCATGCATTTACATAGTGCTCTCATTATATTAACTATATAAAGCTGTATGCAGTGTGCTCCCTCTAGTGGCAGCTACAGGTAAAACTAAAAATGCATAAGACAGGACACATTTTCTGTGATAGTGTCAGGTAATGATATAATCCCTTACTACATGGGATCATATGTAATCAAGTTTTGAAATAATTTCTATTATTTCCTATGGGAAACTACAGAAACTTTATTGCCCACCTGTTTCCTCTGTACAGAGGAGGATGTAGGCCAGTTGCAGGACAGGATATGTCTATCAGCCATCCACCTTATTGGAACTGTACTAAAGAGTAAATTCCTGGCCAAGCTTGAATACTGACAGACATTTTCCTGTCATGCTGCTGTCCTTGATTCCCTGGGCTCATTTCATCTGCAAGCAGCCCATGCAAACAGATATTACTGCTAGCAGTGACATAGGATGTGAGCTGTTATCACTCCTAAGCCTGCTACACAAATTTATGTGTAAATTTATGACTTGTATTCCATGTACGGTTAAATATTTAATTAACAGTTAAATTGTGATCATGCAACACAAGGAAAACATGGATACTTACATCAGAGAAAGTCCAAGGAAATAGCAAAAAGAAGGAAAAAGAATGATTGTCACCAAAGCAAAAACAACTTTCAGCACTATTTGTACTATATGACTTTTTTATGCTTTCCTAGATGCACACCAAACGCAAAAAAAGAGGGTTGTCTATGATGGAGCATTCCTAAAGGGCCTTGGTATGTGTACACATTTCGCTACTACAATTCCTACAGAAGGGGAGATTTCTGTTGGAGCAAGGTACCTCTCAGCTACAGACAAAGCTGCATATGCTCTTCTCCTATTCACAAACCTCCTGCACTGGAGTCGGTCACAGTGCAGAAAACAAAACCACTGCCTATCAGAGTATTTTATGAAACTTGTTTAATGCACAAATTTCAATATTAATATACCATTAAGCTTTATCCTGTGGACACATAAAAAATGGATTGAAAAGTTTTGAACTAAGAGATGCGTACCATAAGTTAAAATTCCTGTATGTTATAATTGCCTGCATTTTGGGCAAGTTTGAGCAGATTGGTGGTTACAAAGATGCTTTCCGTTCATATCTAAGGGAGTAACAAAAATAACATACACGCTACCCCAACTATTTCTATAAGGCCCCTTCCACATGAACAGCCGTGTGCTAGCTGTAGCTTAACGTTTTCATACGGGTAGCATACGGCCATATTAGTTTCAATGGGCAATACAGCCCTCCATTTACATGGCCATATTCTCCACCGTACAAAGTGAGACATAAAAATAAAGAGCAGGATTTCCATTCAATATGCCCAGAAGAAGTCTATGGAAACATGTTGCATATGTGCTGCATACAGTTGTGCACCATATGCTGCCGTATATACGTGCAGTATCCAGGAACACCTGAACCAGTGGGAGGTGCGTTCTGTCAGCCAGCCTTCTGTATTTTATACGGATGCGGTACATATACAGTAAGATAAATGCACATACGGATGAAAAATGTCACATATATGCAAATTCATATGACACAGAAATACAGGACTGGAGAAATCATACTTTCATGTAAAAGGAGCAAAACTCATATAGCCTCAGATAGAAAGAGCTTTGTAAACACCCGAATACCTCTCATACTGAAATTTCATATCCTCCTGAAGTAGACCCCACTCTCCTAGTAGGGGATGTCTATGTCCTCTGAACATGCCTTAATGTATGCTAATACACAGTACCTTAGTGGGATCATCTTTTAATGCTGCCCAACGTCCTTTTTTGGGTCGTCTAATGACGGCGGTGCTGCTGTAGTGATCCATATGGCTGCCCATGGGTAGAGTTGGTGCCTGGGAGTAGCGCAGCTCTAGGGCACTGCCAGGGAGAGACCTGCAAATGAAAGGTGGTGCAATATTGAGCATGACTGTAATTCCATGATGAACCCTAGTTAGTAGCTTTCTGTTCTTTCTTTGTAGACAAGTACAAACATGCAAAATGTGATGCACATGCTTCAATTGGTCCAAAACTGTAGAATTTACACAGTGACTTCAATGACAGACAAAAAGTACGGTATTCTGGGCCTCTACTTCAAGCCCATGTTCCTGCAGCCTCACACTATTGTAATGTCAAATGGGAAATAAATTTAATTGGTATAATTGAATTAAATGAGAATCGAGTGTGAAGCTGACGGAACAAAATGACTGACAGCGAAGACAGTAGGATGCAGTGCAATCCAGAAACATGTTCTTTGTAGTGATGCAGATTTATCCCTTCAAAATGTGTTCTCCGTGATAGGAAGCTTAGGACAAGTGTCACACACAAAAGACATAGACACCAAGACAAACAGGCCACAGCCTAAAACATCTGAGCTGCAGTCTACATCCACTCCTTCTATTGGACAAGCAAACTAGTCGGGTACACACTTACAAAAGGAATAGTTGAAGCAGATACTTGTGGAGTGCGGTCATATAAGGGAAAAGATAGAGTGCAGCAATGAATAGAAGGGTATTTAAAAGACACAAGGCAAAGATAATATATCATACTTGAACACTCTGTTTAGAAGCACCTTGAATAAATGGACATTTGTAGAACTATTTTAACTGCCCAGAGACAATCTCAAACTATTGCAAAGTCTTTTGATTAAACTCAATTTTCATTTTTCTCCCAACTCTGGGCAGAACCATGCATTACTATATGGTCAGTCCCTGGGTTTCGTGCAATATAGGTTATATAGGTTTGTATGTAAGTCGGAAAAGGTATAATTTATAATTGTTATGCCTGCCACATTTTTTTTTTTATCACTGTGACATTTGGATTTCCAAAATTTTGTGCTGTCATAGGATAAAGGATTAGCAATGAAGCTTCATTACAGACACCTTGCAGTTGATCATTGCAGCCTGGGAAACATCGATGTCAATGTCAATAACTAGGGGTCATCTGTAAGTCAGGTGTTTCGTAAATCGGGGACTACCTGTAGTAACCGTCTATAGACAAATCCTTTGTGAAGTGTAATCCTGCAGTCTTGTGTTATTCCTTTTTATTTGTCCTTGTAGTTCAGAAGAAGAGGAGTCATGTAAGCAAGATAACACTACTTAATAAAGTTTGGTTTTACACAGCTGTGTGTTTCCATATCACAAAGATACACCCAAACCCATAGGATGGATTTACATATGTAAAAAAGTGATGAAGCCAATTCTTTTAATTCAATATGTTGAGAGAGTTCCAGGGGCAAAGGGACAAATAGAGGGTTTTAAAGGATGCCCTGCAATATGATCTACACCATAGAAATACCCCCTATGGAAAAAATTTACTGGAAAACAGTATGAAAAATAGCTCAGAACACTGAAGTAGATTTAACATCAAATAAAGATGATACAATCACCTTCTATTGCTGAACAGAAGCCCAGTTAGATCAGTTAAAGGGATGCACCAGAATCTGTATTGCCCCGTCCAGTTAACAGACGCTTCTAGTGCAGAGTGAACCCAGCACAGGCCAGGGCCACACAATACTGCACAAGGCACAGCACCAGTGGGGTAACACAGTGTGGTCAAATAAGTTGCCACCCCGCATTGAAGTGCTCTGTGTAATAGGCAACATGGCAGTTTTAACCGATTCCAACACAGAAAATCAGAATGCAAAAATTCCCCAAATCTAATACCATTATTTTCAATGCAAGAAAGTCATATCCTGGCAGATTGCCAGAGAAACTGGCAAATAGAAAGCAACAGAGGTAGAAACTCAAGGATTAGCCTTAGATTCTACTGCAAAGACAAAATACTTTTCTGATCCCTTGGGTATTTAACGATAAGCATCCTTTCATCTACTGTTATATCCATAATTCAATGCATTCTGAATTGTCTCTGTACAGACTGTGCCAACCCCAGCAGGGGTGAACCCAAACTCTATGCTGCCTAAGGTGAGCTATAGAATGGGGCCCCTCCCATCTAATGCAGTAGAAATATAGCAGTTTTTTGTTTCAGTAGGTGGGTCTTAATCTTGTCTTGCCATTGGGTGTGAAGTAACACTATTTTGGAGTGTCAGGGCCAGCTTTATAGCAACTGAATGCTCCCGTGATGCTTCAACCTGTAGGTAGTGCTGCCTGAGGCAAGGGGCTCAACTCACCTCATGGCTGGTGCAGCCCTAAACTCCGATTTATTCCTATGTAAATGAGTCCCATAATATTGTGTAATTCAACAGTCTCAGTATAGTCACATTTTGAGCTCCTCACCACACCTTACAGAGAAAAACAATACTCCTAAAACCAATGTGAACTAAGCCTAAGGGTGAAGACAAACGTGGCGTTTTTAGGCCGTTTTTGGGACGTTTTTACTAAGTGAGTTTTCAGATCGTAAAAAACGCATGCGCTAAAAAATGCATCCGGTTTTTAAAAACACATGCATTTTGTCCGTTTTTAATTGCGCAAATTCGGAAAACCGGACAAAAACGGATGCGGTCTCAAACAACGGATGCGTTTTTTAACGCATGCATTTTTTACGATCTGAAAACGCACTTAGTAAAAAGGGCCTAAAAACGCCACGTGTGTCTTCACCCCAAGTATGATTTAATTCTGATCAAACATGGGGGTTTACATTAACCTTGTGCTTCCTAAACCGTCCAAATGACAAAATGATTCACCTGGAGTAAGTGGATGAGGGTCGTCCTCGGAGTTGATCTATTTCTAACTGCATGCGTTCAATCTCGGCCACTAGCTGCTCCTGCAGAAGAAAAACAGGACAACACTTACAAAAGGCACCAGGCATCATTTAGTAGACTTCACATTTTTCCAGCAAAGGTCCTTTAATTTTGTGATTAATTTGACTATTGCAGGGGCACTCATAGATCCAAGGACCATGACTGTGGTAATCTTCTTCTATCTGTTATCTATGGCCTCCTTCCTTATGAAAACTACTTTTGCCAGAGCCCCACAGTGCTGCAGATTCACAGGCTGTTAGTGAACTCCCTGCTCTCGCCCTCCTTCTGCCTGTGTAATCTTGGAGCTGGAAGTGCAGGGGGAAGGGAGACCTCTGCTCATTGTGACTGCGAGGTCCAAGGGTGCGGTCACATATCGTGTCTAACGCATGTGTGTAAAATCGGATTGCAACAGATGAAGAGAGATTTGTCTAATTAAGCAGTTGTTAACATTTGCATTTACAAAATGCAAATGTTAACGCTCACATTAATGCATGTATTAACAAACACATGTGTTAACGTCACCTTAATTGTTGCGTTTTGTAAACACAAATGTTAACAGGCGTTTAATTAGGCATCTCCCTCTAACTGGTGGAATGCATTTTGAAACGCATACGTTAGACGCAACGTGTGACTGCATCCTAAGTGACCCGCTACAGCTCCAATCAACAGCCCTTAAACCGCCATGTACAAAAAAAAAAAAAAAAAAAAAATCGCTAAAAGTGCCCCAATCATTAAAGCTTTTTTTCAGGCCGTGTCATTAACGAGTTAAGGAGCAACCGTAAATCCAAATGGTCAGAACAAAGTGCAACTAATCAAGAACACGGGGTTACAAAATTTGGTAGTGTATTTATGGTTATATATGTAACCATTTGTCTAAAATAAACATTACATAATCACATAGTGATAATATATATGCCATAGGTTATATACTCCAGTCACATCCATAGCTGCAATAACGGCAAAACAATATCATATGAGGGCTACAACCAACGATCATGTTTAACATTAAAGTTGTACTCAAAATCGATGCCCTCCCCTCATATAGGTAATTTATATGAATTAGTGGTGCCCTATATGATAATGGTCAAAATCCAGAAGAAACCCCTATGTTATCTAATGATATTATTCTAGTTTTATAGTCTGTGCAGCTTCTGATACAAACCTTATTGAGGAGAAGCTCGTCCTGCAGTTTTTTCATGTTAGCTATCTCTTCTGAGAGAGTATTCTAAGAGAGGAAGCAAGCAAAAGGAGAAGACAGTAGGTGGTGAATATATAGTGAGTAGAGGACACGCATAGGGAAGATGGCCAAGAAAGCTGGTTACTGAGACAGAAGGTGAGGGTTAGCTGTGAATCAGCTGGCAAGAAAATTATAGGGTGATCCAGTTATTTTGAGTTACCCTCATTCCACAGGATAGGAGATGACCTGCAGATTGAAAAGGAGTCCCCTGTCCCTCCGAATTAAAGCAGCAGCAGCTTCATTAATTTCCAGTAAGCACCAGTACTCAGACCCACAGGCAAGTTCTCCCCTATCTTGTAATATGTAACTGGGATACCCCTCCAATACTATATATACACATTGCTCAATACATACATCCATAGTTCCTAGATCCATATTTCTAGGAATCTGTAGTGTGCATACTGCCACATGGACAGGAAATCTACTGAAAATTGTAATGGGATGGAGCTAAAACCAATTCTTTCCAATGGAACAAGGTGGGACCGTAAATCTTAACAAGGTTTTAGTAAGGTTAGTAAATTTATGAAATATTCTGAAGTAGTGTTCTCAGGTAAGGCCGGACACTGTTCTGTTCCATACTAATACTATTCACCTATTGGGTCTGCATGTATGTGTCTACTTAACCCTATAATGATATATGATGTGCATATGTATATGCCAACTATAATAAATGTACAGGGCAGGCAAATTGGGTGTCAGCTACAGTATGTGCAACATATGTTTATGAAGACGAGTTCTGTCTGTTTGCTATTGTCACAATGTACAAATTTCTACCAGGAGTAACGTTAACAATACAGGGTGGATATATAGCTGCACTGACTGAATGTACAAGAATAGGCAAGTATGCAGTATATATTATATTCACAAAAGGACATATTCACAAGTTTAACCTCTTCCCACCAGCATGGTGTACTATTACATCATAATGTTGGCTAGGGTGTGTGGATCGACCAGAAGCTACCGCTAACCAATTTGTGCCAGCACCTGTCATATGAGGCCCCCCCGGGTTGGGCACATGGGCGATTCCCCCACTCCCAGGAACTTAATGGGAGCAGCCAATCGTTGCCTGACTCAATTGCTGTAACGGTCAGGAGGCTCCAAGGCATGGCATTTTGAGGAAGGATGTAATAGGAATGCAATATATTTATAATATACGGTTCTATAATTCTATAATTCTGGTTTCTATTCCATATAAAATTAAATTCTGTATCAATGTGTCCTAAACTGAATCTCTGGATCTCAGTGAAATCATTCATTTAAAAGGAACATCTTGCTGCTTGCAGCTTTCCCAAGGCTCATGACTGTCACAAGCTACTGCAACGTAAACGTAGAATAATGAAAAGAGCTTATGGCCTGGACTTACCTTCTCCTCAAGGGCTCCCATCCTCTCCTTAAGATGCAACTGCAGTCTTTCATTAGATTCAGACAGGAGTTTATCGACAGTCTCCGACAGACGTTTATTGTGTTCATCATTCATTTTCTCCCTTTGACGGGCCTGTAGGAGATGGTAGACGTTTAGCAGGCAGAAAGAGGAGTACAAACTAACATAGCCAGTCTGAGCCCAAACCATGGACCAGCCAATGTTTAGTGGAGCTAGACGACTGATGTGAATAAGGTTATTAGGAAAAAGAATACTTGGGTATGTTAAAGGTTACATGCCCTATATTCTTCTTTGGCGTTAAGCCACCACCAAATGTGTCCAACGGCAGCTCACTCCCCTCTCCCCATAAAGAGCCCATAAATGCACCGAGAATGCATGTGTATTAGATTAAAAAGCTGATTCTCAAAACAGACTAGATAGTATAGTAAGTGCCTAATGCCATATGATAAATCTGGTGTAGTTTAATAGTGTCTAGTCTAACTCTGCATATCCTATTAGTTGGATT
The DNA here is from genome assembly GCA_019512145.1 of Engystomops pustulosus. NCBI lineage: Eukaryota > Metazoa > Chordata > Amphibia > Anura > Leptodactylidae > Engystomops > Engystomops pustulosus. Next base: position 174,108 of record WNYA01000174.1, on the reverse strand, counting down.
AATTTCAACAAAAGGTATATAATTTTTGCCATGAAACTACGCCCCTTTTCAGGCCATGGCCTTCCCTCGTACTAGTTGTAACAATGTCTTAAATAAATATGGTGCAAAATTTATTTGTAAATGGATGAAAATTTCTACCCTATGTCTACTGTGTGGGACAACAACCTACTTTGTGCATGGTGTAAGGGCAAGCAGGTGCTAGACAGTAGGCCTGGAGGAATGGAGCAGAATGTAAAATAGGAATCCATGTGCTGAAATGGGGACTAGGATTCAGTTGGATTGGTTGCACCACCTACCCTCTGTAGCTCCTGGTTCTTCTCCTCTAGTTGGGCTTCAAGTTGACGGAGCCTTTCTTCAAAATTTCCATGTCTCTCCTCTGCCTGGTCACACAGGGATATTAAATAGAAAAAAAACAAACAAACTCAAAGATAACTAATATCACAGATAATGCAATAGTGATAGTTAATGCTCATAGATATAGATTATGTGTGTAGTCTGCCTTACTACTTACCGTACTTAGTTTGTAAGACTTTTCATGGTGCTTGTTGCACCTTACACAGTTTGCCATTGTCTATTTTTCTGCAGTTTTCCCTGAGTTATCACCTTCATCCAGATGTGAAAGTTGCAACTTTTGTTTAAAAAGTCACAAAATAACTCTACAGCTGCCCCTGATCAGGTGTAGACATTAGCAAGAAAAGTCCCAAAAACAGACTGGCAAACAGACCGGGCTTATGATACATGTGCCCCAGTGTGTGCAACTGGTGCACATTCAATAGAAAAAAAGACATCTCCGTTCATCAATTTTCTCACCACCTTCTCACAATTGCTTTTGTCAGCCTCACTGCGTGTGTCTATCCTCCAGGTATACATAATTTCTCTTAGTAATAATGCTTTATTGCTCTAGTAATCCAGGAAATGGCTTGTAGTTGTATCCTGGTCATGGTGCTCTAGGGTCCAAGTTTAGCACCGCCACAAGATTAAGCAAGATTATATAAGTAGTATGTAGAGGGAATATGACTGCCTAAGACTGGAATACCTGTAGAAAGGGTTACTGTACGTACATAAATAAGCAAAAAATGTACAGTAAAAGCTCCTTGAACAGACCGGCAAATTTTGCACAGCAAATTTAGTTTTTTAAAGGTGTGGGTTTTTCATAGGGGGACTGCTTCCATAAAGTATAATAGTGTAAAAAAATTTGGATACTGAAAAAAAAGTGAGAGGATCTTCTCAAAAGGATTGTCTTTTGGAGAGGTTTTACTGTATATGACTCCTACACAGAAGCACATCATTGCTTAGATTGACACATGAAGCTTAGCGATGAGACATAGGGCAGTGATCTCCAAGCTATACACATTTGAGATCTTATGTTCTTAAAATAATAATATTTGCATTCATGTGTCATTTGTATTTGCCACTTTCCAAGTCATTCAAAGACTCCTTGTATAATTCTAAAAGAGAATTTGGTCATTTACCACAATGAATAAGCTATGGAGCCCTCTCAACGCTCTACCCCTGCTGTGCCCTCTGATTAGGCAGCATGTAAGTATAGATACCTTGCTGAGAGCTGCCACTCGCTGCGCCAGCTGAGCCTCTATCTCCGGTAAGGTCTCCGCTTTCTGAAGAGTCTGTTGCAGTTTCTGCTTGGCATCTTCCAGCCACTCCTGCAGCTGGCGATTCTTCTCTTCACTCTGTAGAGGGAAGTCACCAATAACTAGTAAGGTAAGGGGACTGCCATAAATCTGTCCTGCTTAGAAATTACCCAATTTTCCTTGCAGTGAGCATACAGACCAATAGCTCAGTAAAGACTGTCCGGTCCAAATCTCTGGCCATTTACTAGGAACCCTGCATTTACTCTAGGGTCATACTCCAATGAGTTTACTTTCCATCTACTGTACATCAGCAGCAGACAACCTATAGGACTCCAGAGAGGATCCCCCAATCCTTATCGATGTAGGTCTCCAGAAAATGAGAATAATACTGTGTATATTTATCTACTTAATATAAGGAACACCAAAGCTCTTCATAATGCCGCACCCCCTACATATCCTCTCTTATCTCAGTCTATCATCCATCTCATGCTCTTCGATTCGCCAGTAATCATAGATTATTCTCTTTCTTAATTCAAACCTCCCACTCAAGTCTCCAGGACTTCTTCCGAGCTGCACCAATTCTCTGGAATGCCCTACCCCGGGCTATCAGACTAATACCCAACCTCCTAAGCTTCAAACATGCTCTTAAAACCCATTTATTTAAGCTGGTCTATCACACTCGCTAACTGCATGCAACTTTAACTCTCTCTTTATTAACCAATTCTGGGTACTCCCCCCCGTCTGCTTTCCAGAAAATGCCTGGTACCAAGCTTCAGGCTTCTCTGCAATTCCATTGCCTTTGTATAAAAGTTGGCGGCTGATGGCTGGTTCAAGCAGCAGCATTTTATTAAATTATTTTTATTCCATTCACTTATAAAAATGGCTGGACCATTGTACAAGCTCTTATACCTCTTGCGAGCAGGGTCCTCACTCTCTCACACTATTGTTTCCTATGACTGTTATTATTCTGAAATGTAATATTTTATTTGTATATTTGCCCCAGAATCTGTAAAGCACTACAGAATTTGATGGCACTATATAAATAAAGATCATTATTATTATGTGTTGGATAATTGAATTGTTTAGTAGTGACTGACCAAAATGTAATAAAAGAAAATACCTAGTTAAGAAACTACCGATTCCAGTACAGGAAATTTCTTGTAAAAAGAATCTTTTATTTAAGACCTTCATCAGTTAACCAGAGCAGAGTCTCTCGCTTTGGAGGACCCTGCCTGTTGATGTGTGACTTGTTCAGCCCATTATTTCAGAAGGCAGCATGCAATACTTCATTTTCCCTGTCATGTGACTGCAGGGAAATGGAGCGCTTGCTACTATGTTCCTGCTCGGATTATAACCCATCCTTTGACATATGAGAACTCTGTGATGAGCTAATTGATCGTAAAATATAGGCATGTGCCTAAAAGCCGTGGGTTGTCTTGAGGTAAAGAAGAGCCCGCTGTGACTCCTCTGATCTCTGTGAAAATTATTATTAACTATTATTACTAATGTGGACCATCTAACTTCTGCTATACATTACCTGTCTGTAAAGGGAATCTTTACTGGCAAGCTCATTCTCCAACTTGTCATTGACATCATGGAGTGAAGTGGCTTCTCTTTGTGCACTAAGGTAGCGTTTTTCTAAGGTGGTAATCCGTTCTTCCATATCTTCCCTTTGTGCCAGAGCCTAATATTAGAAAATAGAAGTACAACTATAAAAAGTAGTTCATGAATAGATGTATTATGCAATGAAGAATGGAGACACTATGAAGTTAAAGCTCACAATATGAATTTCACCTCCTTACCTCTTTGAGATCACGCTGCAGTTTAGCGCTAACCTCCTCAGATTTTATAAGATCTTTTTGTGCAGTGTTTAACTCTTCCTCCAGTTCAGCCATTTGGCGGCACATCATGGTCAAGCGTTCCTTCAGCTGACATAGCTCTAACCTTTGCTTCTCCACCATCTCTTCCAGTTCAGTTTCCCTCCCCCCTCTAAGGTCATGGTGAGTGGAGCCATTCAGGATAGTCTAAAAAATCATGAGAACAAAAATGTCAATTCAATCAATTCACTTCCATGTGACAGTGTTTTATTGGAATATCCATTCATATTACTGAGAAGAGTAGTGCAGGTAAAGGCAAGTGCACCAAAGTAGCCGAGCCAGCATTAGATGAAGTAAAGATTAAAGCATGATGCCTCTAAGACCTGCTAGGATGTTAGGATTATACTTGAGACCCTAAAATAAATTTTGTTAACTCAGATCTCATCCTTCCCAGAAGTCATACTCTGAGAATCTGTTTGATTAAGTCTTTAAAAGGAACTTGCCATTCAAATAGAACCACCCAAAATATATCCTTTATTTAAAGGGAACCTACCACCCCGATTCTACCTATAATGGTAGATCGGGTGGTAGGTGGATGAATGGTACTGGAGGATAGCCCTTTTTTGGGCTAATCCTCACGCCCCGGCTATCTTTTAGAAAACTTTAATTTTATATTTTTTTAAGCGGCCGGACATGAAGCTACACGTCGCGGCTACTCCACGCCCCAGTAGCCTCTTTTCTCTGCTTACAATTTCATCTTCGGCGCACAGCTCTTTGCCGAGTCCCCGGCATCTGCGGCGTTCTGAAATGGTAGGCGGAGAAAAGAGGCTACTGGGGCATGGAGTAGCCGCGACCTGTAGCCTCATGTCCGGCTACTCCACGCCCCAGTAGCCGCTTAAAAAAATTTACATATCCGCAGATTAAAGTTTTCTAAAAGATAGCCGGGAATTGACATCCCATTCATCCACCTACCACCCGATCTACCTTTATTAGTAGTACCTTTAATACTATGATTAAAAAGCAGTGCCCATATTCCTAAATGGTTCCCTAAAAATGCATTTGTAAACTTATATGCAACTCACCTTAGATGAGTCCAATGATAATAATGGTGTACTGCATATGCAGTTGCCTCCCTAGTCTTGATTGACAGGTCTCACTGCTGCTCAACAATACTGGGGCAGATTTACTTACCCAGTCTCTTCGCGATCCAGCGGGGCGTTCTGTGTGGAGGATTCGGGTCTTCCGGCGATTCACTAAGGCAGTTCCTCCGACGTCCACTAGGTGTCGCTGCTGCGCTGAAGTTCATCGGAATGCACTGAAGTACACCAAGCCGGGCAGGGTACAGGTAAGCGCGTGTCCAGCGACCCTTTTTTTCTTTTAAAATGCGCCGGTTTTTCCGAATCCGTCGGGTTTTCGTTCGACCACGCCCCCCCCCATTTCCGTCGCGTGCACCCCGGCGCCGATGCACCACAATCCGATCGCGTTCGCCAAAAACTCAGGGCAATTCAGTGAAAATCGGCACAAAACTGAAAAATTCGGGTAACCCACCGTAAAACCGCGAATCGGGCCCTTAGTAAATTACCCCCACTGTGTCAAATGTTTTACAAAAGGTACTTAGGTACTTTACCCCCTAAAATTTCCAAAACATACCCCATGTTTTTATCCGATCACAAGAAATCACTGGAGCCTCCATGGAGGCACGGGGAAAACTGGAAGTCCATGGAGGCATGCTGTGATTTAAAGTTATCAGATACATACAAGAGGTTGATCTAGCAAATGTAAGGGGTAAAGAACCTTAGATTACATCAACCAAGTCACATGCGAAGGAGATGCCGGACTTGGCCGAGGAAGCCATGCCTCTTCTAACTCGCAGCTGTATGCCAGGTAAGATAACAAAGTTCATTTTATGGGGATGTGAGGGAAACCATTTTTAGCTAAAAGAAGGGTGTCATTGAAGTTAATAAAGCTCTATGGAAACTTGTCACTAACTGCATTTGTAAAAAAAAAAATTGTGGGGACGGGTTCCCTTTAAACTGGAGAGTTATCTTATCACTTCCTTTTATACATGAAAGAAAATTTATCCATCACCAAAACTTCATTGCAGTTAGTCTGAGAGACAGGTACTAAGGTAAAAGACCTGTAAGCTCCATCATGCAGCAAATTGCAATTTCATTCTCCTAAAAAAAAATATTGCTATGGGATCCTTACAGAACTCTGCGAGTCCCCATCTTTACTGCCGTCATCGATTCCTGACCTCCTCCTTGCAAGCTGTTCTCGTAGTGAAAGAGACTGGAAGAAGAGGAGGAGAGGCAGACATTACAACTCCTACACACTACATCAGGATTCAGTCATGACTAACAAACTCACAATGCTTACCTCTTGACCGGACATTTCCAGCTCTTCCTCCAACACCGCCACTCTTTCCAGGGCCACACGGAGGCGCTCCCGAACCTGTTGTATGTAAAGGGGGAAAAAATGGGTTGCAATGGTTTATGAATAAAAGCCTGCTTGCTTGAACTATAAAGAGCAAAAAGGGGCTATGGGCCAGGGACCTCCAATCAGGCCAGGACCATAACCAGTGAATACAGCAGCATTGATGAATTGTGATTAACCTTTATTTTGTTTTACTCCTACCCTGGTCCCCACTCGTCTGAACTCAACCTGATTTAACTGTTCTGACAATCAATTTAACTGAAATTAATACATGAAATTTCCTATTTCTATGGGCAACTCTCAGTGACCAATAGCTGAGGTTTAAGGAAATCTACCATTTGATTTGATGCATTATGAACCAAACATACCTTAAGAATCCTGTAGCGACACTGAAGCAGAAACATATCTTGTTTAATCCCTGATCTGAGCAGTTTTGCTCAAAAAACAATCATAAAATTTGGGATCTTGAGAAAGTTGGGTTGTATGCTGGCTGCGGTTCATAAATATATTACACTGAGTTTTCTGAACTGTCTAGACAGGATTAATCAACCTGAGCTGGATGACTCGCATATAGCAGCTGGGGTATGCTGCAGCGATTGATTACTTCTGCCTGTCATGGACAACACAGTGTTTGCATTATTCTCTGGAGCAGTACATAACTGAGAGGAGAAGAACCAGAGCCAGGAACAGGAGCGACAGAGCCTCATTATCATAATTTTATGACAGTATTTTCAGCAAAACCACTCAATTCAGTGATTAAACAAGATATGTTTCTGCATCAGTGTAGCTACAGCATTCTCAAGGTATGTTTGGCTCAAAATGCCTGAAAACAAAAGGTAGATTTCATTTAAGCAACTTGAGTTAGGAGTAGGCAATATACAATGTCTACTTGAAGTTCAGTCAGCTATTCACCATCACATACTGGTAAATAAAGAACCGTCTCACCTGGCTGCTGGAAATGTTTGTGTGTGGCACTTACAAATGGCAGAGGTGGGCATCAGATGCCTTGAGCCAATATTCACACAAAAAGCTCTACACAAGGATATAAGCCAAAAGTCATTATGTTTGACCAGTGGGAACAAATGGCGATCTATAGAGGAGGTGAGAGTGGTCGCCATTTACATAGGAATCAATAGGCTGTTTAACAGTAAAGTACAGATCGATAACGAAGTCCCAAATCTCAAGGTGCTTGGAGCTAGGTTGGTAGCACATAAAAAGGCAAAAGAGCAAAATACTCCAGCTCACCCAAATCCTTGGCTTTGTCATTCAGTGCACGGATCCACCCTGCTGCCGGGTATATGTCCAGAATTAAACAAAGAAATCACGGATCCAGCTCTTGAAAAAATTAAAACCGCCTTTATTTCATCAATCCATGGCGTCCACAGGAAAAAACAGGTATACACATAATCATGACTGAGTAAGAGCACACAAAAGTGCTAGAATTACGTTGACGTTTTATTTTGTATACCAGTTTTTCATCTGTGGACGTTCAAGAGCTGGATCCGCGATTTCTTTCTTTAATTCAAGGTAGCACATAAAAGGCTGCAGTTGTGTACCCATCCCACTACATGTATAAATTAGTGCATTTTATGCCAACCTAAACTCTGTATATTCCCCAGCACAACTGGAAAGACTTAAAATTATTAAAGCAGAATTTTTCTTTTTTCTGGTCAAACTTAGCATAGGTGATAAACAGGAGACAACGGTTGTACCCCCTGTCCTCATAGTCATGTATTATTATATTTACCACACAATCACTGAGATTTGCATCTCAGACTCATGACTCTGACACGGGTCTGTGGAAACCTCGGCCATGTGCGTGAGCCCATGGAAAATAATGTGTTTGTGCACCATGAGCTGAATTAACGGATAAAACTCCATTGGTATAGCCTAAATAAATATCATGGGCACGTCACTGAAGCTCCTGAGAATGTGGACACCTTTACCTTTTCATCGAGAGCCTTGTGATGCTCAAAGAGGGACTTTAGAGCTTTCAACACTTCTACCTCACTGGAGACACCAGCGGGCGATTGTGCCTGTCTCTTCACCACGGTCATCCTCAGCGAGCGCTCATGCCGGGACACCAAGCATTCCAAGTGTTCCAACAGCAGCTGAGGAGAGGGAGGAAAGAAGAAAATTGAAGCAAAGAAGAAAAATCCATAGCGGGTGTGTGGAGGATATTATCATAATGGCAGCTTGGGCCATGCTGCAATATCTTGCAGTGGAGATTTTCTAATATCTAGTAATCAGTCCATGCCAGAAGCCTGGCGCTGCAATAACAGATTCTATGGCGTGAACAGTCTGTTCTGTACTTATTTGTACTCAAAGAAAATATAATCTCAGTAGACCAAACACTTTTTATTAACCTTCTGAATGTCTGATATCAAAGACTAACAGCTTCACAATACACTGAGGGATTATTGTTAATAGTTTCCTGAGGACTGCGCCATAAGGGAGTGCTAACAAAGACGACAATATTTAACATGAAGCTACTTTTGCCACCACCGCAGGTGCTGCTGCCACCCAGGTCACTGCCATTTTCTAAGGCTACTATTTTCTTCATTTTTTGTGAATTCCAAGTAGAATTTTTTCTCTGGCGTTTATATTGTTGGCAATTATCAATCGCTTCCCTGTAGTGCAATATGGCATTTGATCTGTTGCTTTGCGGTGATACAGAATCACATGAGATCAATCCCATGCAGGGTTCAACAAATGATCATGGATTTGTTTGCCACCTTTCCATGTGATTTTGTTGAAACATACATAAAGGAGAACTTAATTTAGGCTTCTCCATAAACTGGCCAATCTGGCATTTATAATGCTAATAATGTGTGAATACAAGTTGCTCGGCAAACTGTGTCTAAAAACATTAAAATATGTAGTAACTTAACAGAAAAAAAACTGCAAATAATTGATATTGTTTGTTTAAAGAAAAGTTATACAATTTTCCATTAATCTTTCTGTATCAATACCTCAGGGTTTTCTAGATCTCTGCTTGCTGTCCTGCTATAGAAAGCTTCTTTGTTTAGTTTCAGTGGATAGAAATCTGTCCATGGTCATGTGATGGACATGCAGATGTCTGGGTTATTATCCCAGAGTGTAATCAGAGCCGTGTGACAGTAACGGATTGTGCGCCTGCTTGACATCACATGACTAGGGGCAGATTTCTATCCACTGGAAATAAACAGAGAAGCTTTCTATAGCAGGACAGCAAGCAGAGGAACTGATATAGAAAGTATAACAGAAAATTGTATAACTTTTCATTACACAAACAATATCAATTATTTATTGAAGGTGGACAACCCCTTTAAAGAGCTTTTCCAATAATCACCAAACTTATCAGGCATCACCAGTAGGTATCAGCACGCCCCTCCTTCCACCAATATGAGTGTGGATATCATGGAGGCGCTCTGCAGACAGTAATGGACCTCACAAGAAATCCCAGGTCCTGCAGCGGTGGATAGTGTGACCCGCAACTCCAAAACAGTGAACCCCAAAATTTAACAGGGTGCTAGGGTCTTCTAATTACCCTATTAACGTTTGGTCCAAAACCTTTAATCCCTTCATTGTATACCATTTGTATTTCATATTGTACGGTGCATATGAGATGACTTAAATTTATCTGCACAGCAAATATAAGTAGCTTTCATTATTATCAGCCATTCCACATGGAAAAAAAAATAAAAAATTCTTCATTTATATAGCGCCTACAGATTCTGCAGCGCAGCAAAAAGTAAGTGTTTTCAACTGCTACTACAGAGTGAAACTTTACAAAGAAAAAATATGCCCCCCTAAAGCCAAAGCCTTACCTACTGTACACATAGGTGTGACAGATTATAGATTGTAAGCTCTTGTGAGCAGGGTGCTCATTCCTATTGCATTATGCGACTGTTATTATGCTGTAATGTTTTATTTTGTTTATATATGCCCCCCATGATTTATAACGTGCTGCAGAATATGATGCCACTCTATAAATAAAGATGTATTATTATTATTTGCCCGTCTTCTAAAATGCACTTTTTCTAAGCTAACAGTTGTAGGTTTCAGTTTCTCTCTTATCTCACCACCTCTCTATATTACCTAGACACCACTAGATATAGACTAGAGTTTATCTGAATCCACCATACCAACCCGCTATCTGCGGCCACACTATTGCCTGATCACTGGGTGTAATCTCCCTGTCTTGTTCTTTGATAAGTCCTCACGTAGGTGATTTCACAGTGAAAACACACAAAGCTCCTTCAAGCCGTCTTATTTTGCCGGTGGCACCCTGTCAACTGCATTTATTGTGACAGGCACTTCCTACACTATTCCATGGCGTGGAAACGCACCATGATGTGTATTTATTTATAGCGACTTTCCAACCTAACAGAAAAGAGGGCAGCCTGTATCATATGGGTCATTAACTCTTTCAGAGGCGACTGCCACTCAGAGGTATGAGTGAATGAACACAAAGAGCTCGGACATCTTGCGTTGTCATGTACATAGCTGCCTGTGCCTCTCCTACCAAATAATAGAGATTGCCAGCAAAAGCTAGGACAGTGGTTGCACCAGTACTTACTCATCCCAACAGCATGCTTCCCCCAGTCGTGTCAGGTAGCTCAACTTCTTACCCAGCATGAGAGCTGAGAGAAGTAATCACGTGTCCCTGCTGGTGTGAATATTTAGCTAGGAGCGGCAGATTTGTATAATTCTAAGACTACTGAAAATGTGCCAACAATTTGCAAAAGGATCTGAAAGGTTGGAAATGTAATATATATAATGGATATTGCTAATGACTCTAGTTTCATAGGCTGTTACACTGTCTGCCCCCCCCCCCCCTGCTCCCCTGGCACTTCCCCCTCCCTCTGCCTTTTTAGTGAGCTGAACCTAAGGATCCAGCTAAAAAGAGTTGGACTGCCCATCACTACACAGTGGGAGAGGGAATGGGTCCTTGAACACTATAACAACCTGTGAATCTATAGCATGGGGGGGGGGGGCTCTGCAAACAAACACAGGAGCCCTTAAAGGTTTAATAGCATCATTTTAAAAGTTGTTTTTACAAGTCATTTAGGATTTTAGAAGTCAGTTAGGAGGTCATGGATAACAAATATAAGATTTTCACAGTCACAGTGCAAAGTGCAGAGTTAGTGATAAACCTATCATGTTGGATTTTGATAGTAGATTTCCTTTAACCCCTTACCCATATCTGTATGTCACACGTGGCCTCCTGCTGTATAGAGGGGGCTCACAGGCTGAACCCTCTCTGTACAAGGTGGGGGTTTGCTGCATATAGCAGCAAACACCCGCTGGTGACACCCGCAGTCGGTACTGGCACAGATAGTGGGTGTTAATGCTGCAAAGCTCTTGGGGGCACATAAATCCTGGCGGCGCAAGGTGCACCCAGACCTGAGGCTGTCTCGTTTTAACACATTCATTACAATGTGCGATTCATTCATTGCTATACTGTAGTATGGCAGTATACGGTAGGATCAATCAGACAACCTAGGGTTAAAGTACCCTAGGGGGCCGGGAAAACAGTAAAAAAAAAAAAAATTTTAATTAAAAAAGCCATGAAAACTCAAATCACCCCCTTTCCCTAGAACTGATATAAATATAAATAAACAGTAAAAATCATAAACATGTAAGGTATTGCCAAGTCCCAAAATGTCCGATCTTTCAAAAACAGAGATGGGCGAATTGATTCTAACGATTCTAAATTTGTTTAGAATTTCAGGAAAATTTCGATTTGTGACGAATCCAAAGTTTACAGTGATTCATGGGAACAAATTTCGAATTATTTATATTTTTACCCTTTATTAGCAAAATGGCCGTGAGCACAACGTATTACATGGGGCAGAGAACTCTGGGAAAAAAGGAACATGGGGGTGGCGTCCCTCGTGGCGTCCCTCGCTGTGTGCCCGTGGCGTCCCTCGCTGTGTGGCCCTCACTGTATGGGGGCACCCAGACCTGAGGCTGTCTCGTTTTAACACATTCATTACAATGTCGATTCATACATTGCTATACTGTAGTATGGCAGTATACGTAGGATCAATCAGACAACCTAGGGTTAAAGTACCCTAGGGGGCCGGGAAAACAGTAAAAAATTTTTTTTAAATTAAAAAAGCCATGAAAACTCAAATCACCCCCTTCCCTAGAACTGATATAATATAAATAACATTAAAACTAAACATGTAAGGTATTGCCAAGTCCCAAAATGTCCGATCTTTCAAAATTAGAGATGGGCGAATCGATTCTGACGATTCTAAATTTGTTTAGAATTTCAGGAAAATTTCGATTCGTGATGAATCCAAAGTTTACAGTGATTCATGGGAACAAATTTCACAATTATTTATATTTTTACCCTTTATTAGCAAAATGGCCGCGAGCACAACGTATTACATGGGGCAGAGAACTCTGGGGAAAAAAGGAACATGGGGGTAGCGTCCCTCGCTGTGTGGCCGTGGCGCCCCTCGCTGTGTGGCCGTGGCGCCCCTCGCTGTGTGGCCGTGGCGCCCCTCGCTGTGTGGCCGTGGCGCCCCTCGCCGTATGGCGGAAGTGCCCCTCGCCGTATGGCGGAAGGGTCCCTCGCCGTATGGCGGAAGGGTCCCCCGCTGTATGGGGGTAGTGTCTCTCACTGTGTGGAGGTAGTGTCCCTCACTGTGTGGAGGTAGTGTTCCTCAATGTATGGCGGTAGTGTTCCTCAATGTATGGGGGTAGTGTCCCTCACTGTATGGCGAATTATTTATATTTTTACCCTTTATTAGCAAAATGGCCGCGAGCACAACGTATTACATGGGGCAGAGAACTCTGGGGAAAAAAGGAACGTGGGGGTAGCATCCCTCGCTGTGTGGCCGTGGCGCCCCTCGCTGTGTGGCCGTGGCGCCCCTCGCTGTGTGGGGGTGGCGCCCCTCGCTGTGTGGGGGTGGCGTCCCTCGCCGTGTGGGGGTGGCGTCCCTCGCCGTGTGGCGGAAGTGTCCCTCGCCGTGTGGCGGAAGTGTCCCTCGCCGTGTGGAGGTAGTGTTCCTCACTGTATGGGGTAGTGTTCCTCACTGTATGGCGGTAGTGTTCCTCAATGTATGGCGGTAGTGTTCCTCAATGTATGGGGGTAGTGTTCCTCACTGTATGGGGGTAGTGTTCCTCACTGTATGGGGGTAGTGTCCCTCACTGTATGGGGGTAGTGTCCCTCACTGGATGGGAGGTAGTGTCCCTCACTGGATGGGAGGTAGTGTTCCTCACTGGATGGGAGGTAGTGTTCCTCACTGGATGGGAGGTAGTGTTCCTCACTGTGTGGCGGTAGTGTTCCTCACTGTGTGGCGGTAGTGTTCCTCACTGTATCGGGGTAGTGTCCCTCACTGTATCGGGGTAGTGTGTATGGGAGTGTATGGCTCCTGTACAAAATATATGTATATATATATATTTTGCCATCTCCTGGCGCTAATAACTTTTTATACTTTGGTGTACGGAGCTGTGGGTGGTGTCATTTTTTGCGACTTTTGATGATGTTTTCATTGCTATAATTTTATAGACTGTATGATTTTTTTATTGAATTTATATTTTTCGAAATGGGTGCAAAATGCAAAAAATGGGTGCTATTTTCCATTACGGAGTTAAATGCAGTGAAAAAACGTTATTATATTTTAATAGGCATTTTCGGACGCGGCGATAGCTAATGTGTTTATGATTTTTAATGTTTATTTTTATATTAGTTCTAGGGAAAGTGGGAGATTTTAATTTTTAGGGTTTTTTATTTGAACTTTTTTTTTTTTATTTTTACCATTTTTCAGTCTCCCTAGGGTGCTTTAACCCTAGGTTGTCTGATTTATCCTATCATATACTGCTATATTACAGTATATGGGGACTTCCCTCATTCATTACAATGTGCTGATCGCACGATGGTTAAAACATAATGCAAGGACTCTGTCCACTGCACTGTGCTTGGTCAGTGGGATCTGACCAGCACATGGATGAACACATTTATTGTGCACGGGCCCTTGTGAAGAGTCTGTAGTAATTTACCTAATTGGTAACTGGCAACTGGTAACTGATCTTTATCCTGGGAGAGGGAGGCACAGCAGATCTGACAGTATGTATAATAGGGAAGACATAGCACAGCTGTGTATGTTATGCCTGTTATGCCTGTAATATTAAAGTTATGTGTAACATGCATTCCATGGAACTCATGATCTCTCTTCTCTGATCCCCTTTTTTATATGTGTCAGATACTAGTAAATGTTTAGAAGCTGAATGAAAGTGTATTCAAACCTGTACCCTGACAATATAAGCACATTGTCAGCACACAGCATCAGAGGAATCATGAAATTTCTGCTTAGAGAGTCCCCGCCCACACTCTGGAATTTTAAACTGACCTTCACCGAGTGACAAAAACTAAAACAGCAATAAAGCTGTGTAAAATTGTAAAGCAAATTGCTAAAAAAATTATCTTTAATGTGTAAACATCACTAGGGGATTAAAATTTGAGAATTTTCTTTCTTGGGTAAGAAAATGGTAAAATCAACCACTCATATAAAGTAAAATTAAACTAAACATACTCGCCTATCGACCCTCTTCTCATTGATCCCGGCACCGGTCTTCTTCAAGCTTGACACAGTGGGATTGTTGAAAAATCTAAAATTAGAAAAAGCAGCCCGGAGTGCAGGGAAGCGATGTCCGTAGCTCCAGGCTGTTCATTACTCACACTTCTCCTGTGACGTCACCTCCTTCTCCCATGCTGGAGAGAAGGGTGATGATAAGTGAGAGACATGAATTCATGCCTCCTGCATGATAGATACCTCCCTCTCCCATGTTGGAGAAGGAGGTAACGTCACGTGAGAAGTATGAATAATTAACAGCCCAGAGCACCAGGCCGCTTTTTGTAATTCTTTTTTTCTCGCGATCCCAGAGTGTCAAGCTTGAAGAAGACCAGTGCCAGGATCCTGGTGAAGACGGCAAAAGGCAATTATGTGTTTCGTTTTACTCATTATTAGTGGTTGATTTCCTTAAAAGCTCATATTTATAGTTATGTTGCATAGCAACAGAAAAACATAAAAGCTAGTGACAACACCACATTTCTTTACTTGCATAGAGATTGCACTTCTGCCCCTTCTACAGAGATGACCTTGGAACAGGAGAGATTTAAAAAATCTGTGATTTTGATGTTCTTGTGCATTTTGTCCCTGGTCAATGGATATCTAGAGCTGGACACTCCATCACCAAACTTCAACTGACTAAAACAAATGATTGGAGATAAAAGGGGAAGGCGTTTCAACTATTTTGCATTCCTCATAAATCGTCCAGGAATCTTCAGACAAAACATAGAAGACATATCAACTCATCTTCAGTTTTTCAAATAAAGCCTCAAGGGCAAATATGCCCCAAACTATTCAAGCATGTAAAAGAAAGGAATCTGAATATAAGGGCTTGCTACATAATCTCTTGTGTTATGCTATGAACACCCACTCAACCACTCACATAAGGGTGTTACCACTCGGCTGACATACCTGACAATTATATAGGCATGCTTGTTTTATGGGTCGGGTGGACAAAATAATGTAGGATCTGGGAGCCAGTAACATATTAGCGAACTGGAGATTTTAAAGCCTACCTTTCAACACCTTGTAAAGATCAGAGACAAGGGCATCGTCAACCCAGAGGGTAATGCCAACGCTAAATCACCACTGACACATTTATTAGAGTGGAAAGGGCTGCAGCATCTCCTATTGATTAAAGAGTTAAAACTTTTTTTCTATGTATCAAGAACATTTAAAGATTTCACTAAACTTGAAGTATAGAGAGTAACAATAAGAGCTAATATATTGTATACATATAAACATATATAAAAGAGCTGATATATGTACACAGGAGTGAAAGCTTCTCAGCACTGGAGTGATGCAAGACATGATAAAAGTCAGTTCATCCCATTAACGGACATTACAGTCAAACTATATGAAGCTTTAAAGGGGTATTCCGGGAATATGAACGTCTGACACAAAAACCCATGATGCTATAAATAAATGAATACAACAATACTCAATGTCATTAGTCACAAAACAGAGCTTAAATATTTTGATTTTATGATTTACAAAATTTATGGCCTCTCTAAAGTAGGTGGTGTTATCACTAAGATGGCCGCCACTGGAAACTACAAGTTCCATGATCCTTTAGTTCTCAGTAACTCCTCCTACCACTTATGCTCTGCTCCCAGTGATGATGTAACAGGTTTTCTTGCTCTGTTACCATAGTAATGATGTGTAACTGCCATCACCACAACACTAGTCACACAGGATGCACTGCAACCAACCCGACTACAGCCAAACATAGTGGTGATCACATGACCTGCCCAGGCAGGTGCAGGACATGTGATGTGGACATGTGACCAGCGGCCATCTTCTATCCTGTGTCTGCTCTGCAACGGACTGCGCTGAGGAAATTAACGGACAGATTAAAGGGCCAGTAGCATTTTAATTCTCCATCACAGTCTATGTGAGCAGCATTTTCTGCTAACGGGAGTAAAATTTTAAATAAAAACTAATTACACATTAGCTTATATTTTGAGTACCCATTTGTATATGAATTATGCTGATTTCTGGAATACCCCTTTAAGTGAACAGATAACACTAAAGGGGTTTGCCCATGAAACTAACTCAATCCCTTAGTGATGCTAACAAGATATAGATAATTTTAAACACTCACATTGCAATTTTATTCAGCATTCTTCACATGGCGGTGTGCTTGCCCGTGATCTGGCCAGGTGAAAAAAGGAAGTGAGCGCTCCTCACCCCTCCTCTCTCCACTGAGCAAGCTGCCCAAGTATAGGACATCTCCTACATCTTTTAGAATGGTGTCCAGGCTTAAGCACGGTGTGGTGAAACATTGTGTGCTCACCGCACCATGGCCAGGTGCCATAGTTTTCTGAACATATTTTGTGTTATCTCGCCTAACCAAACACACATTCAGAATCGCTATTACAGACACTTATCTTGTCTGAAGAGCTTGTCTTTTCTACAAGCTGCAGGAAGGAAACTGCCTCCTCCTGCCCTTGTGCATTGCTCCTGCAGTACAGGAGATCTGCGTTCATGTGAGAAGAATCTGAGCAGAAGAAAGAAGACCTTCCCTACCATAGCTTTTGGTCGTATCTATTGCCAACCAAAAAATACAACCACAGTACTGATAAAGATGGTATATAACTATAGCTGTGAAATGCTATATTTTTGTTAATAACACTGAATTAGAGAATGTGTTATCTTGTCAACCTAAGTTTATTTAAAAATTCTGTCTTTGTGGGAATACCTCGTTAAAGGACATCTATCACAGGATGAAGGATTGTAAACCAAGCACACTGACATACAGGTGTGTGCCCCCTCTGCCAGTATATGCTCTTCTTTTAGCTTCTTATGCCCTGCTTTTTACAAAAAAAGGCTTACAAAATTATGCAAATGAGCCTGGGGGTTTCCAGATTCCATAGATGTTAATGGAGCCTGGAGCCCATGAGTTTATTTGCATAACTTTGAAGGCATTTTTTTTCTTACAATCTTTCATCCTGTGATAGATACCCTTTAACAGTCACAAGAATAAGAGACATCATCAATTTTAAATCCCTAAAGGGGTTGTCCACTTATAAGAAAGTTTACCATGGTAAGTAAAATACCCCAATAGGATTGGCTATTGTACTTATCCTGGTAAACTTTCCTCTTCTGCACGCGAAGGAGCCTCGTCACCAGCTGCCTTTGGGACTATTTGCTCAATACAAAGTGCACTGAAATCAGCAGGTCTCCAACCAGAGAATTGCATTCAGTACTGAGTGCACAGCCCTATCAGGCAATTGAACTAAAGCTACCTGCACATGATGTGTGCAGTTCTTAGGCCACAGACAATGGCACTGATGACAATAGAAAAAGACTGCACATAAAAGTATGCTAACTGCTGAATAAACAGCTAGCACATGTCTCCATTTAATGCTCATGTGCCTTTACCCTGTTAAACTGTCTAAGATGTGGCCAACCCCTTTAAATATGTCAAATTCTGTATGGAGATAAGCATATATCACAGCAGGCCAATGAACTGCACAGTATAGAAAGAGTAGACATTTCCATGATAAAGTTATCCTTACCGATGTGTCAATCTGATCAACACCTCCAGCTTTATAACATAAGTCCAGTAGATTGAATAGCTCCTTCATAACAATATTCCCAACCCACATGCTAAAATAAGAATGTAAATGTACTACTTTGAAGGAAAACAAAACCTGCATAAATCAATACTGCAAACAAAAATGGGAACATTTTGCATTAATGAAGTATATAACAAAATTTACCATGCCCCCTCCCTTTCTTCCACTACTACGGTAAAGGGAAAGAGGCTGGCCTCCATACTCATACAGACAGCTAATAGATAATATGCTGATAAAGTTTATTTACCTTACTGTTTTCAGACAGCAGCTGGATAGTCTTATCTCCTTACAGAGCTAAATTATCAAGTGAAATATACTCTGTTGGGGAAATTTTTCAGAAGTGTCTGTGAGTAGTTGACCATTGCAATCAATCAGAGCTCGGCCTTAATTTTCTCACAGCTGTTAATAAAATGAAAGCTGAGCTCTGGTTTGGTTGCTATAGGCTACATTAACAGTTCTGCTCTCAATAACTTCTGATAAATCTCCCCCTGACTACGTAAAGAGTACATAGAGCATCCTGTCCTTATCTGCCTTTTGTGTATGGACTTGAGAAGTATGTGTGTGGACTTTTGTGTATGGACTTTCAGAAAAACTGCTCACTACAGGAGAAGAAAAAACAAAAACACAGAGAAAACAAAGATAGAGGAACTTTTTTTTACTTAACTAATATAAAGTGTACTATTATCAGCTGCACCACTCATTTCTGAAATTAAGGGTAAAAAGGAGTTTAGTTCCTTATACCCCATTTGAAGAGCACAGCCAATCACTGGCCTCAATGATCCTGTGTCATATACAATTGAGGCTAGTGGTGACTTTAATGTATACTAATACGTCAACACTGTATCAAAGTAAAAAAAATAGTTTTATGTAGGCCGGGGGCTTTGGCAACAGAAGCAGCATGGGATAAAACTGTGAGTACACTATTGTGTTGCTATTTTCTCACAACTTTGTGCTTTGGACATCTTTTAGGATAATCGTAGACGCACCATGTAACATTTTTTTCTGAAAAAATGGCAATTGTTAAATCTCCCCTCTCTTTAACTGTTTTATTGCATTTCAAAACGTCGTCTAAACGCCACGTGTGAAAGCAGCCTTAAGATTCTTACAGAATAACAGCAAGGTGAAAACTAGAAAACTGTGAGGAATTGATACCTAAAGAATATTGGAAAATTGAATAAACTAAGTACACATGCATTTATTTGTCAAAACTGGACTATCCCTTTAAGTAAATCCATTTTTAAGACAAAATGATCTTTCTAAAAAAAAACAAATAAAGGGACAACTCTGTTATGTCTGCATACATCTATCTATCTATCCACATGCATATACCTCATCTACATTTCCATGTTCTTTACAGCTTTGTAGACACCCTTTTCCTCCATCTGCTGGCTACACAAGAAGCTGATGGGTGCGGAAATAGGAGGAGAGGGACTTGCCAAACCTTTTATGGGCAGCCTGAGCTTTCTAATCTTCCCTCTCTTTTAGAAGTCCCAAACAATCCCCTCCATCATCTCCCGACTCACCCGAGTGTTATTTCTCTCTGCCTTGAGTTCAGCAATCTCTTCTTCTCTCTCCAGAAGTTGTTCACGGCACAAATTCAGCTCCTTAGTGAGGGCTGCAAATTCCTACAGAAACAAAAGATTGCAATTTCAATTTATAGAAAAAACTGTGCCAGAATAAGGGAACTTTCGCTTTAAAAAAAAAAACAAGCTTACAAAGTTGTAGATTTCAGGGATAACCATCTCATTCCCTACTGCAGTTCCAACAATTTATACAGGAGAATATCTGTCTTAATCCGAAATACAGCGAAAGCGTGGTGTCCCCACATGCATCAGACCAGGTTTAAAGCGTGTTATGGAGAACGCGATGAAGGAGGGGAAAAAAGGTAATTTTCTGCCAACTGCATGAAGGTGAGGAAGAGATGTGAGAGCGGCAGTAAGATCACACTGGCTGCTTTGTGTAGTCCTGGTCTCAGGACGCTCCCAGGGGAACGAGTCCTACATAGACCCCTTCAGCACACTGCCTGCTTTGTGTAACTGGGCAACTCACTAGACCTCTTCTATGGTTTTTTAAATTATTTATTTTACATCATCTTTTATGTGAACAATTAACAAATGGTCTGTAATAGTAATATACAGGCAGTCCCTGGGTTACGTACAAGATAGGGTCTGGAGGTTTGTTCTTAAGTTGAATTTGTATGTAAGTTGAGACTGTATAATTTATAATTGTAGATCCAGAGAAAAAGAATTTTGGCCCCAGTGACAATTGGAGTTCAATAATTTTTTGCTGTAATGGGACCAAGGATTATCAATAAAGCTTCATTACAGACACCCTACAGCTGATCATTGCAGTCTGGGACTATAGTAAAGTATTCAGAAAGCTTCACCAGAGGTCAGAGGGGTCTGTCTGTAACTATGGGTTGTCTGTAAGTCAGATGTCCTTAAGTAGGGGACTGCCTGTACATTATTAACCATTCACTTGCTATATTGTAAATCTTGCTTCTTATATACTATCTAATATACGGAAAATCTTTCCGTAAACCCGTAATATACCGTGTAATTTGAGACAGAAGTCAGTGGGAAATGGTGTGCAGAGGGGCGATATTGTCTCTTTGCTGTAACAATCACTGGTGTGGTCCATGGAAGACATTCTGGGGCACATTTACTAACAAGAGTGAAAACTGTGCTATATGCAGTTTGCCTGTGTATAGTGCAGAGAGCCTCTGATCCAGGATTTCTGGCACTTGTTCTTCATGAATCTGGCGCCCTCTGCACGGCTCCAGAGTAGCCCAATAGACTGCACAGTATAGAAAGAGAAGACATTTCCATAATAAAGTTATGCTAAACTTTTTTCCCAAAAACCCATGTGTCAATCTGATCAACACCTCCAGCTTCATGACAATAGCACCTTCATGACAATAGGCTTCTGTTAAAGACATTTTCCAAGACCCAACCCACACACTAAAATAAGATTGTAAATGTAATACTTTGAAGCAAAACAAAACATTTATAAGTCAACAGTGAAGATGATAATGGGAACAGTTTGCATTAATGAAGTATATAACAAAATGTACCATGTCCCCGTCCCTTTCTTCCACTACTATGGTTTAGGTAAAGAGGCTTGCCTCCATACTCACACAGACAGCTAAAAGATACAGGCAGTCCCCGGGTTACATACAAGATAGGGACTGTAGGTTTGTTCTTAAGTTGAATTTGTATGTAAGTCGAAACTGTATATTTTATCATTGTAGTTCCCGACAATTTTTTTTTTTGCCCCAGCGACAATTGGAGTTTCAAATTTTTTTGCTGTAATAGGACCAAGAATTATCAATAAAGCTTCATTGCAGACAATTTTAAGCTGATTATTGCAGTCTGGGACTATTTTAAAGCATCCAGAGAGCTTCACCAGAGGTCACAGTGGGCAGAGGGGTCTGTCTGTAACTATGGGTTGTCTGTAAGTCGGGTGTCCTTAAGTAGGGGACCGCCTGTAATATGTTGATAAAGTTTCTTTACTTTTTACAGACAGCAGCTGGATAGTCTTATCTCCTTACAGAGCTAAATTGTCAAGTGAAATATACTCTATGGGGGAGATTTATCAGAAG
Organism: Engystomops pustulosus; assembly: GCA_019512145.1. Classification (NCBI taxonomy): domain Eukaryota; kingdom Metazoa; phylum Chordata; class Amphibia; order Anura; family Leptodactylidae; genus Engystomops; species Engystomops pustulosus. Next base: position 152,520 of record WNYA01000174.1, on the reverse strand, counting down.
TGTCTGAGGGCAGAACTGTTCTGGTTGCTCATGGCAACCATTCGGAGCTTGGCTTTAATTTTCTCACATCTGTTCATTAAATGAAAGCTGAGCTCTGGTTTGGTTGCCGTAGGCTACTAGAACAGTTCTGCTCTCAATAACCTCTAATAAAATCTCCCCCTGTGTAGGGAAAGAGTACATAGAGCATCCTATCCTTATCTGCCTCCTGTGTAAGGACTTGAGAAGGCTTTCAGAAACACTGCTCACTACAGGAGAAGAAAGAAAAACACAAAGAAAAAGATATTGAGTGCTGAAATTTGTGTAGCATGAAGAATGTTGCAGCTGCAACACAAAAGGCTCATATGTGACATATGTGGAGCAAACCCTTCTTAAATACATGTACAAGCAGTTTGCACTAGAAAGGACGTGCAAAGTTAGACACAAAACTGGTGCACAAAGCTTAGTAAATGTGCCCCTCTATATATACAACACTTTTGCCATACATGTATTTGGCAGGAAATGTTGTAAAGTAATTAAGACTTGGATAACCAAAAACAACTTTCTGATGACAGAAATGACAAAGAAAAGAACCTTTCATTCAGTCGTGTTAAATGCTTTGATGGTCCCTTCTCTCTGAAAGAAACATCTGGGTCTAGAAGAGCATGGAGATCCCTAGAGAAGAAGATGAAAAGCAGCAGCCTTGAAGAAAGCAAGCAATAGGGAAAAAGGGAACATGAAGATCCAAAGTCATAGAAAAGGAGGGACTTTAAAGAGGAGCAATAGCTCAAAATAGGAGGGCAGAGAGGCTAGAGCTATGACGCAGAAGAGCCATACAAGTGAATGAGGAGTTGGATCCCCACAAAGAAGAGGGACTAAAGCCAAAAAAGGATGAAAAGAAAGGAGAGGTACACTGGTATATAGAACCGGCAAAAAGTATTATCATTGTCTGCTCTGGGGTCTCCACTACTGTTGTCTGCTCTGATTATTTGGTTTCTTAAGTAGTATTTATTGCTGTACTGTGGTATTTATAATTTCTGGATGGCATTTTCTGCTGTACAGGTGCCCCCTACTTAAGAACACCCGAATTATAGATGACTCCTAGATACAAACTGACCTCTGGATGTTGGTAATTTACTGTACTTTAGTCTTAGGCTACAATAAACAGCTATAACAGTTATCAAAGGTGTCTGTAATTAAGCTTTATTGTCAATCCTGGTTCTTATGACAACCCAACATTTTTAAAATCCAATTGTCAAAAGACCCAAAAAAATTTGGTTGGGGATACAATTATAAAATATACAGTTCGGACATATAAATTCAACTTAAGAACAAACTGCCTGTACTGTGGTTGTTGGTTTGGGTAGAGTCGGCCTTAATCAGGAGTTTGGCATTTGAGCTTTTTCCCATAGTTGTTGCTGTTATGATTTGGGGGAATTGTCTTCAGGATAAAAGAGCGAGTTTTAATTGCAATAACATGAGCGTGGTTATGGCAATTAATAACATTTCTGCATCCACAGAGCCGGTGGTGAAGCGGTTGAGAAGATTGGTGCTGTGAAGTCTATACTTGAATGATTGGGTGTCTGCAGTGCATGTGCCTGGGGTTCAAAACGTAATTGCCAACTCTCTTTCTCGTTTCCAGTGGGAGAGGTTTCAAGCGTTGGTCCCGGGGGCGGACCATGTGGGGATCTCCTGCCCGCCGGAATTATGGGAGCTGGTATGAACACAACTTGAGAATTGATGGGACATGGAAGGTTTATGAAGCCGCTTGACAGGAATGGGAAGTATGCTCGAGTAAATTTGCAGGTTTACAGAGTGAGGAGAATAGGATTGGAGCATTGTTGTGTTTTTTGGGAGAGGCTGCAAAAAAAAAAAAAAAAAAGGTTGGTCAGTGTCCCAGGTTAATAGAATTTTAGCGGGCATTGCTTTTCGTTAAGCTTTCAAGTGCAGGGTTTCAGGCGGGAAAAAGTTAGTATACACGGCACCGTCTAGGCACATTTGGTATTTTAACTGGTTTGGGAGATGTGTTGACCAATACGTAGAGGCCTTATTTAGATTAGCATTTTCCCTACCTAGGGCCAGGGTATTGCGAGTGGGCCATGTAGTTAAGGGTGCAGGGGTCATAGAATTGTGGATCAAGAGATCTAAAACTGATCAACATGGCCGGGGTAAAAAGTGGACATACATGAAGTATCCAGGTTTAGTTCGTGTCCGGGGAAGTGTTGGTTAGCTTATCAGCGGCCAAAAAACCTTTGTTGCGTCTTGTTGACGGATCTTTCTTATCACGGTAACAGTTTCTAGCTGTCTTCCGTAAATGTTTGGATATTTTGGGACTGCCATCGTTTGAGTTTGGTACCCATTCATTTCGCATTGGAGCAGCGACAGAAGCGACAGAGCATGGACTTGGGGAGGCAGGTATTAAACGTGTAGGTCGATGGGAATCCAATAGATATAAGTCATACGTCCTCCATGAATTGATGTGATGCACGAATTGGTTAAGCAGGTTTTCGGTTAGGAGGGTGTCAGAAGTTAAATAAATAAAAAGAAACAGGGGAGTGGTTGATTAATGTTTAGAAATTTTTGGGAAATTTGTTGCTAACATGTCCCATTTGTCATAGCAATTCCCCTAAGATTGGTGTGGAGCTGCCGGCATTCCTTTGTCCATTGGGGAGCAATTCGTGCAGATGTAAGACACAACGGCAGACAGCTCGGTTTCCCTAGGGAGATAGCAACCGTCGTTGGCTGGGGTTTCGTGGGCATGAGTTTGTGTAAGGTATAGTCTGAGGTTTGCTGAGGTGGATAAGGCCCTGGACATTTTAGTGCCACATATAGGTAGCAATGATTTGGGGGTTAGGTCTGCACAAGAGTTGATCAGGGACATTAACATGACTTGTGGGTGTTGCACCCTCGGGTGTTGGTTGTATGCACAGATATAGTCCCAAGGTTGTCATGGCATAATGTGCAGGCAGTGTATGGAATCAATAAGGCAAGAGTAAAGCTGAATCGTGCTTTGCTGGTTTTGTGTGTAGGAATGGAGTTGTAAGCGTGCGTCCTTGGGAGGTGATGGCAATTATTGGTTGAATGATGGGATTCATCTGAATGCTGTAGGAACTGATTTGTGGGTTCTGTACATTCAAGAAGGGATCATGAGAGCATTGGCTTTGTGGGGGGAATCACATGCTTAAGGTGTCAAGGCATGTGCGGTGTGGCGTGTAGAGGGTTCTTGAAGTTGGTGGTGAAATTGGAAGGGAGGTGGAGTTACAGGGCCTGGCCCAACTCCAGATTATTGGAGACTCTGTTTAATGGGCATGCGCATGGTATGGGGGGGGGGGGACTCAGGTGGAGTTCCGAAGGAGATTACTGGAATGTGACAAGACACTTAACGTGGTGCTACCGATGCAGTGGTGGCGGCTGGTGGTAAAGGGGGGTTGTCACATTAGATATTGGAACATTTAGGGCGCATTGCCCCTTTTTGAGCTTCTAGAACCCTCTACCGTATTAACAATGTTGTAATTTTCCGGTTTGTTAATAAACCTTGGCTGCTATGGCCTAAATTTCCAAACAAACAATTGTGTGTGAGTTTAATTTCAAAGAAGGTTGGGTCATGGTGGCCATTGGGGTTGTGTGAAGCGGTATTGACAACATCTAGTCATGTAAAAGGGATCCTGTATCTCCTGTACCAAAGCAGCAGGTGCATGTACATAAAAGGGACTTCTCTAGTCAGATGATACATGACATGCAGGATACAGGACATACCACCACACTTTATTAAATACTTCCTACTTATTGATTTTGAAAAGAAAAATAAAATGCGCTCTTTGCATGACAGATATGGTAGCTGACATTACAAGTTTGTACAGGTTTGAGAATAAAAAAGCTTTTGTTATCTATTAAGTGATGCAATCTTTTCTTGAAGATTTAAAGATTAGGAGAAGGTACTGTGCCTTTACACGAGATGATAATGTGTAATCTAATGTTGAAACAAGTTAAAATAGTCTCTTACTGTCAAAATTCAACTTCTACAGCCCGCCATGTCTTACCACACCCTGATCAATCCAGGCAGCCGTGCCACAAAAGATAAAGCCGTTTCTATTCCTGCCCAAATTTGTGGCACAGCTACCCAGCTTCTTATGTAGATGGGAGGGGTCGGCTCTGCCTCATCTCCACCCGGCTGTAACGAGCCACAATTTTTTTTAAATTCACTTTTAAGTGCATTAGGAGATACCTGCACACTCCTGCGTCTTAAACAAATTACTGGGGAAGGGGGCCTAGTCTAATGGATTACTGGGGAAGAGGGCCTGGTCTAATGGATTACTGAGGGAAGGAGGCCCAGTCTCATGGATTACTGGGGAAGGGACACCTTGTCTAGTGCATAACTGAGAGGGAGAGCACCCTTTCTTTTCCATTACCAAGTGTCGGTTTGCCCATTTTAGGTTTGAAATTTACTAGTAGCTTTTGCATTTCCCACCCTAGGCTTATACTCAAGTCATGGCTTATATTCGGGGCAATATGAGGTGAGAGACCACAATATGAGCTAGGGGGTGAGAGGTCACAATATAAGGGAGAAATGAGAGACCACAATATGATCTAGGGGGTGAGAGGTCACAATATAAGGGAGAAATGAGGGGGACACAATATGAGGGGGAGATGAGAGAAGGCCACAATATGAGGGGGAGATGAGAGGAAGTGAGGGGCCACAATAGGAGCTGACAGAGGGACTGATTGCTTTCAATAGATCCTACCTAATGCAGGTTCACAAGATTGAATTACATTTTAGGCACATTGGGGTAATCTCCTCCCTGATGTCTAAATGCAGACGTTTCGGGAGGAGATTCTCGGGATGTGCCTATAATGCACATGTGTGCTTCCAAATGTTTTTGCTAACATTAAAGGGGTTTTCCCGCAAACTGAAGTTAGGGCCTATCCAGGACAGGCCTAACTTGCTGACCAGTGGGGGTCTCAGTGATGAAACCCCCACAGATCATGAAAACAAGGGGTCCGTTGGGGTCCCATGTACCTCAGTTGGACCCCTTGTTGCTCCGTAGGAGTATCTGTGGTGGTCTCATCACTAAGACCCCCACTGATCAGCAAGGTTAGCCCTATCCTGTCGATAGGGCCTAACTTTTGTTCATGGGAAAACTCCTTTAAGAATGGTCAAGCAGTACCCAGATCTGAATTCAATTGAAAATCTGTGGGTTAACCTGAAGGTCACTTCACACGTGTGGTTAAAACCAATTCAAGCACAGGAGAGAACTACTTCCAAATATAGAATTGTTTAGACCTACTAGAAACACATGTTTTGCCAAAAAACATGTTGCTAGTTCCAAAATACAAACTGCAAACACCTCAAATCAAGAGAGACATAGGCCTCTTAACCCCTTCACGCTCTGCGCCGGATATATCCGCCACAGAGGTATGAAGGGTGTATGAAGAGGGCTCACGGGCTGAGCCCTCTTCATACAGAGATGGGCTTTGCTGCATATTGCAGCAAAGACCCATCGCTTTCACCCATGGTCGATGCTTGCATCGTTCGCGGGTGTCAACCTCTTGTCTGCCGCCATCTTTCTTCAGATCGACACTCCCTCGAACGTCATCAGGGGGCGGCGATCAGTTGCCATGACAGCCTTGGGTCTTTGTCAGACCCAGGGCTGCATGGTTTCTGCAGATTCTGCCAGTGGCTCATTGTAATGAATCCTATGCAAAAACGCCATATACTGCAATACAGGAATGATCAGACCATCTAGACTTAAAGGGGTATTCTCATCTGGGCATTCACATTCAGTTTCATTAATCTGCTATATATAAACATTTCTTCAATTAGATGCTATTAAAAAATGTTCCTGTGTGAAGATAATTTCTCATAAATGTAGTCGTATGGTCCCTTAGAAACAAGACTATGTCCTTAGTTACGGCCACCTCTGCTGGAGTAATTGCACAAGGAAACAAAAAGTTTCTGAATATTAAATGTTCGAGGAGTTACTGCAGGTCCCACAAACGTCCTGTGGTAATAATTGCTGAATCCATGTGGTCAGGCAGGACTCAATAGCGCAAGTCTGGCCATTGCTGCCAAAATGTGAAGTGGTCTAAAGGACAACATGGCTACATTTATGAGAAATTATCTTCACATTTTTTTAACAATATCCATTTGAAGAAATGTTTACATGTGGCAAATTAATTTAATTAAATGTGAATGCCAAGATGGGAATACCTCTTTAATGTACCCTAGAGGGTCTAAGAAATGGTGAAAATTTTTTTTTAAAAAAGTAAAAAATGTAAAAAATTAATAAAACATTAAAAATTCATATCACCCCCCTTTCCGTAGAACTGATATAAAACATAATAAACAGTAAAAAAAAAATCACAAAACACATTAGGTATTGCCGCATCCCTAAATGCCTAATCAAAATATAAAAAATGGCTATAACCAGCAGTGACCTCCATAACGGGATATTGCGCCCAAATGTCCAAAACCCAACTTTTACACCTTTTTACATGACATAAAAAATGTAATAAAAAGTGATCAAAATGTCGCACAGTCCTCAAAATGGTAGCAATGAAAACGTCGGCTCATTTCGCAAAAAAAAAAATGACACACCACACTACTCCGTACACCAAAGTATGAAAAAGTTTTTAGCGTTAGAAGGCAATTTTTTTTCCCTTTTTTATACATTCGTTTAATTTTTGAAAATGTATTAAAACGCAATAAACCCTGTATAAATTTGCCATCACCGCGATCGTACCGAACCAAAGAATAAAGTAGAGGTGTTGTTTGGAGCGCAGAGTGAAAGTCGTAAAAAGGGAGCCCACAAGGACGTGGCACACATGCGGCATGGAATAAGAAACAGCATCACGGGAAAGTAAAATTTGTTATGCACAAAATAAGCCCTCACACAGCTCTGTACACTGAAAAATGAAAAAGTTATGGATTTTTTAAGGTGGAGAGCGAGAAAACGAAAGCGAAAAAACTCTGCGTCCTTAAGGGGTTAATATAAGTGTCAGGCGGCCACACTCCTGGGCAAAACTACAAGAGAGGAGAGGAGAGAGTAGCTGCAATAATTGTTGAAATGCCCCCGCCCACCCAATGTGTGAATTCGGCCACAGAGGGCTATTTGCATGAGAAGCAATCTGAGTTTTAGACCTTTTTTGAGGTAGAATGGGCAAACATTGCAAAGTCTGCATGTGCCATGATGGATTTATTTTATTACTTTAAGAGGATTCATTTAGTCTTATTTTCTTACCTTACAAAACACTGCCACTTTCATAGGGGCGTATAGACTTTCTAAATTCACTACTTGGATCTATATATTTATGACACATTCATTAAGAGAGCAGTTATAAAAATGCTATTTTAAAATTACATGTAAACCATTCTTCTGCAATGGGGTTGCGAAGCATGCAGCATGCTGGGAGTTGTAGTCACACCAGATCATTGGTGTATAATGCTGTACAGAGTATATTTGATTAAAGACAATATTGCTGTAACAGATAATGTTTCTCACCAAGACTGGATGTTTCAAAGACTGCACCCCCGCTGAGTATTTGCATTATTAGATGGGCAATCCCTGTTCTGCTGCAGGAATCAGAGGTAATGACTCTAAGCCCTGTTGTAGTATATACAAGTCATCATTGTATCTTCTACTCTAGATTTGTGAGCACCACTGAGTATCACTTCTGCGGCACTGCTGGTGATAATCACTTGTGTTATTACCCCCCTTGATTCCATTCACTGCAGTGACAATTTTAATTAGCTCTTAAAAAGCACAGCTCATCCTGATCTTTCTGGTTCATACATTACTCTTTGCACCCTCTGATCTGCTCCAGCATCATTTCATTAAAGGATAATAAACCTTTCAACACTTTAATAAAATGTTTAGGCAAGATATTATTTATTTTCTAAAAAAAGGTATGTAAAGTCTCTAATTAACACTGTAAGTGAGCATTGTTAAAGAAAGCCCTAATACGGCATATTCTACACATTGCATAGGGTTTACTCATGGAGCACCCAGTTCCAGGTACAGGCATAAAAATAATCTGATACTCATGCTTCCCCACTTTGCCAAAGCAGCAGTCCTCTTCTCTTCACTACGATTGTATTCTGCCCTGAATCCAGCAGGTTATCACATGCGGGAAAAGTGAGCATCAGATTTTATTTCTTTAGCCCCCTCCTTATAGTATCCCCATTATTAGAAAAGTCACTATAAGAAGGGAGCAACTATGAAGGGTAGGGGAGGGGTTACAGAAAAAGGGGCATTGAAAGGAAGGCGCTATAGAAAAGGGGCACTCTTAGGAGGGGGCTCAGAAAATAGGGCATGATAAGGGCAGTCCATAGAATTGAGGGCATTATAAGGAGTGGTTACAGCAAAAGGGGCGTTGAAAGGAAGGGTCTATAGAAAAGGGGCACTCTTAGGAGGGGGCTCAGAAAAGTCCATAGAATTGAGGGCATTATAAGGAGTGGTTACAGCAAAGGGGCGTTGAAAGGAAGCACTCTTAGGAGGGGGCTCAGAAAATAGGGCATGATAAGGGCAGTCCATAGAATTGAGGGCATTATAAGGAGTGGTTACAGCAAAAGGGGCGTTGAAAGGAAGGGTCTATAGAAAAGGGGCACTCTTAGGAGGGGGCTCAGAAAATAGGGCATGATAAGGGCAGTCCATAGAATTGAGGGCATTATAAGGAGTGGTTACAGCAAAAGGGGCGTTGAAAGGAAGGGTCTATAGAAAAGGGGCACTCTTAGGAGGGGGCTCAGAAAATAGGGTATGATAAAGACAGGCCACAGAATTGGGGACATTATAAGGAGGGGCTACTATAAAGTGAGCATTAAAATAAGGGTACCATAAGGAGGGGGTTACAGTGAAACAGGAAACATGAGTGGGGTTTTCCAAAAAGGGGGAATTATACAGTGGGTGAGGAAAGTATTCAGACCACTTTAAATTTTTAACTCTGTTTCATCGCAGGCAATTCATAAAAATTTCTTTTTTTGCTCATTAATGTAAATTCTGCACCCCATCTTGACAGAAAAAAAAACTCAGGAATGTAGATATTTTTGCTAATTTATTAAACAAGAAAAACTGAAATATCACATCCTTGAATGGAAGTATTATGGCCTTCCTTCCAGCCAACAATCATGGGAGAAGAGCCTTGGTGAGAGAGGTAAAGAAGAATCTTAAGATCACTGTGGCTGGGCTCCAGAGATGTAGTAGGGAGATGGGAGAAACTATCACTGCAGCCCTCCACCAGTCAGGGCTTTATGGCAGAGTGTACCAAAGGAAGCCTCTCTGCAAGATGAAAGCTGCATACAGTTTGTATAGAAACGCATGAAGGACTCCCAGACTATGAGAAAGAAGATTCTCTGGTCGGATGAGATGAAGATTGAACAGTTTGGTGTTAGTTCTAAGCAGTATGTGTGGAGAAAACCAGGCACTGCTCATCACCTGCCAAATACAATCCCAACAGTGAAACATGGCGGTGGCAGCATCATGCTATGGGGGTGTCCTGCAGGGACAGGATGACTGGTTGCAATTGAAGGAAAGACGAATATGGATAAATTTAGAGATGAATACCTCTTCTAGAGTGCTCTGGACCTCAGACTGAGCTATAGGTTCAACTTCCAACAAGACAATGATACAAATCACACAGCTAAAATAACAAAGCAGTGGCTTCCGAAGAACTCTGTGACCATTCATGATTGGCCCAGCCAGAGCCCTGACCTAAACCAAATTGAGCATCTCTAGAGAGACTTGAAAATGGCGTCCACCAATGTTCATCATCCAACCTGAGGGAACTGGAAAGGATCTGCAAGGAAGAATGGCAGATGATCACCAAATCCAGGTGTGAAAATGTGTTGCGCCATTCCCAAGTAGACTCATGGCTGTACTAGCTCCAAAGATGCTTCTACTCAAAAGGATATGAATACTTATAACCATGAGATATTTCAGCTTCTCTTGTTTAATAAATTAGCAAAAATATCTACATTTGGGTTTTTTTTGTGGGGGCCACCAGAGAAGTTGACTGGTGTGGCCCTCAGTGTAATTCATGTTCTAGAAGATGATTGTACACATGTTGGGGCACTTTTACTAAGAGCTTTGCAACAGTTTTCTGGTGGACTTTGCACCTTTTTTTCTAGTGGAAACTGCTTGCACAGGCATTTAAGAAGTGTCTGCACTATAAATGTGTCACATGCAACAGTTTTGTGACGCAGCTGCACTAGGCATCATGCAACACAAATTAGGGGGTGTTCCGTTGCTCAGTTGGACTTGGATTCAACATGCAAGTCCAACAGAAGTAAGTCCCACACCCCACGTTAATGACAGACAAGAAAAAAGTGGTGAACACTATCAGGGCAGTTCAGGGAACACCAGATTCATGAAGAACGGGCGCCAGAAATCATGAATCTTAGTGCAGTTTTGTACCATTCTTAGTAAATGTGCCCCATTGTTGTTTTTTATTTTAATTGTGGAATTAGGCTTCCAAGATTGAGGTATGCCCTGCTTCTTGGGTCAACAAAGCCATCATGCCACAAAAGGTCATTCATGTGTAGGCTGGATTGGGAGGAAGGTGACATACGCAATGTACAATAAAATTTGGAGGTTGTTATCTAAATTGCCCGAATACATTTTCACACTGCGAATGACGCAAGGACAAATCTCTGTGAAAGAATTTTAAATACTGTACTAAGGAACTGCTATAAAAGCTGTGAAAGAACTCTGCTTTCTTCAAGCTCAGCCGTTCATTCACCATTTTAATAGCAGTTGCAGGATAAGGCAATTCAATCTCCCTGGCCGGAACGCCAAACTGTAAGCGGCGTCATTACCATTCCAAGCACACAGACTGCTAACCTAATCTTCCCACGTACTCCATATTCAGGTCTGGAGAGGACACAATGGAGGCTGCACCTACAACACTATTTTTAGTCCACAATGTACCTGGGCTCCAGTCCGGGAACTCAGACTATCAAAACGATCCAAATGGTGGAAACACGTTGGCTATATAAATTAGAACTCTATTATGGTGCAAATGTGACAAAAAGGTCTATCTCTGCCATCTTCTTATACTATGTATTGCCACTTCAAGCCCCAGTATGAGAAGTAGCTGAAGTGATATAGAAATGTTAGTGGACTACAATCATTTACACCAGGAGGCATCCAGAATATTTATTAAAACAGTAACAGTTTATTAGCTGTGGAAAAACAGGCAAAAAATGATTGAACCATAATGATAATTAAAATTAGAATGCAACAGAGTGCCCTAATAATACCACTATACTATGCCAAAATACCAACTACAGTGCCCAGGTAGTAAAGCATGAAAGACAAGTAACAATCCACTGCAAATCCGCCCAGTGGTGGCGGTCCTGTATGGTGGGGAAACCTTGTCATTTCTTACTTCAGTTCCCTGTATAATTTAAAGTCATTTAATTATATTAGTTAACCATTCGTTTTTAATCTTATTATAAAAAATGGTGAATGTTGTTGGGCATAAGTGTATACATGACATGATACTGTATACATAACAGTATGCTTGTATCTTTAGCATGCTGCCCTTATATATTTTAAGATGGCAAATCTATGTGACTAGAAGGGTAAATAATCAAATGCTGAATATATATATGTATGTATGTATGTATGTATACACATATATGCACACACAGATTATAGCTGTATGCAGAAGACCACATAGTGGTGGCTACATTTAGGTTGAATGATAGAGATATCTCAAATCTTTAAAGGCCCATAATTTAAGGATACAAATTGACTGGAAAGACTTTATATAAAAATAAGTCACAGATATCTGGACCTATTTAGAGACAATAATGGATTTCCATAGAGATGTGAGAAATCACATTAACCCCCACAAGTGATAATATAGATATGTAATTACCAGCACTTTATCCCGTAATGAAAACTGTCCTCACATGTATGAAGAGTTTACACAGAGACTCTTCCTGGGAGAAGCCTAATACTGTATACTGTAATCTATACAGTATGGACCTTCCTGGAATTCATATTGTTGGGGCAGTCCATGAGACCTAACATCTTATAAGCCTCATTTAGCAAAGAGAGTGTGTGTGTGATATATATACATACATACATACACACCATCACAGACTCATGCAGAGCCTCCTTAGAGACTGTGCTGTTGAGGTAAGTCTCTATGTAGATGAATATGAAAACCAATACACCTTACCCACTCTCCCTTCTTTAGGGCTATGATTTTGCCCTTCCTTATCACTGTTCTGCAAAGCCTGGATTTTTAGTTTTTTTTTGCAATTGTAAGCATTGAAAAATCTGCAACAGATCATGTGATATGTAAAGTAGGCAATGGCAGATTGCCCACAAATAGGCACCTGACAAGTTTTATTTTGCAGGTTTGTACCACCAAAACCTGATCTTTGACCTAATCGAATAGCAATGGTATATTTAAGAGGCAGATGGCATTTATTCACAGAGCCTTGTGCATCCATCCCCTCTTTGAGAGGTTATGTCAGTTGTGTTGGGAGAGGTATATATTAATTTGGAGCACAGGACACAGTTGTTATCCATGGGACATTATACAATAAGTGATTCTCATATTTTTAGAGGCACAGTGTGGAGATCTGTTGAGCAAAGCTGAAGACATTTGGGAGAAAATTCTAAAATGGTAGGTCATAGCCGAGAGAAGCCAGCCTGAAGTTCAGAACCTGATGGACTAGATCAGGGGTCAGGAACCTTTTTGGCTGTTTTAAAATGTTATTCCGTAAGAGCGGTACAATTTGCACATGACCCCAGTAGATAGGTAGTGCCAGTGTCACAGTGTCCGTGGCAGCGCCCCTTTCCGAGCTCACTCACCTCTCCACGTTCCTGCTCCCATCCCGGCTGGCCAGTGCATGCGCACCGGCACTCGCAGATTTAAAGGGCCAGCGCGCTACCCACTTCCTGGGTTCCTATAAAGACCGGTGGCTCCCAGCATTCCCCGACGAATCTTAGTGCTTCATGCCTATGAGGAAGCTTTCCACAGTGTTTCCTTTCCAAGTGTTGACCTCCCATTGTGACCACGGAACTGTTCCTGATTCTGCTCCTTCGCTGCCAGCCCTGACCTCTTGCTCCGTCCCCAACCTCGCATCATTGCCACCTGCCTTGACCGTCTGCCTGTTCCTAACCAAGAGATTGCCTAGTGATCCTGTACCTTTACCCTGCCTGCCACCATGGACAAGTCGCGCCTGTGGAACGACCTGGTGGTACCACGCTGCAGTAAGACCATCCTGCTTTGCGGCGGGGCTCTGGTGAAGACCAGGTGCCACTTAGATTCAGATCCCAGGTGTTAACTAACATAATTTTCCGCGGTTGTCCAGGGGTTTCACTACACCAAATCCTGACACCCACCACATGCCTTCCAGTAGATAGGTAGCACATACTCCCCAGTAAATAGGTTGCCATAGCACATGCCCTCAAGTAAATAGCTAGCTACAGCACATGCTTCCCAGCAGATCGCTAGCCACAGCACATGCTTCCCAGCAGACAGGTAGTCACAGCAAAAAAAAAAAAAAAAAAAGGAATATAAACTTACCAGTGCTCCCTGCAGCCAGCTCCTCATTGCTCCCACGCTCTTCTCTTTGACCCAGGCTTAGATGATGGCGGCGATGGCACCTGGTCGCTCAAAGGACATAGGCAGTGATGTTATGTCCTTTGTGTCCAGTGATCAGTCTAAGACACAGCAGCCATCACTATTTATTAAAGATCTGTCTGAGAGCCAGATGCAGCCAACAAAAGAGCCATATCTGGCTCCCGAGCCATACGTTCCCTACCCCTGGACTAGATTGTCACCTGTAAATTGCCATATGGCGCATCTGCCTGTAATGTAGTCACTGGTCAACCTTCTAGTATGTGATACAACGGTCAGTATGTGTAGTGTCATTGTGGGCCGGCGCTGCACTATGTGAGGGAATTGTTTGTTGTAAGTTATCTGGTTTCATTATTTTTAGATATTTTTAAGCTATATTGGACATGGTATAGCAGGTTAGATGTGGTTAGAGGTAGCAGCCTGCATCTGTATATTTAATTATTCAAGACTGGAGAAGGGGCCCACAATCTCTATATAGTCTGGGGCTTATGGGAGCCCTAATCAATAACCGAGTATAGGCTAGCATGTACTATATATTATGTTGTCATGCTATATAAGGGCGATAGTTGATATTTACTGTGTGACAGTAATATGTACACTTGATGACAACAGTTAACATTTTTTAATCAGTATTAAAAAAGTTGGATAAAGTCTACAATCCAGTTATTGCCTTAAAGGGGTATTCTCATCTGGGCACTTACATTCAGTTTCATATATGCCATATATAAACATTTCTTCAATTGGATGTTATTAAAAAAAATGTTCCTGTGTGAAGATAATTTCTCATAAATATAACCATGTTGTCCCTTAGAAACCAGATAGCTTCCTCGGATACGGCCACGTCTGATAGATTGAGTGCACAAAGAAACAAAAGGTTATTGTATATAAAATGTCCGGGAGTTACTGCATGTCCTACAGCCGCCCTGTGGTAATGATCGCTGAATCCTGGTGGTTTGGCAGGACCTTATAGCGCAAGTCTGGCCACCACTGCCAGAGTGTGATGTGGTCGTATCCGAGGAAGCTAAGGGACAGAATAACTACATTTATGAGGAATAATCTTCACACAGGAACATTTTTTTAATAACATCCAATTGAAGAAATGTTTACATATGGCAAATGAATTTAATTAAATGTAAATGCCCAGATGGGAATACCCCTTTAAGCTACATTTATATTTTGAGTTTTTACACACACCTTCAGTAGCTCCAGTCATATACAGTGAATGTGTCCATAGACATACTATCAGACAGAGGCCAAAGACCAGGAAACATAGGATCAAAAAAACCAAGTTGAATATGCAATTTTGTCCTGTAAGCTGCTGTAAAAAAAAGTATACATTCAGCAGGGGCCATAATTGCAGATGCCATTGTAATCTGTAGGTTCTATATAAATAAAGAATTATTACTATTATTATCCCATCTGTACCAGCCGCAAACAGAGACATTGGGTGTCCCAACTCTCAATGATATAACTGTTATATAATTACAATGGAGTAAGAAACGAGATATGACTAGTCTACATAAATAATTTTGCTAGCCCAACAAAATGATCCCTAGGGAATCAGTGTCAATAATAAAAGTCAGTCTGCCCAAACTCAGGACCCCCCATCTGATCATAGAGAGCCCAATTAGCATATCTACAGTATTACCCAAGTTAATGACATGTTAATGACATGAATTCCTCAGGAATGGTGGGGGCTAGAGTAAAAATGTTCCTTGAGCCATCTAACACAAGTGTTTAGGTGCTACAGCAGCATAGACCTCTAAGACCAAGATCAATTTACAAAAAGCATTCAGCAATTGCAAGAGATTGAAATAAGTGTGACCATGATGGAAACATGCAGAGTAGAAGGATTTAGGACTTTAAGACCACAGACGCTACAGTATCATGTCCATCCTACATCCCAATCAATACAGAAACTGCAGTCTCAGCCACCAGGCGTTCTGCCACATGCTCTCTTCTCTCTATCCCTCAGTTTACATAGCCCGCTTGTCACATAAATATGTAATGAGAGTAAAATACTTTTTTTGTCAGGCTTTATCTCTCTATATACAGTATAAACACAATACAAACTAAGATTTCCTTTACATTATGTACACAGTTTCTCTCGCTGATCTGTGCTCCAGCCTGTACTGTAGCAATTCTCATCAACATCTTCTAAGGGGTTATCCAAGGACTTTGGGGAAAAAATTCAGGAAGTCTGGTTCTGGTGCATTGGTCGGAGGGACTGCTCACCACACGACTGCCTCTCTCTGCCTAGGTTCCTGCCTGCATGCCTTCTGCCATCCATGTTCTGGCACATGATTACAACTATCTACAGAGGAAGGGACGTCAGACACTCATGAATAACCCCTTCTCCAACACATGTAACCAGTCCCATTACAGTCATATGGCTGTGATAATCTGATACATGGAGTAGTGGATGAGTTCCCCCTGTCTCATGGTCACACGACGTGGACATGTCATATTAAGCGCTTCAATGATGGTATTTCCTGCATCACATAACCATGGACTACATAAAAGAACCCTGCAAGCATGAAAACTGAACATATATACAGTAAGTAAGTTGTGTGTAATGGGGAGTTTATGGAGTTTATGGAGTTTACTTTAGTGAAAAAATGGTGGGGAGGGTCCCCACCAGTTTGTGCCCAGGGGTCTCCACCACTCTTAATATGGCTTTGGTTGTCAGTATGGGGGAGCTTGTGTGTTGTCTAATTTGTGTCACTTTTCTTAAAGGAAATAAAACCCTTTTTTTTAAATGTGGCTGCTGGAGGTAAGAAAAAGAATTAAACAACAGTTACACGCCCTCTCTGACACTCTTATATATAGAGACTGGCAGTGATGCGGTGTCCACAGCCGCGCACTCACTGCAGCAGGAATATCAGACAGTAGAAGGCAAAAGACTGTCGATGTGACATCCCACAATCAATGGGCAGTGATGATTGGTGGAGCCGTGGTTATACAAGAGAGCTAGTTGTTTATTATTTTCTTACCCCTGGAGCTATATATATGTTTTATTCCAGATAATTCTAATTTTTGAGAAATGTTATGTTGTTTCTTAGTATATGTGTTATGCTTGGTTATGTTTTTACCTTAGGCCTCCTGTACATGTATGTCTGCGCATCACAGACTGCAAACAGAAGCTCTGTGGTCTGTTGTTAGAGGTCTGGGTGCCATTCCCATGAAAGGGTCCACTCATGCGCCAATGACAGGAGAAGATATTGGCCCCATCTTTGTTGTCATCTTCATTAAAAGCTACAATAACTTGTATTAAAACCCAGGAAAATGGTAAAGTGATGAAATTACAGCAAAATATGCATATTTTTTAAAGATGTTCTTTCAAAGATGAGGTAGTGTCAAAACAACTTATATCTATATATTAATTATATTTCAAGGACCACGGCTACAGATGTCTCACGACTGTCAGGCACTAGAAGGATTGGACTGTAAGAACAATTAAACACAATTCTCTTGCAAGAGACGATTTAAGAAGAATGTGATCTATAACGCTTCTGCTCTCACCTGGGGAAGGGCGATGTTCAGCTGTCTTTGAAGAGATTCCTTCTCATGACCCAATTCTCTCAGCCTTAGCTGCGCAGTGGCCAGGCTCTCCTGAGTCTCCCGCAGTGTCTCAAGCAACCTCTCCCTCTCATTTAACATGTTTACCATCAGCTGCTCAAAGTTGGCATCATCGGAGCTGTAGGTCGAACCCCGACGGTTGTCCTCGTTAATGGTGGGCATCACTTCACACATCATCTTGGCAGCTTTATGTTACGAGATGAAAAACAGGAAAAGAAGGCACCAGGGAGGGCTATAAATTCTGACAAGTCCAGTGAAGGCAAATAGGTGGGGGGTAAACACACGGTACAGAAGTGGATCCACTGGATTACATTAAAATAGGAGGGTGCGAAGACTACGTGTAGTATCCATCTTGAAGCATGTTTATGACAGTCAAGAGGAGGTTTCCCAATCAAGTCACTAATTGGAAATGTGTAGACCAGGTTAACAAGTCTAGGAAGTTTTCAATCATTAAGAGTGTCCACATAAGTAGGTAACCGAGGACCTAAAATAGAAAACATAAATGTTAGAAACAAATATAACATGGAGTACTAAAACAGAAGTTTAATAAAATAATAATAAACATTTACCAGTATTATTTTGAAAACTGAATTACAGCTTGTGTAGAAAACATACTGGAGCTCTCAAAGGAGAAGGATCTTTTACCCTTAGAAGGCAACCAAATTCTGATCAAAAAATGGAAGGTTGTGACCTTTTAAGGAAATCTACCATCAAAATCAAGCATGATAAACCAGGGGCACCTACTCATAGATCCAGACACCGTGACTGTGGTAATCTCCTTTTTTATGCAAGGCCTCCTTCCTACTAAAATCAAGCCAGAAGGGCTCCAATTTCATAGGCTTACACTGTCTTACCCTACCCCTCTGCTCCCTCAGCACTCCCCCCCCCCCCACCTCCGCCATCCTGAGAGGGGGGGGAAGTGTTCATGCACAGTGTAACAGCAAAGAGGGGCTCGGTCTCATTAGCATCATTTTAAAGGTTGATTTTAGCAGGAAGAATAGCTTTTAAAGGAAATCTAGCACCATTAAATACAGATTTTAATCTAAGTAAACTAACTTGTCCACATGTGCCTACTAAAACTGATGCTTATCTTGATGAAGCCTGAAGTTGATGCATTTCCATGAAAATATGCAAATTAGAATCTTTACAATGCGTGTACAGAGTGCATATGCGTGGGAATTCCCATGAGTCGGCTTGCGTCACTGCCGCTCACGCAGCACAAGGGGAGGGAAGAAGAGTCAAACCATTTTTAGGATTCTACATCATAAAATACATCCAATTAGGTCAATTCATTTGACACGCAGAGCAGGGTAAAAGCCACCAAGTGGCCCAACATCAGTCGGTCACTGAAGTGGTCTTTTCCTCCAGGATTCTTATGGTTGCCATATTATGGAGAGAACTGCTTCTCAAAAAGTATCCAAAAACCGATCATTATAAAATGAACCCATTAACAAAGACCCATACTGTTCCCATACGACCAACAAACCCAAATGATGTCACTTGTGACATCTTTGTCCTACCATTAGCAATCATTGCTATGACTGCTCACTTTATAGACTGAAGCAGGAACAAAGAAAATTATTCTTTTTTACGTAAAGCTTAAAAACAAATGTAAAATGTGTCTTACGATGGGTTAAAAGAGTTGGAAGGCGCTCACTTCATGATTCTGGCAGCCAATTTTTTATTGGTTTGGGAAAATGTAACTTTTAAGTCTCTTCTTATTTTGCTGCTTATGTTTCATCACCAGCGTGCTAGTGAGTCCTGGGAATTTGTACATTTAGAACCCCACCCTGATTCCGTGTAGTAGGCTGACGGGAGGGTTCCACCTTGCCTCACCCCAAGTTTCTCTCTGTGTAACACATGAAGATGCAACACTCCCTTGATATTTTACTCAGTGGGTTGAAATACAAAAACAACATACGAAATGTGAATTGGCAGTAAAAGTAGAAAGACAGGATGAGCAGTAGAGAATACTAATTATTTACCAATTAATTGAACATCTTATAAAATAAACTTCTGCCCCGAATATTGTAAAATGACATAATATAGGAAGATCTACTAAAAGTCTACAGAGGATTATAAAACAAATATATTCACATAGAAGGACACAGGCCATTCACTATGCACTGATAACTGTTTGGAAGTTGTACACACTGCAAACTTACATTTTTAAAAAGTCACCTTTCATAACACCTTTAGGCCTCATGCACACAAACATTTCAGCCAATGTCCTTAGCAAATGAGCGACCACTAATGTATGCACCTTACGACACCATGACCGTGCACAATAGAAATCTATGGGGGCTTTGAGCTAGCCACAATTTGTGTAACTAGCTCACGGGCCCCAAAAACGGTCATGGGCATGAGGCCTTATTTTAAGTACATGCTTGTATTTCCCAAAAAACAACAAGTCTAGATCTTCTCCTCTCATTGAGGTGTTCCTTCTAGAAATACATAAATAAATTGCTACAAATACATTGGGGCAGATTTATCAAGCTGTCTGAAAGTCAGAATATTTCTAGATGTCCATGGCAACCAATCACAGCTCAGCTTTCATTTTACCAGTGTTCATTAATATTTTAAAGGGGAGCTGTGGTTGGTTGCCATGGGCAACTAGAAATATTCTGACAGCTTTCAGACAGCTTGAGAATTCTGCCCCATTGTGTCTGCAGATTTCGAGTGCTCGTATTTTGAGTGTTGATGGGCGTTGCCATACTGGCTTTGATGGTCTCTCCCCGTGACGTCATCAGGGAGCTGTTGCAATGACAGCCTCGGGTCACACAAAGACCCAAGACTGTCTCATTTTAGGCTATTACAATGTGCAATTTACAATATTGTAGGATCAATCAGACAATCCAGCATCAAAGTACCCCAGGGGGGTCTGAAAAATAGTAAAAAAATAAAATTAAAAAATGTAAAAAATAAAAATTCAAACCATCCCCTTTCAATAGAACTGATATAAATATATATAAACAGTAAAATTTATAAACATGTTGGGTATTGGCGCTTCCCAAAATGTCTGATCTATCAAAATATAATGACTGTTATTACTGGCGTTTAACCCGGAAAAAAGCTCCCAAAGTTGAAAATGAAACTTTTTGCCATTGTGCAACATACCGTATATACTCGATTATAAGCCAACCCGAGTATAAGCCAAAACCCCTAATATTAACACAAGGAAACTGGAGAAACCTATTGACTTGAGTATAAGCCGAAGGTGGGAAATGCATTGCTCACAGCCTCCCCAATATATAGTCTGCCAGCCCCTGTATAATAGAGTCATGGCCAAAAGTTTTGAGAATGATACAAATGTTTTATAATGGCAATTTGCATATACTCCAGAATGTTCCCCAAAAAAACATTTCAACTTCATTGCAGGCCTGCCCTAAAAGGAGCAGCTAACATCATTTCAGTGATTGCTCCAGTAACACAGGTGTGGGTGTTGAAGAGGACAGGGCTGGAGATCAATCTGTCATGATTAAGTAAGAATCACACCACTGGACACTTTAAAAGTGGGCTGCTGCTTGGCATCATTGTTTCTCTTCTGTTAACCATGGTTATCTCTAAAGAAACACGTGCAGTCATCATTGCACTGCACAAAACTGGCCTAACAGGGAAGAGTATCGCAGCTAGAAAGATTGCACCTCAGTCAACAATCTATCGCATCATCAAGGAATTCAAGGAGAGAGGTTCCATTGTTGCCAAAAAGGTTCCAGGGCGCCCAAGAAGGACAGCAAGCGCCAGGGACGTCTCTTAAAAGTGTGATCGGGCTACCAGCAGTGCAGAGCTTGCTCAGGAATGGCAGCAGGCAGGTGTGAGGCGGAGACTCTTGGAGCAAGGCCTGGTGTCAAGGAGGGCAGCAAGCCACTTCTCTATAGAAAAAACATCAGGGACAGCCTGATATTCTGAAAAAGGTACAGGGGGTGGACTGCTGAGGACTGGGGTAAAGTTATTTTCTCTGATGAATCCCCTCTCCGATTGTTTGGAACATCTGAAAAAACAGCTTGTTTGGAGAAGACAAGGTGAGAGATACCACCAGTCTTGTCTCATGCCAACTGTAAAGCATCCTGCAACCATTCATGTGTGGGGTTGCTTCTCAGCCAAGGGAACCGGCTCTCTCACAGTCTTGCCTAAAAACACATCTATGAATAAAGAATGGGACCAGAATGTCCTCCAAGAGCAACTTCTCCCAACCGTCCCAGAGCAGTTTGGTGATCAACAATGCCTTTTCCAGCATGATGGAGCACCTTGCCATAAAGCAAAGGTGATAACTAAATGGCTCACGGAACAAAACAGAGATTTTGGGTCCATGGCCTGGAAACTCCCTAGATCTTAATCCCATTGAGAACTTGTGGTCAATCATCAAGAGACGGGTGGCCAAACAAAAACCAACAAATTGTGACAAAATGCAAGCATTGATTGTGTAAGAATGGGCTGCTAACAGTCAGGATTTGGTCCAGAAGTTGATTGAGAGCTGCCAGGGAGAATTGCAGAGGTCCTGAAGAAGAAGGGTCAACACTGCAAATTTTTGACCTGCTGCATTAACTCATTCCAACTGCCAATAAAAGCTTTTGTTACTCATAATATGATTGCACTTGTTTTTTTGTATGTGAAAAAAACATCTGACAAACACACATAAAAACCAAACAGAGTAACAGATCATGTGAAAATATAATATTGCTATCATTCTCAAAACTTATGGCCATGACTGTACACCACCTAGTTCCCAGTAGTATATAGCCTGCCAGCCCTCTGTAGTATATAGCCTGCCAGGCCGTAAAAAAAATAAGTACTCACCATTCCAACGGCCCGGGCAGCTCAGCTTCAACCTTCATGTTCGTGGCTGACATCACAGTTGTGCGCCAGCCGGGCTGTGCGCACGGAGATGTAGCCGGCAGGAAGAAAGAAGAGGCGCTGCAGACGGAGCTGTCGCGGACCTGCCGCGAACATGAAGATGGAAGCGGAGCTGCCTGGGCCGTCGTAATGGAGAGTACTGGTTTATTTTCAACAGACACGAAGAAAAAGCAGGTTCGGATCCAGCATTCTATGCCAAACACGGAGACAGTCCAATGTAGAAGAATAATCCTTTATTGAGGTTAAAATCATGCGGACACACAAAGCTGATTGTAAGGGATCAACGCGTTTCGGCAGGAACTGCCTTAGTCATGATCATGAGGGACACAGCCGCCAGTGGATTGGGGGGACAGGGCCTGTGTACGTTTAAAAACCTGCAAAATTTGTTTTGCAGGTT
Source organism: Engystomops pustulosus (assembly GCA_019512145.1). NCBI lineage: Eukaryota > Metazoa > Chordata > Amphibia > Anura > Leptodactylidae > Engystomops > Engystomops pustulosus. The sequence goes on along the minus strand of WNYA01000174.1, from coordinate 130,121 downwards.
TTCACGCAAAAATATGTCAGGTTGGACCTGGTGCAGTTTTGCCAGAGGTGTGCTGCCTTGGGGATACATCAAGAGGCCTATATTAATGGACAAGGCCATTATTGTACTCCGGAGTGCAAGCACCAGTGTATGATGAAATCTCCCCCATGTGTGGGTTTTGTAAGAAGGACTCATACCCATAAGATTTAATGGACACCAAAGGCAATCTTGGATAATTGATCTGCCCAAAATTTGGACAATGCAAATTTTACTATGATCTTAGAAAAAGTCACCGAACTCCAGAGTGCACATGTGTGATAACCATCCAATACCACCCTCTCCAAATACACTGGACCTCAATGCTCTCATCCTCTTTTTAAACAAGTTGTAACTTTTGTAATGGCACATAACTCAAAACTATAACCCTACTTTCTGGGATTTGCACTTCAGAAGCCACATGCTGACCAAACTTTTTCCAATTGTATTCCAGCTATTGAAAAATGTCACAAGTGAATAGAATATAATGGGCAGAGTGCGGGTCCTTTCATACATACAGTTATTTGCCTCATAAATATATTATTGCTATGCTGCAGTAACATAAAAAGAGTGATGAGTGTTGTATGCCTTGTACTGGGAGTGGCAATAAATCCTCTGTGATCAAACCAATACTTATGGCAGCATTTTATATATGTTTATGTACCTACTGCACAGATCTACCCCTGCAAATACATTAAGTACAGGGAAATAATATTATCACAGGCGAGCTCTACTAACTACTGTCTTTTCAAGGACGGTCCTGGATGTCCTGTCTGTTTATCAGAAAGAAAATTTCCCACAGAGAAAAAAAAATATATAGAATGGAAAGGAAATGATACCAGCGACTCCACACTAGTGGATATCCAATCTGTCAGTGATGTACTGGAAAGAGAAGAGATTGGTACAACCCACAAACCATGTCTATGCAGCCAACCTGTCTCCGGACACACACTCAGATTTCAGTTTGGCCATTGAAAATGAGGTTGGCCAAAAAAAAATATATATTTTACCTAAAATATCCCATTATTTAGAGGGCCAGATCAGACAGATCAGCAACAGGCTAAGCACTTCTTAAGATTCTCAGAAGGCAAACAACTGAGGAAGCAACTAAATCTATGACACATTGAGAGCAAACAACAAGATGCAAACTACCCAAAGGCCAAAAGACAAAAATTCTTTTTTCAGAGAGGATGATCTCTCCAGATAGGCTCCTGAAAACCATTCCAGTTCCAGATAGTAACTGAATGGAAAATGTGATAATATGAGATAATGGTGTTTGTTATATTATATTCTTAGCCTTGGATTTTATTAATTGAAGCTAACCCCTAATGACTTAAAGAAAAAAAAAAAATCTAAGTGATTTTATCAGTGATATCAGAATACAAAATGGAACAGATCGGCTTTTTGCAGCCGTTTATTTACAAGGGAATGGCACAGCCTTCTCCAATATAATTAACTCCTCACCAATGCAGCCATTCTAATTACTGTAATTGTTAATTAGAGATGCTCAAAGTTCTTTTCTTACCACACATAGAGGGAATCAGGGCAGTATTTGATACGCCCTCGGAAAGAGCTGCCAGCTCTCAGCCCTGCCTTGCCTCTCTCCTCATCTGTGCCTTACATTTCCACCTGTTTTTAAAGCAGAAACTAAATACAATGGAATTATTTAGGAACAGCATCTATCAAATGAAAAGGCAAAACCCAGGGGGACCAAGACAAGTCTTTCATACGGATCATCAGACATGGTTATGATGTATTGTACTGCAGAATACATGGCAAAAGAGAAAAATCCCAAACCCTGTGAATTACAATTCAACGTGTCACGATCAGACAATTCAATAGTCATCTTGGCAAAGGCTGACTGGCCTAGATTGGGAGGAAGGTGCCTGCTTCAGAGTCTGATGTGATCTGATTAGTAGAGAACCAGGCTCAGAGTGCATTGCAGTACATGCTGCAGAAAATCTTGGACAAACGAATTGTCAATCAAAGCTGCTCATGTATATACCCGTGCCATTTCATCAAATACATCATTATGTGTAGGGGAGGGGAGTAGTAATAGGAGTTTTCCAATATACTTTCTGTATCAATTCCTCACTGTTTGCTAGCTCTCTGCTTGCTGTCAGTTTATAATGAGCCGTGCACCCGTGTCACATCACATGACTAGGGACCGATGTTTATCCACAAGAGGTAAACAATGAACTACTAAATTATATGATGAAAGCCCCTTCAAATATTGTTTCTTATTACCCAGACAGAGGATATTAATCACATATTGGAGAGATACAGCTGAGATCAGGCATTTTAATGGAATTTACCCAAACAGCACATACATACTTGCAAGGTTATGCATTCAAATCAACAAGTAAAAATCTTTCAGTTACAACCCGTACTGAACACAAGAATATTAGACACTGCAAATACCTAAGTATACCGCTAATATCCAAGATATTAAGGACCACGTGCTGACCCGATTTCACAGACTGACTACAGTGTTGAGAATAGGACTCCATGTATCATGTGTCACTATGATGCAAGGAGTCCAGTCCATTATATTCCAACCAAAGTTTCACACATCACATTTGAATTCAAAAACTGGTTACTCCCAGCAACATATGCATGGTTTACATGCAAAACACGTGGTGCTTGTACCAGATCACATGCGTTTAGGTGTAAATGCATATGTGATCGAGAGTTACATTCCCCATTGTGTATCAAAACGGAATTCAAATGCCCCAGGTAAACATGGTATAAAGGTGAGCAATTCTTTTCCATAGGACTGGACATATTAGATGGGTCCTTTGACCAAAAAAGAACCAATCTTAAAAAACCAAAAATCTGTGATTTCTGATTACCAATGGTCAACCGACTAATTTTTCTCATTGGGAGGGACAATTAAAATTAATATGTACATTGTGAGTCTCTACAGTCCGGGTCCTCTTCCAACTTGAGCCATGGTGGTGTATTGTAGTGTCTTTAGTACTAATTTGTTCTTACTTATATGTATGTACCATGAGTGCTCTCCAAATAAATGATAAAATATTAAATTTCCTTCTTCTTAAGTGCCCAGCACGATAAAACCCTTTGCAAAATACAGTCATACTTCTAAAATATAACAAATCAAGTGTATATGTTTTAAAAAGATTAGAAAGCAATATTAAAAATATTATGGGTCTGCAATGGAGCAGCCTCTGAACTACAAGTAAAAGATTGGTAAATTACACACATGGAAAATCCTAAATATGTTTTTAATATCACAGTCAGTAGGGGAGACTACACAATAGAAGGGATAAAACCATCTTACTCTTGCGACCAATAGTGACTCTAAGATACCCATTATAGAGCCCAAAAATTATGAAGTTTGAAAGGTTTTATAAGCATCTGGAAAATTAATTAAGAGAAAGCTACTCACCAGAATTTTACCCCCCAAACCAACAATTGCTTATAAAGAGCCACAAGTACTGTCCATATCACATGAAATTAGTTGTCAGTGTGGCACTGTGCCTTAATTACAGCCATTTTTCTTATATGCACATAAGTAGCATGCTTGACTTTTTTATTGAAGATATTACTATTGTTTTCTCCTAGGCTGCCAGTGAACCATGCCCCCTTATTTTGACTGAAAGCTCTGTGTCTTCAAATCTCAGGTGCTGCCCTGCATCCTTGTTCCTAATTGACAGGTCTCACTGCTATGACATGCTGCTGTATGGAACTAGTGCTTAGGGATCACATTTTCTTACTCAGTACCTTGTTTTACACTCATGTCATGTGACCAGAGTGGTATTATTTAAGGTTTGCAAAATGTACCCCATGTATGTATATTCTTACATTAAATCACAGCAGCCTCCATATATGTCTAATACTCCCCATCCACTATGTAGACTGCTGTGATTTCATGTGATCAGATACATACATGGGGTACATTTTGCAAATGTAAAGGGCAAATTACCTTGGATGACATCACCCTGGTCACATGACATGAAGTGCATAATTTCGAGCAGATGCATGGGGAGGAGTAAATTGGAGGGGTCAGCGGAGCAGGACATGCCCCCTTTGATGCCAGGGAATATAACATATGATTTATGGGGAATATGATTTTATGGGGATGTGAGGGTCATATACAAGGGTGTCCGGTCACTAGTTGTATTCCCATTAAAGGATGGGCACCAAAATAACACATGGATACATAAAATAACAAGGAAAAGTCCTAAGGTATCATAGTTCAAGACTGTTCAAGTTCACAATCACCTGAAAGTAGGTAGTGACTTCCTTTCAGCAAAAGTTGTCAAGTTATACCCTATTCACAAGAATATGAGATAACAAGCTGATAAGTGATGGTAAGTGATCGGTGGATGGGGAAGCAGGTCAAGCATGTGTCCTCCATTCAATAGTATGGGAGGTCTTGGAAATTCCCAAGCACATTACTTGCCTATATCTCACACTCCCAATAACTGCCTATGTGTATGTCGGAGAAAGCCGAGCGCTGTCCTCAGAATTACCAACACTCCTATACAACTAAACAAAGCGGCAGGATGAATGCTAGACCTGCTGCTCCATCCATTAGTGAGAACAGGACCTCTGATCTCCAGAATGCTGGGGTTACATTGTCATGATTGGCGTTGATCCCAGCAGTCAGATCCTCACTGATCAGCTTGTTATTCCCTATCCAGTGGATACAGGATAACTTGCAAACTTGATACAGCACCTTTAATGATGGAGATCGGAGACCCACTAATAACATTCTTAAAGTAATGGATTCCCCACAATGTTCTACAATAGAGAAATATATGTGTACTATAGACATATCACTACTAAAGTTCCCCAATGTAGAAACATATCTACAAGCAACAATAAGCGAAAGATTTTACATAGTTCACCAAATGCACAGTCAACTAGAATGTAAGAACAATCTCATTTGGTTGGAAGGAACCAAAGCATAATTTTATCATGATGAAAGGAGCCCAACATGCAAAAAACTCTGGAGCACGTGACATATGAATATTACACAGACAGCCCATGAACTTCTTTAGGAATTATGTACTATTTAATTTCCCCTCTGGTGGCACTGAAGAACTAAACACATGCTTTTTGGTTACTAAGCAGATTATACCTGGCGGTCCCAGCAGTAGGACATAGTGTGTGATTAGTTTATGAATTGTAAATATGATGAGCAGCCTAATGATGGCCCATTTATGTGCCAGGGAGGTCACAAAGTCAAATGCCCCATAGGTAAACCCAACAGGTATGCCAGTTCCATACACATGCATTGTTTAGCATAAAATGATGTTGTGAAAGCAATAGCCAAATAGATGACACAACAATGGACTGACAATTAAATAAACCCCATTATAGTTAATTCACATACATTCACTTCTTTGTTATATCTGCTTCTCAAAAAAATGGATTAATAGCTTGTGTGTGACATAGTAGATTATGAAGAGTTTGGAGGAGAACCAGAACCTGGTTAAAAGGAAATTTTTAACAACTTGCTTTTTACAACAGCCAGGTTAAGTTTACTAGCACAAATAAAATGCAGAGAATATATAATATGCAAATACAAACTGGATGTTGAGACATCTGTTCTACAATAACTGTATACACAAACACTTCTATAAAAACACCCATCAAGCTTGTAATTCCTGCTATAAAAAAGCAGAATCATTTGCTTCTCCCAATAAATGCTCACTTACCATCAAAGAAATACAATTACATCCAGACATCCATCCATACATACATGTAAAGAATATCCCATTATAACTGGAGAGGTGGGCATATGTGCCACTGCTGCGCTGTACTAACCCTATATCAATCATGACCTTTCATCTGACCAATGGACAAAGCCACAGCCATTCTGCAAGTATAAGCACCAGGAATACTAGCAGAGAGGGTTTTCAAATGCATAGGACAGTATAGGCTGATCCTAACATCATAGCCTGTGCCTGGCGGTGGAGGAATATGGAAGATACAGAACCATAAAGAAAGCATTGCAAGCATCGCTTACATCCTGACAGAGTAGGGTGACCCCACCACATTCTGCTGCTCACATCTCAAGTGTGATGTATGACAAACGGTTTTCTTTCCCATCCCCCTTTGCATCCATAGCCCAGGGAAGGAAGAAGCAGTGCACTGGGGGTTTCCATTGGGGGTTGGGGAATTGTGGTGATGCACACTATTATATAGCAGCAGTGGTACATAGCTATACTGCCTGTTAACTCTTCAATAGCCAGTAACCCATCTTCAACAATAAAGGGAACCTACAACCAAATGCTGGTGAGGTTAGCACTGAAATCACCACTGCATCTATCTAATGTATATGATGGATGCCAAAGCATCCCTATCACCATGTTGAGACTTCAAATGTATGTTTCTTATTTCTAGTAGTCATATTTGGTAGAATATATACAGTAGTGCATTATAAAGCGTAAGAAGTCTTCTGATTTTCTGTCTGTAGAGGAATCTATTTTTGCCACAGCTGACAGATTATAGATGGGGATTCATGTGTCTACCATTCCTATCCAAGCTCTGGAGGATGAATTCCCCAATATGCCTGAATGGCAAATTGCAAAACACATTGTTATGTCCCCTTCTTCCATGTGTAGAAGCCAATATTATGTATTTACCTATAGGATGCATTTAAATATATATTTAGGACTCAAAATGTCATTTCATAAGATATACATTTTAACGGGGGAACTCCTATAAGCTACAGTGGAATTCATACAAAGAAAAAGTCTGAAAAGTCCAACAGTGAGTGATCCACAGTCTTAGATATCCTGAATAGTACATGTAAGGGTTGGGCAGTGTTTTCTGGGAAACATCACATTTTTTATGTGCTCTTTTGCTCCAAAGTCAAAAGTGAATTAAAAACAAACAATGGATGGATTACCTGACGAAGGTCCGAGTACCGGACTTAAACGCGTTGTAATATATTGATCTTTTAAATCAATAAAATCCAATATTTATTACACATATCGGGAGTCTGGAGCATCCGTGAGCGCTTGGAGTTACGTGTATGTAAAGCATCAGTAGGATCGGTACGTTAAAAACAAACAAGAATGTAAAGGTAGAACAGAGTTGTGAAAGCTGGCAGGCTGGATTTGGCAGTGGTTGGCTGACAATACAAGTAGATGACATGATCAGCCATTTGGCACTTCTAAAGAAAATCACTGACCAAAACATTGATATTCAAAGAAAGCTGAAAGGTTGTATACTTCCACATAAATGAAAATGACTATGGCTACTGTTAACTATGATTATCAGTCCTTCATTCTTGTTTAAGGGATCTTGAGGGGCTGGATGTCATGTCTAGCTGCGCATATTCATACTTCCATTGCTCCTGCAATTCTTTTATTTAAAAAAATGTAATTTTAGGAGAGTTTGATAAAATAACTTCCCAGACATCTGTTATGACAACAGTATTGGTCATTACCCAACTCTCCGAGAAAGAGACAACTCATTAAAATCACCATAGGTGCACCTTATAATCCACATTCAGTGTATATTTTAATATGGAACAGAACCCCTATTTTGTAGAAGAAGAACGTCTGTGTCCAAATTCTAATCTGCTGGAGCTGATAACTGCACATAGTAACGTTACATAAAATACAACTGCTTGTGGCTGAAGGGAACACAGGGTCATTGTAGGTAATCCCAGCATCCATGGAAGACAGAGCGAAATGAAATCAGCACATGAGATCCACAAGAAATGAACGGCAGCCATAGATTTCTGCTTACATGACGTGAAGGAATAGGCAGTCAGTGATTCTTTTTCATAGAAGGACGGATGTAACATCGCCCATTGATCCAATATGGCACTAATAGGCTGCTGGTGCTAGGCCCTTTTCATTCTAGCTATTGATACAGTCCAGTATAGAGCCATAGGTTGTGTATAATAATCCCTTTATAGTAGATAAATATATGATATCTAACTAGCAGGTAAAATATGTCAGGCTTTATGAAGTAGGATGCTTATCAACACAAATCCAACCATGACCATATCTGCGAGTTTATACATGGTAAAGGTGGTAGCTCTCCAAAAGATTCTGACTTGCTACACTATATACATTATGGAAATGACAAAGAGCTCTATGTACATGTCTAAATATAACACTGCTATAAAAATCATAGGAAACAAATACAGAAATATGATTTGAACTGTGCACATGGCACGACTCCCATCATACAAAAACTAAAGAAAATTTAATGAAATGGCTAGCAAATTCTAGAAGACATGTGGAATATGAAGAATGTGCCAGTGAAATGGGAATATATATATATATATATATTGTACCAGCAAGCAATGAGATGCCAATCACCACTGGAAAGAAGTCTAGGTGGGAGAGAATGTAGCAGACATTAAAAGGATGGGATACAATGGCATAAATGGGGGAGGGTTGCAACACTGGTTGTCAGGGAAGGCAGAGAAGGATGTGATGAGGCAGTAGCAAGGCGAGATATGCAGAACTGGGAGAGGGCAGCTGATAATGCTCCATTAATCCCTTCACTGCTGGAAGGGCCTGCAAACCACTTATGGGAATGGAGACAAACTGCAAATGGGTGGGCAGATGAGAAAACAAGAAGAAGCAGGTGTGGGATGATGTACACGTTGAGATCACAGCAGATGAATTCCCCTTAAGATGCCAATGCACACAGATGATATTGGTGGGTGGGGGAGCAGTGACAGGGTTAATACCATGATGGCGGAGACAGGGAGCTGCCCCCAGAGTGGTACCCGGTGCACCCTCCTCCATTACTGAACAGGTGCAGGCAGTCATCACTTACCTGCTCACCCCTGGATGGGCCTCCCCTGCGGTGATGGCGATGCTGATGGTTACAGATTTCTTTCTTAGAGACAAGGAGGCCCCTCACACCATGCCCCCCATTATTCCATGTGTATCACTGGGACCCCCTATCACATCGTATCCCCCCGGGTGACTGTGTCCCCTCCACTACATGACATGGCATCCCACCTGTGTGTCCGCTCTCCTCCATGCAATGCCCGTGCTCCCTACCTCTTCTCCTCCAGTCTCGGTCAGAGCTGCAGACTGTGGAGCGGAGATGCAGGTGCCCCGCTGCAGCAGCCCTGAGAGCCGGCGACAAGGGAAGGAAAGCCGGTGTCTTCCAGCTCCATCATCCCATCCAGCTGACACCCCGCTCCTCCCACATCGCTCCAACAACGGGGTGCACAGAAAATCACCCCTATTACCAGCCAGCAGCAGCACCTCCCTGGCACCCAGTTTCCAGCCTCTATGACTTGATAGACATATGCGCCGGCCAACCACCGCATGGATACGGGCCTGACCCCACCTCAAACACCTATAAAGGCGTGGCTACACGACTGTATTGACAAGGTCGCAGACCAATAGCTAAAGAGGTGTGTAGGGAGTGCCGATGCACCAATCAGGGGGTAGGAGAGGCGGGATAAAATTTAAGGGATGATGTCATCCTGAGCGTGGTGAGGTTGCTTAAAGGGAAGGTGTATCAGTGGGTGGGGGGTGATGCCAGGGAGTAAAGAAGGTGGGCACTGCCAATGCAGCACGCTAAGGAAGGCAGTGATACATCTCCACTTATCATGGCTTTGTACACAGGGAATGAATGGGTCATACTGCAGAAACACATGTCTTCTAGACATTGGCCCATTTTCAGTGTTGCCAGGCTAGTCAGAGCTGTGAGCAGCAAATGGAATACTTGTCTTATAATAATGTATAGGTATATTTCTGTCTAAACTAGAACAAAAACAATTATTAATTTCTAATTTTGCTGAAGATTGTAAAAGAGAATGGCAGAGGTGAGCACCAAATACAGCAAAATGTTCTCTCTCCCTTAGTCTAGACATAAGGTATATACATACATTTACTTTCCCACACCTTTTATCCCAAATCTTATCCAGATATTACACTTTTATGCTAATAGCAAGAAATAGTAAAACAGAAAAGAAAAATTATCCACATGGAAAATGCCTTCAGCATTGGCCGGGGCTGGTGGAAACCAAGAAGAGGGCTGATATTTACCTCTCCCCTCCACTCTAGCCTAGATGGTGGTGATCACGGGGTTAGGCTACCTGCACAGGCATGTGTGCCCTACTTAGTCCACAAACAACGGATCAGTGGTTCATTTTTGTGGTCTGTAAGTCATCAATGTCTAATCCATTCCTGAGTCGTAAGGTCCTAAAAATGGTCTGCTTTTGGCATCTGATTTTTTCTGGCATAGAATGGCTGGAAGCATTCCTCAGAGATTTTTTTTATGTCCATATTGACATGATGGCATCACACAGTTGCCGCAGATTTGTCGTCTGCACATCCATGATGCGAATCTCCCGTTCCACCACATCCCAAAGATGCTCTATTGGATTGAGATCTGGTGACTGTGGAGGCCATTTGAGTACAGTGAACTCATTGTCATATGTTCAAGAAACCAGTCTGAGATGATTCCAGCTTTATGACATGGCGCATTATCCTGCTGAAAGTAGCCATCAGATGTTGGGTACATTGTGGTCATAAAGGGATGGACATGGTCAGCAACAATACTCAGGTAGGCTGTGGCGTTGCAACGATGCTCAATTGGTACCAAGGGGCCCAAAGAGTGCCAAGAAAATATTCCCCACACCATGACACCACCACCACCAGCCTGAACCGTTGTGATCCAAGGCAGGATGGATCCATGCTTTCATGTTGGTTGACGTCAAATTCTGACCCTACCATCCGAATGTCGCAGCGAGAAATCGAGACTCATCAGACAAGGCAAGTTTTTCCAATCTTCTACTGTCCAATTTCGATGAGCTTGTGCAAATTGTAACCTCAGTTTCCTGTTCTTAGCTGAAAGGGTGCACCCGGTGTGGTCTTCTGCTGCTGTAGCCCATCTGCCTCAAAGTTCGACAAGGCAGGATGTGCGTTCAGAGATGCTCTTCTGCCTACCTTGGTTGTAACGGGTGGCGATTTGAGTCACTGTTGCCTTTATATCAGCTCGAACCAGTCTGCCCATTCTCCTCTGACCTCTGGCATCAACAAGGCATTTCCGCCGACCAGAACTACCGTCACTGGATGTTTTTTCTTTTCGGACCATTCTCTGTAAACCCTAGAGATGGTGTGCGTGATGATAAATCCCAGTAGATCAGCAGTTTTAAATACTCAGACCAGCCCTTTGGCACCAAACAACCATGCCCGTTCAAAGGCACTCAAATCACCTTCTTCCCCATACTGATGCTCGGTTTGAACTGCAGGAGATTGTCTTGACCATGTCTACATGCCTAAATGCACTGAGTTGCCGCCATGTGATTGGCTGATTAGAAATTAAGTGTTAACGAACAGTTGGACAGGTGTACCTAAGAAAGTGGCCGGTGAGTGTATACTCCACAGACATATGCACACATATACTATTATACTATATATCCATAACAGATCTATATATAAACACAGCACAATATATACTCTACACATACAAACAGGGTCGGATCATAGGGGAGGGGGACCCACCACTTTTCCCTTAAATGGGCCCCCAAATTAGCCACAGTATATTTGGGTCTGGGTTCCCCAGGCCATACCCAATAGACCTGTCCAGAATACAGTCTATGGCAGAGTGAGGGGACAATAAGTTCCCTTCTCTGCCATAGACGATCTTAGGTTCAACAAGATGGCGACGCCATGCTTGTACACCTCCGCTATCCACCCTGACACCATGCGGGAAGATGAGGACTGTATATAGTGATTATAGGGGCTATATATAGTTATAGGGGGACTATATATAGCTGTATATAGTGATTTGGGGGGGCTGTATATAGTGATTTCTGGGGAGCTGTATATAGTAATTGCTGGGAGCTGCATATATTAGTTGCTGGGGGAGCTGTATATAGTGGTCACTGGGGGAGCTGTATATAGTGATTACTTTGGGCTGTATATAGTGAATACTTGGCGCTGTATATAGTGATTACTGGGGAGGCTGTATATAGTTATTGCTGGGGAGCAGTATATAGCGATTGTTGTTCCCTGTCTGGACTACATTCAATGGGCCCTCACCAGATTTTGCACCCAGGGGCTCCCACCAACCTTAATCCAGCTCTGCACACAAATACACATGCACCATATATAAGAAACACTAAAATATAGATGCACATAAACTACATAAATTAACATACAAAAGAAAAAAATGGAAGTCTCACATACCCAGGCTTCTCTGTGGGTGAGGTCCTATGCAGAGTGCTCCTCGGCGTCTGGCTATACTGTCTAAGTTATACGATCCACGAAAAAAAGTGAGAAAGAGCCGAGGGACATCCAAGTAAAATCCAAAATAATGTTCTTTATTGGGTATGCATTAAAAGACGCACACTGCTGGTGTGCATGGTCGGTGTAGGTAAGAGACACTTACGCATTTCAGCTTGGCTTCAAGCATTAGTCATGGTATATGACTCGTACCTACACAGACCATACACACCAGCAGTGTGCGTCAAAAAAAATGTACTGCTCACCAGGGCTGCCATAAGGGAGTTATGGAGATCACTTACTGTATAAATCAGTCGTAGCTCCGACCTTCTACCTCTGATCAGTCCTGGTCTTCATCTTGTTCTCCATCAGTTACAGAACTTTGATAACTTCTCCGTCCATGACTTAATGCTACAGAATTCACTACAAGACGTACTACTCCCTACTGTGTCCCTAAACACACTACAGTCACAGCATAATGTCACACGAATAAAAACTCTCCTAATTTATATATACGGCGCCTTCTAATTTACATACAGCAACAATATCCTATCATTACTTTTTGTTTACTGCCTTTCATTAATATTAAGCAAAGTAGTACCCCTATTAATTTATAATTAATCAGAAATCGGGGGCGTGCCGTCGGATGATCCGACTAATTTGGACTGAGCACAGGATTTAATATTCAAATTGTGTTGCAACCAATGCATTTACATACACCAGGAAGAAGAAGGTGAACTCCGATGGTCCTAAGCGGGGAGCAACACATGCAGGATATTGGGTGCACGCTCATAGTGAATCGTGGCACAATCCATGATCATCGGACATTCTGGATCGGGGATCGCGACGTGGACAGTTAAGTAAATGTGCCCCGTAGAATTGATACTCTACACTTTCTCTTAGACTCGCACCTTACCAGGGGCGGCCTCATCACAGTCACACGACCTGCAACCACAATCGTTTTAACCCCCTAGTGATAGTTTTTGACCCCTTACTTTTTACTCAGTTTTATTGCTGTTTTAGCTCCTATCACTCAGCGATGGTTAGTGTAAAATTCCAAGGTGTGGGGAGGGGCTCTCTAAGCAGACAATTCATGATTCCTCTGTGTTAAGAGATGCTGTGTGCTGTCAATGTGCTTAGATTTTCAGGGTACAGGGTTTATCTGCACTTTTATTTAGCTTCTACTAATAGAGCATTCTACTAATATCTGACACATAGTCATGAGATGGATGATGGGGAACACAATGGGGGATATGTATCACTCCTCCTTTTTAATTTGCGACTTTTTTTGTGACTTTAAGCAACTTGCAACTAATTAGTTGCATTTGCTAGCAGCATAGTGAACTTTGCTGGTCCAACGATTTCATGCAGTCTGCCCTATGTATCTTTATACTCCTGCTGTTAGTTCCTTTTTTGTGACTTTTAGACTCATCACATGTATCGCAAAGAGAAAAAACTTAAGATACATTGCAATGATTCAGTAGGCCACCTTCAGGAAACTTCAAAAAGTGGCAGTTGAAAAACTATGATACATGTGCCTCAATGACACACTCTGCTTTGATTATCCGCTCTGCTTATCTTGTCTCTATCTTGTAGAGCAAGTCTCTGCACACTGCTGCTTGCAGGAAGTGCCTGTGTCTGAGCTGGTCTTGTAATGTGGGGGGGGGGATTCTTCTTCATGAGAAGAATCAAACCATAGTAGAAGATTTACGGTAATATCCAGGGCCAACCAAAACACCAGCACTGATAGAGACAGTTTGGAATTATATCTGTGAAATGCTGTATTTTTGTTAATAACAGTGTGAGAATGTGTTATTTTGTTATCCTGAGTACATATAAGAAATTTGTCTTTTTGGGAACACCCCTTTAATGTGTCAATGTGCAATCTGCAAAAAAGCAGTTTGTGTGGCTATAGCCTTAGACTGAGGCCAATAATTTCTTAATCCTAAAAAACCCTTTAATGGTTGTTTTATTTCATGCAATTTCTCTATTCTAAAAGTCTTGAAAACAGCTAAATCTTATAATCGTATAACTTATCCTCTTTCAAAAGTTCTACAGCACTAAGTGTTACACAAGGCATTGGAATCTAATATTGTCACCATCTTACTGTTTTTCCCTGTTGCTACAACATATTTGACCCGGTAGCAGGCACGTCACCTGTTATGCCAACTAAGGGGCCTCATTTTTTCTTGTGATGTTGCAGTGGAGCTTTGTGATGGCACAATGGGCATTTAAATGTAATTATGGGGCATTGTTATGTCATAATATAGCAATGTCATATCACCATAGGACATTATAATGTAATAATAAGCAGTTACTGTGATGTCACAATGAAACATTTTAATGACATAAAGGGGAAATGTGATGTCATTAAAAGCCATTGCAATGTCAAGATGGGGCATTCTGATATATCGCAATCCCTGCTGTGCGTTGTCAGGCGATAATGCTTTCTGCTGCGATCCCTGAAAACGTTGAAATGCGATCCGCATGATTAATGAATCATGAAGATAATACATTTTATTATGATTTCAAAAATATAATTGACACAAACCAGACAGTACACTTAAAACGTGTAATGACATACACTAGAAAACTCCATAGGGTGAGTGAAGTATATTTACCCTAAAAACACCGTAGCTGCCCAAGAGAAGAATATATTCAGTTCTTTTACAAAAACTGTATAGATTATAAAGCATGGTCAATTATAAGCGGTTTAATTTCCTATAAGCAAATGTCCAACAGTTCAAGTGAACAAAAGTTAACGCTGCCGTATTATATATAGATCAAATCATACACCAAAGACACCAAAGGCAGCCAGGGTGAGAACACACCCTACGCGTTCCATTACTCAAGGTGACTTCATAAGGGAAAACATGATTGGAGTCCGCGTGCCAGATCTATATATGTGTGCCATGGGGGTCCCCATCTGCTCATTCAGAGAGTGTCTCACTTGTGTATCCAGATTGTATCCCGGAATAATACCAAGGTTGTATACTCACTACTTAATGCGCATGTGTCAATGTCTAATCACATCATGATTTAGTTGTTAGTGCGCCTGTGTGGGAGACTAATTTAAGTTCCCTATACACACATTTGTAATAATTTGGCGAGCATTATGTTACTAAATCGCCACACTTACTCATCAATAACAATCTGCACAGTATCAACCATCAATGTTCTCAACAAAACACAATAAATAAATGTGTGATACTACAATAAAAGACTCTTAAACTTACCCAAGTAACATTATTATGTTTTCCAGTATTGTAACCAGCAAAGTCAAAATTGTGCATAAAATCTAAAGGTATTACACAAAATAAAAGGCATCACTAGAAGCCCACTACCACTTACTAAAGAAATTGTGAAAACCAACGCCGGTAGGCTAATGTTTAATTACAAAAAAGGTTGGCAGTTGAGCAAAATATTAAAATGTGATATTAAAATATGAAATACGGCACAAATATGTATCAATGTCTTTAGTTCATATGTGTGGCCTTGATAGCCTGACGAAATATCACCACTCATATCCACAATTATCAATCTGTAAGTTCAGCGCAAGCATAGTCAATTATATATTGTCCTTATCAAAATAAAATTATTCAATCTATCGGCCATTATAGTGCAAAAAATTACAATATTTGTGCCCCAATTAGAAAATATGATGTGCACCTAGAACAAAAAGGAAGGATCAACTATAACCTTATATACGGTGCAGATCTAAAGAGAAGCATAATATCTATCTTTGTCAGAAGTGATAGTATATTATCCTAAATGTGATACAGTAAAAATAATCGACATGGACATGAAGTCTACCACTAAAGTGCAAAGAAATAAATAAATAAAATTCTAATAAATGTTATGAATCTAAAAGGTAATCACCTACAGTATCTTTCAAGATGATACTGCAGGTGAAAAAGGAATCAGCAAGTGGAAAATGTGGTGAGCAGGGGGCTTCTTTGCTGCCCTCATAGTGCGCGCAGATGCACTCACAACTGCCTGCTGCCATTCCTGAGCAAGCTCTGCACTGCTGGTAGCCCGATTCCTGAAGCTGAAACACTTTTAAGAGATGGTCCTGATACTCGTTGGGTGCCCTGGAGCCTTTTTGGCAACAATGGAACCTCTCTCCTTGAATTCCTTGATGATGCGATCGATTGTTGACTGATGTGCAATCTTTCTAGCTATGATACTCTGCCCTGTTAGGCCAGTTTTGTGCAGTGCAATGATGACTGCACATGTGTCTTTAGAGATAACCATGGTTAACAGAAGATAACCAAGCACCTGCCTCATTTCAAAGTGTCCAGTGATGTGATTCTTACTTAATCATGACAGGTTGATATCCAGCCCTGTCCTCATTAACACCCACACCTGTGTTAATGGAGCAATCACTGAAACGATGTTAGCTGCTCCTTTTAAGGCAGGCCTGCAATAAAGTTGAAATGTGTTTTGGGGGAAAAAGTTCATTCTCTAGGCAAATATTGACTTTGCAATTAATTGCTGTTAAGCTGATCACTCATTTTAACATTCTGCAGGATATGCAAATTACCATTATAAATCCTGATGCAGTAGACTTTGTAAAAATTAACATTTGTATCAGTCTCAAAACTTTTGGCCTTGACTGTAGACGGAGGAGAGGAGGGTGGATGTTGTTGGGAGGGGTTACTAGCACGTACACATTCCTGAATAGTAGCTTCCGGGTACAGGAGAATATCAGACTCGCAGCATGTAATAATGATCCGGGATCTGCAGTGATGTCATAAGCATGTGACTGATCAGGAATGGTATGTAGCAGGGCTGTTTGTATTTGAAAGTTTGAATATAGTAGAATTGTGTATGTATGAAAGTTTGAAGTTACAAATAGAGCCAGAGCTCAGGCTCCCCTTCTGTTCTAATGAATGACATCAGATCACACACAGCAGTGAATATATAGTGCAACCTCTTTGAGCAGATCTCTTTGCACAGGAAAGTGGTGATCTCCATATAGGGGACAAAAAAAAAAAAATGGGAATTGAATAAAAAGCAGTGTCACGGTTGCTCCCGCAACCCATATCTTTGGTCCCCGTTCCCCTTACCGTTTGCTCCCGCTCCTCCAGCCGTGCACGCATGTCCCACATCTCCTAAGTCACACGGGTCGGCTTCAGAAGGTTTAAAAGGCCAGTGCATCTTTAATTGGCGCTGGCCATTTCACAGAATTCCATATAAACCTGCCTAGTGCCGTAGAAAAAGCTTCTTCCTATGACCTTTGTGTTTAGTGTGTTTTCCTATTGTGACCCCGGTTCCGTTCCCGAGTACGCTCCTCTGCTGTCTGCCTTGACTTATTGCTACGTCTCCGACTCTGATCACGTGCTGCTCGTTCTGACCTCCTACCTGTCCCCAACTATGATTCTGCTTAACATCTGTGTACTTCGCCTTGGCTGCCACCGCGGACAAAGTCGCACCTGTGGAACGACTTGGTGGTACCACACTACAACAAGTCCAACACGCTTTGTGGCGGGCTCTGGTGAAAACCGGGTGCCACTTAAATTCCGGTCCCAGGTGTCGGCTTACATCATTGTCCGCAGTATGTATGTATATATGTATATATGTATATATAATTTATGTACACATACTGTGATGCTGCCCTGTGTTCCTATTCTTATTCCTATGTTTTATAGTGGATATGTTTTAATATACCTTTTTCTTTGTGATGTAGTAGATTACTGTATGATGCAAAGCTTTAGTGCACAGTCTTCCTTGCATTGCTCTGCACTAGATCACTGTACAAGCAGTTACAGTGTTTCGGTGCAGTAACGCTAGTGAGCAGCTCTATACATTAAGAGGCTCCGACCTCTTGATGTATTGGGCAGGGTGCTGCTCAGCATCGAAATAAACGCAGACGGCGACATCACATGTGAAAAGTCGCAGGCTGCAGTGAGTGCACAGGCGCAGGGAAAGTGACGCCCTGCGCTGGCCCACTCCCGGCTGCCCCCACACTCCGCTCAGCCGGCTGCCCCCCTCCCCTACACTAGCCTGAAGGTGGTGGAAAGGGATAAATAATCGCAAGTGCTAGCAATAAGCAATTATTTCAGGACTTCTATTATTACCTATTTTCTATTCATCCACGCCCCCTAGTTCCAGAGGACATGCCTCTTTTCTTGGACGAGTTGGAAAACTGCCTAAAAATAATCAAAACTCAATAAATGTGGCACACAACATTTTGGTGCAAATTACTCTAGTTTTCTGGCATAGACAGATTGATACATCTACCCCAATGGGTCATTGTTATGTTGTAATAGGTTATTGTGATTTCACAAATGGACAATGGGGTATTGGGTCATTGTACCGATGGGTCACAAAACAAGCCAGAGGAAGTGTTGTAACGCAAAACAACTGTTGCTGTTTTTGTGATGTCCTGCGAGTCCTTCCTTCCCTATGTGATGTACTAACTTGTTCATTTAAGTTTACTTATAAAGAAGAATAATCACCTGCAACCTATCTTTCTATGGATTTTTTTGGGCATCACTGGTATTGTCATTGTGATGTCGTAATTGGCCAGTGTCACAGTAGGTCATAGAGCAGTCACAGTGGCCCATGGTCTCAGTGAATCATTCTGATGTCACATTGGGCTATTGTCACAATGGGTCATTGTGGTGTTGATATGGGCCATTGTCACAACGGGACAATCTGGTGCTTTAAAAGGCCATTGCCACAAAGTTTCTTGTGATGTCACAATTGGTCATTGTCATGCCACAATGGGCCATTGTCACAAATGGTGATTGTCACTAATGCTGGGATTACATTTCCTCTTGTATAATCCTTATTCCCATCAATTTATACATAAGAACCAAAGGTCCATGCCATTTGCTTTCTCTTTTTTAACACAGTATTCATTAAAAAAATATAAACAATAAAAAACATAAAATAGTGACCTGTTTTTATCCACAGAAGGCCTCAGTGCATGTGCATTGGACCTGGCTAGAATGCCTGTTTTTCTGATTCTCTGATGGGCTAGAACAATGGTTATGCCATTTTGTGGTACCTGGTTGGGTTTCAGTGATGCGTGTCATCAGAAACATTCAGTATTTGATTTCTTTTGATGGAAAACAGTAACCTTCTTTTGAGACTTATTTACATCCTTTGCATGCAATCAGTTTTCAGGACATTTGCTTGGTTTCCATGAGAACAGAAAGCTGCTGATGTCCACACTTAAAATTCTTCCAAGGGCTGAGCTAAACTAGACAACTAAACTGCAACAGGGCTCATGATCTGAGCAGATACTTAGATTTTAGGAGGACTTATTTCGAGTCTAGGAGTAGTACTGATACAAACCTGCAACTTACAAAATACATTCCTTTCCACTTCTGTGCGATCAGTCAGCAATAAATATGAGTCCTTTGGATAGGTTCACATGTGGAAGATTATCTGTAACTAATTCTACAGCTGAAAACACTGTGGGGCAGATTTACTTACCCGGCACATTCGCGATCCAGCGGCGGGTTCTCTGACGCTGATTCGTGTTTCTCGGCGATTTCACTAATGGTAGTCCACCCAGTCACCAGTGTGTCACTGCTGTCTGAATTCAGGGAGTTCACTGAAGTTCACCAAGCCAGGACGGGTGCAGGTAATGCGGTGCCAAGTAACCCTTTTTTTTAAAAATACCGGGTCTCAGAATCCGAACGGGTTGCCAGGAAAATATTGATTCCTATCCCAGATACCATATCTCATCTCCTAAACTGTTTATTTAGGAATACATTTTAAGGGCAGTTTTGAAAGTAAGTAAGACATTCTTCAATGCTTTTCAGTGGAATTCTGGTTCTCAGTTATGTCCAAAAATATACTATTTTCAACCATTCGAAAACCACTTCAACTGGCCCCGGTTGCACCCCCAGTTAAAATTTGGCCTCAACTTGTGCCATACATCTAGCTTGTATTAATAAACTCATTACAAACACTTTAAAAATACGCGATTTCTAACTCACCGTCTAGGCACCCCATTTTCTCGAGCGGGCGAAGTATTCGTCCGAGCAACGAGCAGTTTTGAGTACCCTAATGCTCGACCGAGCATCAAGCTCGGACGAGCATGTTCGCTCATCTCTATAAGTGACCCTTTTTTTAAAAAAATACGCCGGTTTCTCCGAATCCGATGGGTTGTCCGACGGCATCGATGCGCCACAATCCATTCGCGTGCGCCAAAATCCTGGGCCAATTCAGGGAAGATCGGCGCAAAACGGTAAAATTTGTGTAACCTGACATAAAAACGCAATTTGGGCCCTTAGTAAATAACCCCCTGTATGTTTCATACATGTGCATATATATATCTGCCCAGTTAGAGAAGAATACAAAAGTCTTTGCCTTGAAGTATAAGATTAGGGAGTCTAACAACTATACCGCACACAGATCAACTCTACTGAGTTGCCTCCATTGCTAAAACTAGACAGTTGAGGGTGTAGCAAGAAGACTTTTTTTCACTGTGTATTGACTGTATATGAGTTTCTGAGTACTCCAATGCAACCAACATCTAGGGGTAGAGTCTTTGCTTTTGTATCTGCCCTCTGTATAGATACTGATGCCAGTGGGAGTCCAGAACATCTCATTGGTGACAGGTATGGGTTTTGGACCTTCACAGAACTGATACTGATGACCCATCCTGATGATGTACCAGGAGACAACCCCCTTTTGAAGGCATTTGCCAGGAATAAATATTGATTTCCTATCCCCAGAATACCATATCTCATCTCCTAAACTGTTTATTTAGGAATACATTTTAAGGGCAGTTTTGAAAAGTAAGTAAGACATTTCTTCAATGTCTTTTCAGTGGAATTTGGTTATCAGTTATGTCCAAAAATATACTATTTTCATACAATTCGAAAACCACTTCAACCTGGCCCCCGGTTTGCACCCCCAGTTAAAATTTGGCCTCAACTTGTGCCATACATCTAGCTTGTATTAATAAATCATTTCAACACTTTCCAAGAGTTTCCGCAACTTGTTTGGAAAAGTGTTGTGGTGTATCAGAATGGGGATTGTCAAAAGGGGTGATAGATGACGTGATAAATGCATGCCAATATTTGCCATGGAGGAGGGGGGAGGCTGTAAAATTAGGTTATGTTTAAAAGCCACTTTTAGAGTTCTTCCAAAGTTCTTCCAAATATTTCTACACAGCCCATGGTAACAAGATACTAGTTACATTTATACAGTAGTATTGGTATGAGCCATCAGACCCCCTAGCGTTAATGTACCCTAGGCAAAAATAATACCCTTCAAAATGAAAGTACCCTGCAAAAATAGCAAAAAAAAGTTTAAAGAGATATATAAAATGTATGTATATTTATATATGAATGAGACCAATTTCAAACTAGATTTATTAGTTAAAATATTGCATAGTATATAATCCTTTCATATTTCGATTGCCCTATTAAAAACATGGGTACTGTATATACTTGAGTATAAGTGAAGTTTTTCAGCACAAAAAACATGCTGAAAAGGCCTAACTCTGCTTATACTCATGTCAATAAAAACAAACAAACACTGTACTCACCTTTCCGACGGCGCCAACCCCCCCCCCCATGGGTCTTCTAACTTTCTCCAGCAATGCTCCCTCTCCATCTCTGGCTATAGGTCTGCGTGGCCATCATGACGCCATACGCGGCTGTCTGTATACTGGGGGCAGGGACTAGCTGGCTGTATACTGGAGGCAGGGGCTTGCTGGCTATATACTGGGGACAATGGCTGCTGGCTATATACTGGAGACTCTGACAAATGCATTTCCCACCCTTGGCTTATACTCGAGTCAAGTTTTCACAGTTTTCTGTGGTGATATTAGGTGCCTCGGCTTATACTCAGGTCAGCTTATACTAGGGTGTATACGGTAATTGATTTTCATCAATGTATTTAGACTGAACCTGTCATCAGAAAAAATTTTATTGGTCGGTTGATCGCAGGGATAGGTAAGTAGTAGGATTTGTAGGATACACTCCAAAAGATCTATTATATGATATTGTAAGCTATATTTGGAGTATTTGTCTAATGTGTTGAATTTGGGCCATGGTTGGCCTCCTATCACATAGATTGTTATGTGTGCAGGGTTTGTATGCACCACCATTCTGTCTATCCTAATCAGCTCAAATATGTTTTTAACAGCAGTTACATGTGTATTACTTGTTGATATGTGAAATGTAGCCTCTGTTATGATAATAGCTAGAAAACCTTTCTTCGAAAAAGTCTTTCTATATTTAGTTGGTGAAAGTATTAGCAAATGAGTCTTCATTGAAATAGTACTTATAACAAGTGATGTTACATTTTAACGGTAGCCAACGGTAGGACTCTAAAATAAATATTTGTTGTATTAAAAGCCAGGATGGGACTTCCTCAAAGAACACCAAAGATAAAACCAACAGTTGAGAGACTATTATGCATGGTTGTATGAGGACATCCCTTATGACCCTCCCTTTGTTTTTCTGGATAGAGTATCCCTGCCGTGCATTTCAGAGAAGCAATTGGTAACCCCGAACGCCCCAATAATGGGATAGCAGATTAAAAATGTGATCTGGACGGGTTCCTGGAGGAATATTATAAGGCGATGTCACAGCAGCTTGCCCCTTTGCTCTCTCACCTTTTGGTATGGTATATTACAGGGCCACCCTTTTCAAGAGGGTTCCAATATTGTACATATTATCATAATTCCAAAGGAGGGGAGGATCAAGGAGGATCCAGGTTCCTATAGACCCTTATACCTTTTAAACAAGGATAATAAGATATTTTCCATAATTCGGGCCAACTGTTTATCAGTCAAACTTCCTACACAGATATATGAAAACAAGGTAGGGTTCATAAAAACAGTGGCAGCCACTAATGTGAGACGAGTCCTGTTATGCCTGGAAGCTACAGAAGGAACCCCAGGAGGGATACCTGCTCTGGTCATCCTTGACATGGAGAAAGCTTTGGACAATCTACATTGGGGGTGTCTGGAGCAGGTATTGGATAGGATGGAATTTCAAGGAGCCTTTGGCACACACATACATTTGACCTGGCCTTGGAATTCCTGTCTCATTTACTTGAGTCGGGAGTGTATAAAGTGTATAAAGATTGGAGACAGACACCTCTATTCTCGTCTTTTTGCTAACAACATTATAGGATTTATGACAGATGTTGTGAGAGAACTGGAGAAATCATTGATCTCTTGCAGGTATTTGGGTCATTTTCAGGGTTAAGTTTGAATACAGGGAAATGTGCTATTTTATTTTTGGGCAAGGGTCCCTTCCCAGATACAGTTGTGGCAGCTCTTAGAAATATTCCTTTGACTCTTTAACCTATCTGGGTATTAAAGTTGGCGGCACTCAGGAATCCATATAAAGACTTAATTATCCTTCTCTGGATTGCAAAAATGGGATAATCTTCTTTTATCCTTGCTAGGATATAAGCATTTGCTCAAAATGATGAGCGTGTCTAAATTACTCTCTCCAAACGATCCCAGTGTTATAGCGCCATTCGGACATCCTTAGACTCAACAAGACTATTTCCAGGAGGCTGTATGTAAAGAATACAAAATTAATGGAAGATGGGGGGGGGGGACTAGTTAGTTACCATAATATTAGGGTATACAATCTAGCATGTACAAAGCGGCACATATATGATAAAACGAGTACATACTGAGTCTTCACCACAGAGATGGCCTTTGGTGGAGTGTGCACGGTGTGACAGATTCATGAATTGCGGCACACATTCTTTATAAATCTGGTGCTCCCTGCACTGCTCCAACAGAGTTCACTAACTTTTTTTGGTGCACCTTTAACAAACGGCACACTTCTGCTAGACATTGCATGATAAATGTGTTGTACAGTCCGACTGTGCACCAGAATGCCCCTTTCAGAATTTTGTGTCGCGTCAGGTATAATGCACTTTATAAATACATGTACAAGCAGTTTGCACTCAAAAGAATGTGAAAAGTCTGACAGAAAACTGGTGCAGGGGCTTTAATAAATGTGGGCCAGTATGTACAATACACACGGGAGAGAGATGATCTCAAAGTTGAAATATGTCAGTTTAGAGGTAACCCCTCTATACTGGGTAGTTTTAAACAAAGTATGGAAGGATACATGATTCCACTTCATGCATAGTGCTATTTGTGCCTTTAATTTGCCCCTCTTTCCACACAAGCCTCATAGGATACCATTCTGTCCTAAATGTCAGGAAGATGCAACTATTAGAGAAGTGTTGATAATGATTTACAGAGGTATATATTTACACTTGGTCCAGCACTCGGTGGATCTCCATATCCCCCAAAAAACGCATCAATGAAAAACTTTTTTGTATATTTTTCAAGCTTTACTTCATTTCGATATATGCATATATTTACAACAATTTATTTCCGTTAGTCTTCATATACATTTTCTTACATTCATGAAGTTTTAATCTTTCTTGCGGCTAGCAAATACATATACGATCCTGTGAGTGTACTAACGTATGGTATAATATAGTTAGAAGTTTCACCTCTTTAGGTGTTTAGGGATATCTTCTTAACACTCACTTGTTTGGAGGCCCCCGGGGCTGAGACACAGACTTGGCTGTTGGACAGAGTAGTATCGTCCACCTGCTGTGACGTTTCGAGGGACACGCCCTCTTCCTCAGACATATGCGATACGTGTCTCCAAGGTATTTAAAACCCTGTTACGTGATATAAACTTTAAAAATGCACGAAATAGCTAAATTATTAATATATGTGTTTGTTACTGGATCTTAGATATTTTACGGTCTAATTAAAGAGGCTTAACATAAATTGTATGAGTTTCATGTTTTTATTTATATTGCACTACAATTTCTATATTATTTCAAAAATACATTAAAATTGCACTCTTCATTAAGACCTTTAGGACTAAGGGACTCCAAACGTTTAATCCAATAAACCTCTCTTCATAATAATCGTATTTTAATTTGTTCACTATCACTGCCTTCTACTTCTTCGATTATCATCCACCTGAGATCTGACACTTGATGACCACATTCAAGAAAATGTTTTGCTACTGTAGTTTCTCCATATTTTTTATTCTTTTCTTCTTTTGCACCTGTTCTTAAATGTGTTCTTATAACACTTCTATGTTCGTTAAGCCTAATTCGAATATTTCTAGATGTCTGTCCTATATATACTTTCCCACATGGGCATTTCAACATATATATGACATTTTTGCTGTTGCAGGAATACCAGCCTTTTACTGGAATTAATGTACCTTGGGTGGGATGGTACAATTTGTCACCTTTAATGATATAATTACAATTTTGGCATGATAGACATACGAATGTACCTTTATGTTGTGCTTTAAGGAAGGATTGTTTTTTGATTTATTCGGATTTCTTTCTACATCTGCTCTAATTAAGTAGTCCCCTAGAGATTTACCTCTCCTGTAAATAAATTGTGGCTTATCTCTAAATATTTTTCCATATTTAGGATCACATTGAAGTATGTCCCAATGCTTCAATATTACATTCTGAACCATTCTTGAATATGTAGAAATGAATGACAGACTATCTCTATCTGTATTGTTGTTAGGAATACGTTTAGTTCTCAGTTCTTTCCAATCTTTTTGTGCCACTGTATTGCCAATTTTTGTGATCTGTCTCTTCTTATATCCTTTATCTACAAATTTTCTTATCATTTTTTCTTTATTAATTTCATATTCTTCATCATATATACTGGGGACAGAGGGCTGCAGGCTATATACTGGGGACAGGGCGCTGCAGGCTATATACTGGGGACAGAGGGCTGCAGGCTATATACTGGGGACAGGGGGCTGCAGGCTATATACTGGGGACAGAGGGCTGCAGGCTATATACTGGGGACAGGGCGCTGCAGGCTATATACTGGGGACAGAGGGCTGCAGGCTATATACTGGGGACAGAGGGCTGCTGGCTATATACTAGGGGCAGGGGGCTGACTGGCTATATACTAGTAATATGATAGAAGTGTTGATAATGATGTACAGAGGTATATATTTACACTTGGTCCAGGACTCGGTGGATCTCCATATCCCCCAAAAAACGCATCAATAAACAGTGTCCTATAAAATGACCATGAAAAACTTTTTTTGTATATTTTTCAAGCTTTAGTTCATTTCGATATATATTAGTTCAATTTATTTTCTTTAGTCTTCATAGACATTTTCTTACATTCATGAAGTTTTAATCTTTCTTGCGGCTAGCAAATACATATACAATCCTGTGAGTGTACTAACGTATGGTATAATTTAGTTAGAAGTTTCACCTCTTTAGGTGTTTAGGGATATCTTCTTAACACTCACTTGTTTGGGGGCCCCCGGGACTGAGACACGGACTTCTCTGACTGTTGGACAGAGTAGTATCGTCCACCTGCTGTGACGTTAGGGGCGTGTCCCTCGAAACGTCACAGCAGGTGGACGATACTACTCTGCTGGGGGTCCTACTATGAGAGTAGAAACCTTCACAAACCTGAGTACTTGCTCCATATCAAGCAAATCCTGTTGTGCATGACCGGCTAGTGCTCCACTTATAATACAGAAGCACTTGGGGGCACCTGTGGATTTCCATTCTTGTGATCGCTAGGGGTCAGGCCCACAGTGACATAACCTCTATACAGT
This sequence comes from Engystomops pustulosus, assembly GCA_019512145.1. Taxonomy (NCBI): domain Eukaryota; kingdom Metazoa; phylum Chordata; class Amphibia; order Anura; family Leptodactylidae; genus Engystomops; species Engystomops pustulosus. The sequence goes on along the minus strand of WNYA01000174.1, from coordinate 103,333 downwards.
ATGTAAAGAGAGTTTTCTTTATTGGGTATGAAACCATACAATTTATTTTAGGGTGCATGCACATGTTGGGCCTGAGCCACGACTAGCGCATGTAAGTTACCACTAAATACCTCACTGCACCTATACTTTCATATGGTAATTACCAATTAAGGCTATGGTATAATTTTATGCCAGGTCAGACCTGGTGTTGAAGTACCCTGCTGGCACAGCTCATCACAGCTGCCTGCCCGGATTTATCAGGAGGTTGGAGACTGATCGGGCAGGAACCAGAGGGCATGGGCACCATAAATGTCCCACTATATCTGAAATCTCTGATAGGTCAGACCTGGCAGAGATTGCGTCCACATCTATTAAGAGGCCACCAAAGACTCAAGTCATGGGTCCCATGAAGGCCAGTTAGGTTCTGACAAACATCTGGTTAATCGCAGTGACCCATTCTAAAAGTTCTGTGTCGCTACCTCCCCAGGCAACAAAGACATCGTCCACATAGCGAAGCCAGATGGAAGCCATAGGAAGATGCAACTAACCTATATCATGATCTATGGGCATGTCCCAGTGTTCGCTTATTGTGGGCGGAAGAATGTGTCATAGGGTGTGGAGTTTTGAGTTCTCACTGGAATCTTTGCTTTACTTGTTTCACTGTGCGGAGGAAACAGCGGACACCTTCCTTATTTCATGTTATTTGTAAGGTCACAAATAGCAACATTCTTAAATTCTGGATACAGGCCACCCTTTCACCCTTTCTTCCCTAATTAAAGCATCTCTTACAATTAGAATATATTAAAACAGAAAGAGACAAAAAGCTTGCTGAACTGGTTGGTACATAGGATCCTGGACAATTACACAGACATACCGAAGCTGTTGCATGAAGTTTGTAGCATGTATGCGCATATATGGCATTCACACCCTGATGCTGCTCGCCTATCTGCGCTGCACTAGGGCCTTCCTACCCACCTCTGCCTCATATGTGATTTACCAACTCATTGGAATTTAATTCTGCATATGCTGGAAAGGGTGAGTGAACAGCAGCAAGCAACATATGAGTTCCAGCTCCAGAACGGTTGAGTCAAAGAAGTGACCAATAACACTTTGTCATTAATGACTGGGCCTCCATGAGGGACATTTGTGCTGTGCTACACTGGTTCAAATACACCGGTAATATGATCAGCTCTGATAACAACATCAGCAGCACTACCATCCCTATCTTCTGCCTAATCAAAAAAAGCTCTTCAGGCCGTGATGGAGGATGTAAGACTGGAGGAAGAAGTGGAGGAATTTGTGTTCTGCCAGTCCACACATGGCTCGCAGGGTTCATTTCTGGTCCATCAGCGAACAAGTACTCCAATGTCCAGCCAGGGATCAGTTCAGTTTCGGAGGAGGAGTTTTCCTCTCAGCATTGTGAAATTCAGTAGAAATACAAGGGCCTCCTTGCATTTAGGCCAGGTTATTCATATTGCATTTTTAAGGCAGTGAGAGGAAGGGCCAGGTTTTGCCATTGCATCTTTTAAAGGGAACCTGTCACCAGGGACCTCATTTTCACTAAAGACAAGTTACAAAAGCCCATTACAGCAGCATTGCACATCTCCCTTTCTACTTTCCCTTCCCCTTTGCATTACAATATAATTATGTGTTAAAATTTACCTTGCATGCATTTCAAAAAACATGTGACTTGTCTGTGCTGAAGGCTGCTCAGCTCTCAGCCACCACTTTTGTGCTCCTGTACAGCTCCTCCCTCCTGCTCCTTCACAGAGCTCACAGCCTGGTGAGCTGACATCAGTGGGAGAGTGAGGAGCTGTATATGAGCACAAAGTTGGGGGCTGAGAGCTGAGGAGTCTGAAGCACAGACAAGTCACATGTTGTTTTTTTAAATGCATCCAAACCAAAGCCCAACCCCTGTGACCCATGTGATTATATTGAAATGCAAATCTTTAGAGAAAGCAGAAATACATATACATATACACTACAGATGTGATGGGCTTTTGCAACCTGTTTTTAATGAAAATGAGGTCACTGGTGATAGGTTCCCTTTAAGGCAGCGAGAAGAAGAGCCAGATTTTTCTCATAGCCACCAGCAGGGTCGGACTGGGGTGCCTGGGGCAAACCAGAGGAATTGATTCTCATGCTACCTAGAAACATTGGGGCATAATTATCAGGGCCTCTGCGCCACATCAGCTTACAGCTACCTGACTGCGGCACCGGCGGCATTGTGTACTTTTATTAGAACTGTCAGGGCCCTCTTATTGGGACAGAGGCCCCTGCAAAAGAGCCAGGTACCGGGTCCTCCGCCGGGCCAGTCCGACCTTGGCCACCAGCGTCTAATACTGGGTGGCAGAGTTCACATCTGACATTGAGGAGTAAGAACTTACCAAAGCTGCAGGGTTTCATCAGTGAAACCATGAAAGACAAACAAATCAAACAATAAAGATGTAGGATTCAAGGCTGCAGTTGAAGTTTTGCAGTTTTTTTTTTTTTTTTTAAAATGCTTTTAACTTTTTTAAAAGGAGAAAGTTAAAATTTGAAGGCTTTGTACATTTTTTTGATTGGGGATTGTTTGTAATTCAAAGAATATTTCAGTAGTTAAGTTAATGGAAAAAAAAAATGCAAGCTACTTGTAAATGCTGTTTTATAGAACTAGTATAGAAATATAGAAATGCAGGCACTTTCACTGCACTCTTGTACCATGAGGTTATAGATGACATTGTTCATTGCCACAGGCAATTATTATACCTGACCTTATCTTCAGTTGTATCCTCTCCCTAGCTCTGTCCTGGCCAGGAGGATATAAATGTGATTAGTACTGCCCTGGCACTGCAGTTTAGGAATAAATGGATCCATTAAACAAGGACACTGCAATTGAGAAATACATGGATGCAGTTAAAAGCCGACTTTCATGCGACATAAATCAGGGGGCGGGCCGTCGGACAACCCGACTGATTCAGACTAAATGCGGGATTTAAAATTCAAATTGTGTTGCAAGACATGCACTCACATACACATGGAAGAAGAAGGTGAACTCCGCCGAACCTCAGCGGGGAAGCGACACATGCAGGATATCGGGCGCACGATCTTAGTGAATCGCATGGGACTTCATCCTCGTCGGACAATGCACCTCGGGGATCGTGACAGGACCGGGTAAGTAAATGTGCTCCATTGTGTGATGCTGGAAGTGCAAATAGTTCTTACACTGGTTCATTCCCGTAAGATGCCGGAACTACAAACTATACTAAGATTGTGCCTTCATGCTATTGCTGGATGATGATGGAACTTTAAACTATACTGCAACAGTGCCTTTAAGTTTTTGATGAAACTCTAAAACCACCTACTACAGGTGAAGCTGGAGAGGATTTTACAGAGGATTAATGGAGTGTTCCTGGACTCATCCTCCAGAAGCTCGGAGGGACCACGCCAGATCTGTGTCCTCTTCGTTCAGGTGGGGAGCAGCATTCATTATGTTATTTTGTATGCATCATATACATGCATACAAAATATGATGCATCATATGCATCATATACATGTTTTGTAAAGCACTACAGAATATGATGGCACTATATAAATAAAGATTATTATTAACCCCATTATTAACGACATGTGACGTAATAGTACGTCACATGTCGGGTCCCGGTACATGGAGAGGGCTCGCGGGCTGAGCCCTCTCCATAGCCGGTAGTATTTGATGCATATTGCAGAACAAGGCTTACCGGGGTGTTACACCCGCGATCGGTTTGTTTGCCGCGACACCGATGCGGGTGTTTACTGCTGACGCTGCGGCAAAGGTCCGCATGAGCGCGCAGGAAACGCGAATCCGTCGCCATGGGAGCTTCGGGGTCTCCCGAGACCAGCAGAGCTACTTCAGCACATGGTAAGGTATGAGTAGTAAAAGTCCCCATATACTGCCATACTGTAGTATGGCAGTATAAATAGGATGTACAGACACCCTAGGGCAGTGGTGTGGAGACCTTATGCACTGGTGACCGAGGCGGCAATCAGAGCCCTCTGGGGGCCCCAGGCCCATCACCAGCTAGAGTTTGTTTACTAGACTGGACTCCAAAGAATCTTCCTACGAATCTTCTACAATGCTAGGGGGAATTTGCCCTCCTCCTTTCAACTTACATTGGTTGTCTTTAGGATGGCTGATGATCGAACAGTTGTAACACGAGAAGAAAAGAGAGAAATAAACTGCTGCTTAAATTGCTGCGGATGGCACTTTGCAATAATAAGACGGCTTTTGGTTTGTTGTTGAAGTTTGGGACCACCAGCGTCTAAAAGGGTTTGCCATCATGGCCTAGGGTAAAGTACCCTGAGGGAGTCTGAAAAAAAAAAAAACAGGTAAAAAGTTAAAAAGGTTAAAAAAAAGGAAATAAAAAAATTATAATAAAAAACCGCAATAAATTCAAAAACTCCCCCTTTCCCGAATTGATTATAAATCAACTACAGTATGTAAAAATCCATCAAAACAGATTAGGTTATTGCCGGTCGGAAAAATGCCCCGATTTATCAAAAATATGAAACGGGTTTTTCACTGCGTTTAACCCGTAACGGAAAATCGCGCCCAAAGTCGAAAAAAATGGCAACTTTTTTTGCCATTTAAAATTTTTTTTTTAATTCTATAAAAAGTGATGATTAAAAGTCTACAGTCCTAAAATGATTGACATTGTAAACGTCATCAAAATCCGCCAAAAAAAAAATGAACACCACCACAGCTCCATACACCAAAGTATGACAAAGTTATTAGCCCAGAAGATGGCCAAAATCCCCCAAAACTATTTGTACAGGAGGTTTTATTTTTTAAACTGTATGCAAAAACCATAAAAACGCTCTACGAAATTGGCTGCCACCTGCGTAAGTACCGAGCCCAACGGAATAAAGTTAGACATGTCGATTTGGCGGGAGTGCACGAGTGGATAAATCGTAAAAATCCAAGCCCACGAAGAAGAATACGGGCACAATGCGTTTTTTTTTTTACAATTTCCTACGTTTGCTCATATAGAATTTTTTTCCCGAGCTTCTGGTACACCGGCATGAAATAATTAAATACCATCATTTTGAAGTAGAGTAATTGTTACGCAGAGAAATAAGCAATCACACAGCTTGTCCATGGAAAAATAAAAAGTACAGATTTTTGAATGTGGGGAGTGAAAACTGAAAAATGCAAATCGAAAAAGGGCCGCGGCGGGAAGGGGTTAAACTATAAGACAAGAGCAACTTTAAGATTTTGATGGAACGGAACACTATAATGTGACAGCTGGAGATGGTGAATTTGTTGAAATTCGATTTCAACCCAATTCGTTAAGTTTATTGAAAAAAATGATTCAACCCAAATCGAATAATGACAAATCACGTTAAAAAACTGGTATTTCATGGCTGAAGAGAGCCGTACGGTGTTTGTTTGTAGAACATAGGTGCCTGCTTTTAAAGGGTATTCGGGAATATAAATATCGACACAAAACCCATGAGATATAAAGCAAGGACTACACACAATATTCCATTGTCATTAGTCACCAAAACTGTTTAAATGTTTGATTTTATGATTTATACAATTATTGCCCTCCCTAAAGTAGGCGGAGTTATCAATAAGATGGAACTACAAGTTCCAGATCCTAGTACTCCTCCTCTACTATGCATGCTCTGCTTCTAGTGATGATGTAACAGGTTGTCTTGCTCTGTTACCATAGTAATGATGTGTAACTGCCATCACCACAACACTGACCATACTGGATGCACTACAACCAACCGTCTACAGCCAAACATAGTGGTGATCACATGACCTGTCCAGTGCAGGACATGTGATGTGGACATATGACCAGATGTGATCTTCTGTCCTGTGTCTGCTCCGCAACGGACCGTGCGGAGGAAATTAATGGACTGATTAAAGGGCCAGTAGCATTTTTTTTCTTCATTACATTGTATGTCAGCAGCATTTTCTACTAAGGGGAAGCAAAATTTTAAATAACAACTAATTACATATTAGCTTATATTTTGAGTACCCATTTGTATATGAATTATGCTTATTCCTGGAATATCCCTTCAAATATGCATATGGTTTGGTCTTCAAACAATGCTATGTTTTAGTATGTCACGCACATGACAGCCACCGCTCTTAGAATCGCTTCACTCTTCATTTGAATGGGCACTTACAGGGGCCTACTTCACCAAATAAGTGAAGCGGGAACGTAGCCTGACAAGGTAACATCTGTGCCAGCTCGAGAGGACTGAGCTAAGGGCCAAGATCCCACAGTGTACTCTTTTTACACTGACATCAGATGATTCCTTAGATTACGACAGAACCTGCTCTGTCGCGGATATATGTAGAAACCCGACAAAAGAATGCAGAGGGTGTCGACACTAATTTTGCACCGACGTCACAAGGCACAATGAATTTGAAGTTTGAAATGAATTTGAAGCTGAAATTTTTAATTTTAATTTGAAGATTAGAGACACCACATGCATCATCCACTACAATTTCCCTGAAAATATTATGTCTTTGCCAAAAAAGAACTTCAAAGGTGGCAGTGGCAGCAGCAGCGGCATGAGGTCAGGGAGTAGCACGGTGACAAATTCTTTAGGTTGCAGCAACATGGTAGGCCACAGTGTGGCACAATGTTAGAGTGTGGAGGCGGCAGTGGCGGCAGCAGTAGCATGAGGTCAGAGGGTGGCTTAATGTCAAATTGTGGAGCTGGCAGCAACATGGTAGGCTACAGAGTGGCACAATGAATTTGAAGTTTTAAATGAATTCGAAGTTTGAAATGAATTTGAAGTTGAAATTTTTAATTTAAATTTGAAGATTAGAGACGCCACATGCATCATCCATTACTATTTCCCTGAAAATATTATGTCTTTGCCAAAAAAGAACTTCAAAGGTGGCAGTGGCAGCACACGAGGTCCAGAGAGTGGAACGATGACACATTCTTTAGGTTGGCAAGCAACATGGTAAGCCACAGTGTGCCACCATGTAGAGCGTGGAAGCGGGCGAGTGGCAGCGCAACAGTATGTGGTTGAGATTGGTTCATTTTAAAAAATTCTGGAGGGGATGGGTTGGCAGAACATGGTAAGCCACGGTGTGGCACAATGTTAGAGTGTGGAGGCGGCAGTGGCAGCAGCGCAGGATGAGGTCAGAGAGTGGCACAATAAAAAATTTTGGAGGTGGCAGCAACATGATAGGCCGCAGTGTAGCACAATGTTGGAGCGTGGGGGCGACAGTGGCAGCAGCAGCATGAGGTCAGAGAGTGGCACAATAAAAATTCTGGAGGTGGCAGCTACTTGGGAAGGCCACAGTGTGGCACAATGTTGGAGCGTGGAGGCGGCAGTAGCAGCAGCAGGATGAGGTCAGAGAGTGGCACAATGAAAAATTCGGGAGGTGGCAGCAACTTGGTAGGCCACATGGCACAATGTTAGAGCGTGGAGGCGGCAGTGGCAGCAGCAGTGGCAGCAGCAGCATGAGGTCAGAGAGTGGCACAATAAAAAATTCGGAAGGTAGCAGCAACATGGTAGGCCACAGTGTAGCACAATGTTAGAGTGTGGAGGCGACAGTGGCAGCAGCATGAGGTCAGAGAGTGGCACAATAAAAAATTCTGGAGGTGGCAGCAACATGGTAGGCCACAGTGTGGCACAATGTTGGAGCGTGAAGGTGGCAGTAGCAGCAGCAGGATGAGGTCATAGAGTGGCACAATGAAAAATTCGTGAAGTGGCAGCAACATGGTAGGTCACAGCCTGGCACGATGTTAGAGCGTGGAAGCGGCAGTGGCAGCAGCAGGAGGTCAGAGAGTGGCACAATGACAAATTCTGGAGGTGGCAGCAACATGGCAGCACAATGATAGAGCGTGGGGGTGACAGCAGCAGCAGGAGGTTAGAAAGTGGTACAATGACAGAGTGTGGAGGTGGGTGAAAATTCCAGTCCCTGGTAAAGATGGTGGCAGACAGATGGAGCAACTGGCAGCAGATGTGTGGCATCAGGCGGGTGGCAGCATCAGAATAGAGGCAGGTAGTTAGAATCCAGACTCATTTCTCAACGTTTGGGGGAGGCGTCATGGCTGATCTAATCTGATGCATAAGGCATTGGTGTGTTGAAATCCTGGCCGATCCACGCCTGATTCCTCTTGACAAAGGTCAGTCTCTCTACATTACGGGTGGACAATCGGGTTCTCCTTGGGGTAACCATGGCCCCCTCCGCACTGAACACCCGCTCTGATGCCAAATTACTGGCTGGGCAGGACAGCTTCTCTAATGCAAACTCTGCAAGTTGAGTAGAGTGCTGTCCAAGTAGGCCACCACCTGCTGGCGCAGGGTCTGCTCCATGTCCTGCTGCTGCTTCTGCTGGTAGCGGCTCCCTCCTCACTAGATGGGTGAAGGAAGCTGCTTATTAAGGACTCCAGACTTAAGCTGCTGCTGATGGAGCTTCTACTGCTCCTACCCCCAATCTCCCCACAGAAGCCATTGCAGTAAGCGTGAGCAATGACTGCCAGGAATCCCCTGGTCAGCAGCAAAATTCGGAAGGTGGCAGCAACATGGTAGGCCACAGTGTAGCACTGTGAGCTGGAAAAAAGGCATCCAATTTTGACTGATAGTGATGGTCCAAGAGGGTGGAGAGCCAAACGTCATCCTTATGCCGGATGTTGACTATTCGGCTGTCACTAGTTAGGCAAAGCAGCATGCTGCGGGCCATCTGCGCAAGTGACTCTGAGGGACTCCCGGCCTCAATCTCCACTGTATACTGCCACGGTGCTTCTGGGTCATCTGCCTTGTCTTTTACCTCCTCCGGAGGCTCCTGCTCCTCCTCTCCTGTCACCTGAGAGGCCGTTCTGCTGCTGCAACTCGAGGAGGGTGTGCTTGGCTTTCTAAGAATGGCTTAAGTGCATGCACATCTTCCTGGCCATTTTTAGAATGTTTTGCAGCTGGGTGGAAGACTTCAGGAACCTGTTGACAACCAGATTCAACACGTGTGCCTCCTCGGTACAGCGCGGACACCATGTTCCTCCCATTGTCTGTCACCATGGCTCCGATTTGCAGTTATCGCAGAGAAAGCCACACATTGATTTCTTGTTGCATGATGCGAAGCAGTTCTTCCCCTGTGTGACTTCGTTTGCCCAGGCAAACCAGGTGTAGAACTGCGTGACACTGCTGTGCCATGCACATGTGGTATTCTGGAGCAGCACTTAGACTTGTGGAGGCTGAGGTGCTGGTGGAGATGGAGGAAGAGGAGGCGGACATTGGCGCAGGTGCAGCAGTTTGACAACGTGGAGGAGAAAACGGACTTGTACTGGCCCTGACCATAGTTACAGCTCAACATGTCCTCGCTTCTGTGCACCTTGGAAGAAACCAATATGCTCAAGGACTGGACCACCTTCTGTTCTACATATTTGTGAAGGGATGGTACTACCTTTTTGGAAAATAAATTTCAGCTTGTGACTCTCCACCTCGTTTCGGCACAAGACATTAGTTCTCTGAAGAGTCCACAACTTGGAAAGGGAGGGACTGCAGTACCAACAGTTTGGACAGGAGCACGGTCAGCTTCTGCAGCTTAAGATGGCTGGACACATACAGTTGTAATCGCTTCACTTAACAACTGCTGGCACCATGCCTAGCGAGGAGCAGGAGCATCTGGGCCGGGAGATGATGTCAAAGACAAATAGCTCACTTCAGCCAAGGTGCTGGTGTTTTGACTGGCTGAAACGGCATGTGTGCCACTAGGTGCTGCTGCTGTTGCTGTGCCAGCAGGATGAGACACGTTTCTTCCAGGCCATTGGATGGTGATCCTGCATGTGTTGACGCAGGGTGGTGGTGCCAACATTAGCTCCCTGGCCACGCTTCACTTTCTGCCTGCAGATTCAACACATACACACACGCAGCTCCCCTGGTGTCTTAACAAAAAACTGCCACACTGCCGACACTCTGCACTGAGTGACTACTACCGCCACTGCCTCGCTGAGTCCCTGTGCCACTGTTTACTTGGACCTGTGAATCGGGATTTGTACCCCATGGCCGTTTGGCTCACGTCCTCGCACTGCTGCCCCCCTGCTGACTCACAACCACAGTAGCGACTTGCTGTCTGCTCAGATGCCTGACGCGCAAGCTGACACTCTCTTCGCCCCAAGGATGATGAATCACTTGCTACACCCGGCTCCCAAGTGCAATTCTCCTCAACGGTGTCAGTATGCACAGCCTGCGTACTGAACGTAGCAGCGGATGTCTGCTCCACCTCTTCACTGCCAAGCATCTGTTGACTGTCCTCAAACACTCCTTGCTGTATAGTGGAGCTGAGCCCAGACCACCTAGTAGCTCTCTGGCACTGTCTCATTTAGCTACTACAATGTGCAATTACAAATGTAGGATCAATACAGAAATCCAGCATCACAGGACCCCAGGGGGTCTGAAAATAGTAAAAAAATAAAATTAAAAAATGTAAAAAAAAAATTAAAAAATTGTCAAACCATCCCCTTTTCAATCGACCTGATTATAACTAATCTAAACAGTAAAATTAAAACATGTTGGGTATGGCGCTTCCCAAATGTCTGAGCTATCAAAATATATGACTGTTATTACTGGCGTTTAAACCCCGGAAAAAAAGATCCCAAAGTTGAAAATGAAACTTTGCCATTGTGCAAATACCGTATATTACTCGATTATAAAGCCAACCCGGAAAGTGATAAGCCAAAACTCCTAATTATAACACAAGGAAATGAGAAAATGGATAGAAACTATTGACTGAGTATAAGACGAACGTGGGAAACTGCATTGCTCACAGCCTCCCCAATAATAGTCTGCCGCCCTGTTCTGTATAATAGAGTCATGGCCAAAAAGTTTTAGAGTGAAGCAGACAATGTTTATAATGGCGTATTTTGCTAATACTCAGATGTCCCACAAAAAAAACATTCACTTCTTGAGGCCTGCCTAAAAGGAGCAGAGCTCACTCATTTCAGTGATAGCCTCAAGTAACTACGTGTGTGGTGTTGAAGAGGAAGTGTGGGAGATCAATCTCGTCATGATAAGTACAGCAACTCACACACTGGACACTAAAAGGGGCTGCGTGCTTGGCATCATTGTTTCCTCTGTAACGCATGGTTATCTCTAAAAGAACACCGTGCAGTCATCATTGGCACTTGCAACAACAATGACTGCCTAACCAGGAGAGTTACGCAGCTAGAGAAGATTGCACCGCAGTCAACAATCTATCGCATCAATCAAGGAATTCAAGGAGAGAGGTTCATTGTTGCTCAAAAAGGTTCCAGGGCGTCCAAGAGGACAGCAAGCGCCAGGGACGTCTCTAAAGTGTGTCGGGGCTACCAGCAGGCAGAGTCTTGCTAGAATGGCCGCAGGCAGGTGTGAGGCGGAGATCCTTGAGAAGAGACTGGTGTAAGGAGGGCAGCAAGCCACTTCCTATAGAAAACATCAGGGACAGCTATATTCATGAAAAAGGTACAGGGGGTGAGACGTGCTGAGGACTGTGGGTTACAAGCTTATTTCTCTGATGAATCCCTCTCGTTGTTGGAACATCTGAGAAAAAACGCTTGTTTGGGAGACAAGGTGAGTAGTACCACCAGTCTTGTCTCATGCCAACTTGTTAAAGCATCCTGAACCATTCATGGTGGGGTTGTCTCTAGCCAAGGGAACCGGCTCTCTCACAGTTTCTTGCCTAAAACACATCTATGAATAAGAATGGGACCAGATGTCTCCAAGAGCAACTTCTCCCAAACGTCCAGAGCAGTTGGTGATCAAACAATGCCTTTTCAGCATGATGGAGCACATGCCATAAAGCAAAGGTGATAACTAAATCGGCTCACGGAACAAAACAGAGATATGTTGGGGCCATGGCCTGGAACACTCCCTGCGATCTTAATCCCATTGAGCAATGTGGCAATCATCAAGGAGAGGGTGGCCAAACGCAAAACAACAATTGTTGGCCCACAAAAATGCAAGCATTGATTTGTAAGAAGGATGGCTGCTAACAGTCAGGATTGGTACCAGAAGTTGATTGAGAGCTGCCAGGGAGAATTGGCAGAGTCCTGAAGAAGAAGGGTCAACACCTGCAAATTTTTGACCTGCTGATTAATCTATTCCAACTGCAATTAAACGCTTTTGTTATTCAAATATGATTGCACTTGTTTTTTGTATGGTGAAAAAACATCTGACAAACACACAGTAAAACCAAACGAGAGTAACAAGATCATGTGAAAATTTAATATTGCTTCATCTCAAAACTTATGCCATGGGGGGACTGGACACGCCACTAGTTCCAGTAGTATTATAGCCTGCAGTCATTTAGTATTAGCAATGGGCCGTAAAAAAAAAATACTCACCATTCCAAGGCCGGGCAGCTCAGCTTCAAACCTTCATGTTCGTGGGCTGGACATCACAGTTGTGGCCAGCCGGGCTGTGCGCAGGAGGTAGTAGCAGGAAGGAAAAGAAGAGGCGCTGCAGACGGAGCTCGGAGCGACTGCCGCGAACATTGAAGATGGTAAGCGGAGCTGCATGGGCCGTCTAATGGAGAGTACGTTTATTTTATCAGACACGAAGAAAAGCAGGTTCGGGATCCAGCATTCTATGCCAAACACGGGACAGTCCAATGTAGAAGACATAAACCTTTATTGAGGGTTAAAACTCATGCGGACACACAAAGTAATTGTAAGGATCAAACGCGTTTCGGCAGGAACTGCCTTAGTCATGATCATGAGCGGACACAGGCCGCCAGGGATTGGGGGAGCAGGGCGTGTACGTTTAAAAAACTGCCAAAATTAGTTGAGGTTTTCACGAAAATATGTCAGGTTGGACCAGTTGCAGTTTGTGCCAGAGGTTGGCCGTGCCTTGGGAGATAGCATCAGAGGCTCTAGTTAATGAAAGGCCATTATTGTATCCGGGGGGGGGGGTGTTTGGGGGTGGGTGCAAGCACCGTGTATGATGAAATCTCCCCAGTGTGGGTTTTGTAAGAAGGACTCTCACCAAAGATTTAATGGACACCAAAGGCAATCTTGGATAATGATCTGCCCAAAAATTTGGACAATGCAAAATTTACTATGATCTTAGAAAAAGTCACGAACTCCAGAGTGCACATGTGTGATAACCATCCAATACCACCCTCTCCAAATACACTGGACCTCAATGCTCTCATCCTCTTTTAAACAAGTTGTAACTTTTGTAATGGCACATAACTCAAAACTATAACCCTACTTTCTGGGATTTTGCACTTCAGAAGCACATGCTGACCAAACTTTTTTCCAATTGTATTCCAGCTATTGAAAATGCACAAGTGATAGAATATATGGGCAGAGTGCGGGTCCTTTCATACATACAGTTATTTGCCTCATAAATATTATTATTGCATGCTGCAGTAACAATAAAAAGAGTGATGAGTGTTGTATGCCTGTTACGGGAAGGGCCAATAATCCTCTGTGATCAAAACAATACTTATGGCAGCATTTTTATAGTTTATGTACTACTGCACAGATCTACCCTGCAAATACATTAAGTACAGGGAAATAATATTACACAGGCGAGCTCTACTAAACTACGTCTTTCAAGGGCGGTCCTGGATGTCCTGTTGTTATCAGAAAGAAAATTTCCCACAGAGAAAAAAAAATAATAGAATGGAAAGGAAATGATACCAGCGACTCCACACTAGTGGAGATCCAATCTGTCAGTGAGTACTGGAAAGAGAAGAGATTGGTACAACCCACAAACATGTCTATGCAGCCAAACCTGTCTCCGGACACACACTCAGATTTCAGTTTGGCCATTGAAAATGAGGTTGGCCAAAAAAATAATATATTTACCTAAAATATCCCTTATTTAGAGGGCCAGATCAGACAGATGCAAACAGGTATAGCACTTTAAGATTCTCAGAAGCAAAACAAATGAGGAAGCAACTAAATCTATGACAATTGAGAGAGCAAACAACAAGATGCAACACTACCCAAAGGCAAAAGACAAAAATTCTTTTTTCAGAGAGGATGACTCTTCCAGATAGGCTCATGAAAACCATTCCAGTTCCAGATAGTAATGAAGGAAAATGTGATAATATGAGATAATGGTGTTTGTTATATATATTTTAGCCTTGGATTTATATTAATTGAAGCTAACCCTCTAATGACTTAAAAAAAAAAAAAAAATTAAGTGATTTATCAGTGATATCAGACACAAAATAGGACAAAGATCGGCTTTGCAGCCGTTGTATTTACAAGGAATGGCACAGCTTCTCCAAATTAATTAACTCTCACCAATGCAGCCATTTAATTACTTTAATTGTAATTAGAGATGCTCAAAGTTCTTTTCTTACACACACATAGAGGGAATCAGGGCAGTATTGATACGCCTCGGAAAAGAGCTGCCAGCTCTCAGCCACTGCCTTGCCCTCTCTCATCTGTGCCTTACATTCCACTGTTTTAAAGCAGAAATAAATACAATGAGATTATTTAGGAACGCATCTATCAATGAAAAGGCAAAACCCAGGGGGACACAAGCCAAGTCTTCCATACGGATCATCAGACATGGTTATGATGTATTGTACTGCAGAATACATGGCAAAAGAGAAAAATCCCAAAACCTGTGAATTACAATTCAACGTGTCACGATCAGACAATTAATAGTCATCTTGGCAAAGGCTGACTGGCCTAGATTGGGAGGAAGGTGCCTGCCTTAAGAGTTCTGATGTGATTGTAGTAGAGAACCAGGCTCAGGTGCATTGCGAGTACATGCTGCAGAAAATCTTGGACCAAACGAATTGTCAATCAAAGCTGCTCATGTATATACCGTGCATTCATCAAATACATCATATGTGTAGGGGAGGGGAGGAGTAATAGGAGTTTTCCAAATACTACTTCTGTATCAATTCTCACTGTTTGCTAGTCTCTGCTTGCTGTCAGTTTTAAATTGAGCCGTGCACCCGCGTTCACATCACATGACTAGGGACCGAAGTTATCCACAAAGGTAAACAATGAACTTACTAAATTATATGATGAAGCCCCTTCAAATATTGTTCTATTACCCGACAGAGGATATAATCACATATTGGAGAGATACAGCTGAGATCAGGCGCATTTTAATGGAATTTACCAAACAGCACATACATACTTGCAAGGTTATGCATTCAAATCAACAAGTAAAAATCTTTCAGTTAAACCCGTACTGAACACAAGAATATTAGCACTGCAAATACCTAGTATACCGCTAATATCCAAGATATAAGGAACTTACGGAATGTGCTGACCCGATTTCACAGACTGACTACAGTGTGAGAATAGGACTCATGTATCATGTGTCACTTGATGCAAGGAGTCCAGTCCATACTCCAACCAAAGTTCACAATCACATTTGAATCAAAAAGCGGTACTCCCAGCAACATATGCATGGTTACATGCAAAACACGTGGTGCTTGTACAAGATCACATGCGTTTAGGTGTAAATGCATATGTGATCGAGAGTTACATTCCCCATTGTTGTATCAAAACGGAATTCAAATGACCCAGGTAAACATGGTATAAAGGTGAGCAATTCTTTTCCATAGGATGAGACATATTGATGGGTCCTTTTGACCAAAAAAGAACCAATTTAAAAACCAAAAAATCTGTGGATTTCTGATTACCCAATGGTCAACCGACTAATTTTTCTCATTGGGAGGGCAATTAAAATATAATATGACATTGTGAGTCTCTACAGTCCGGGTCCTCTTCCAACTTGAGCCATGGTGGTGTATTGTAGTGGTCTTAGTACTAATTTGTTCTTAATTATATGTATGGACCATGAGTGCCTCCAAATAATGATAAAATATTAAATCCTTCTTTCTTAAGTGCCAGCACGATTAAAACCTTTGAAAAATACAGTCATACTTCTAAAATTATAACAAATCAAGTGTATATGTTTAAAAAGATTGAGAAAGCAATATAAAAATATTATGGGTCTGCAATGGAGCGCCCTCTGAAACTACAAGTTAAAAGATTGGTAAATTACACATGGAAAATCCTAAATATGTTTTTAATATCACAGTCAGTAGGGGAGGACTACACAATAGAAGGGATAAAAACCATCTTACTCTTGCGACCAATAGTGACTCTAAGATAACCATTATAGCAGCCCAAATTATGAAGTTGAAAGGTTTTATAGATCTGGAAATTAATTAAGAGAAAGCTACTCACCAGAATTTTACCCCCCAAACAACAATGCTATAAAGAGCCAAAGTACTGTCCATATCACATGAAATTAGTGTCAGTGTGGCACGTGGTGCTTAATTACAGCATTTTTCTTGAGCACATAAGTAGCATGCTGACTTTTTTTATTGAAGAATTACTGTGTTTCTCCTGGCTGCAGTGAACATGCCCCCTATTTGATGAAAGCTCTGTGTCTTAAAATCTCAGGTGCTGCCCTGACTCTTGTTCCTATTGACAGGTCTCACTGCTATGACATGCTGCTGTATGGAACAAGTGCTTAGGGATCACATTTTCTTACTAGTACCTTGTTACACTCATGTCATTGTACCAGAGTGATATTTAAGGTTGCAAAGTACCCCATGTATGATATTCTACATTAAATCAAAGCAGCCTCCATATATGTCTAATATCCCCATCCACTATGTAGACTGTGTGATTTCAGTGATCAGATCTACATGGGGTCATTTTGCAAATGTAAAGGGCAAATCCTTGGATGACATCACCTGGTCACATGACATGAAGTGCATAATTCGAGCAGATTGCATGGGGAGGAGTGTAAATTGGAGGGGTCAGCGGAGCAAGGACATGCCCCTTTGATGCAGGGAATTAAACATATGATTTATGGGGAATATGATTTTATGGGAGTAGAGGTCATATACAAGGGTGTCCGGTCACTAGTTGTATTCCCATTAAAGGATGGGCACAAAATAAAAATGGATACATAAAATAACAAGGAAAAGTCCTAAGGTATCATAGTTCAAGACTGTTCAAGTTCACAATCACCTGAAAGTAGGTAGTGACTTCCTTTCAGCAAAGTTGTCAAGTTATACCCTATTCACAAGAATATAGATAACAAGATGATAAGTTGGTAAGTGATCGGTGGATGGTGAAGCAGGTCAAGGCATGTGTTCCTCCATCAATAGTATGGGAGGTCTTGGAAATTCCAAGCACATTACTTGCCTATATCTCACACTCCCAATAACTGGCTATGTGTATGTCGGAGGAAAGCCGAGCGCTGTACCTCAGAATTACCAAAACCTATACAATAAACAAAGGGCAGGATGAATGCTAGACCTGCTGCCCTCCATCCATAGTGAGAACAGGACCTCTGATGCTCCAGAATTGTGGGGTTACGTTGTCATGATGGCGTTGATCCAGCTATCAGATCCTCACTGATCAGCTTGTATTCCTCATCAAGTGGATACAGGATAACTTGCAAACTTGATACAGCACCTTTAATGATGGAGATGGAGACCCACTTAATAAACATCTTAAAGTAATGGATTCCCCACAATGTTCTACAATAGAGAAAATATGTGTACTATAGACTACACTAATAAAGTTCCCAATGTAGAAACATATCTTACAAGCAACAATAAGCGAAAGATTTACATAGTTCACCAATGCCAGTCAACTAGAATGTAAGAACAATCTCATTTGGTTGGAAGGAACCAAAGCATAATTTTATCATGATGAAAGGAGCGCCCAACATGCAAAAAACTCTGGAGCACGTGACATATGAATTATTACACGACCGCCCATGAATTCTTTAGGAATTAGTACTATTTAATTTCCCCTCTGGTGGCACTGAGAATAAACAATGCTTTTTGGTTACTAAGCAGATATACCTGGGGTTCCCAGCAGTAGGACATAGTGTGTGATTAGTTTATGAATTGTAAATATGATGAGCAGCCTAAGATGGCCCATTTAGGTGCCAGGGAGGTCACAAAGTCAAATGGCCCATAGGTAACAACAAAGGTATGCCAGTTCCATACACATGCATTGTTTAGCATAAAATGATGTGTGAAAGCAATAGCCAAATAGATGACACAACAATGGACTGACCAGTTAAATAAACCCCATTATAGAATTCACATACATTCATTCTTTGTTATATCTGCTTCTCAAAAAAAATGGATTAATAGCGTGGTGTGTGACATAGTAGATTATGAAGAGTTTGGAGGAGAACCAGAACTTGGAAAAGGAATTTAACAACTTGCTTTTTACAAACAGCCAGGTTAAGTTTACTAGCACAAATAAATGCAGAGAATATATAATATGCAAATACAAAACTGGATGTTGAGACATCTGTTCTACAATAACTGTATGACACAAAACACTATAAAAAACACCATCAAGCTTGTAATTCCTCGCTATAAAAAAGCAGAATCATTTGGCTTCTCCCCATAAATGCTAATTACCATCAAAGAAATACAATACATCCAGACATCCATCCATACATAATGTAAAGACATATCCCATTATAAAATGGAGAGGTGGGCATATGTGCCACTGCTGCGCTGTACTAACCCTATTCAATCATGACTTTCATCTGACCAATGGACAAAGCCACAGCACATTCTGCAAGTATAAGCACCAGGAATACTAGCAGAGAGGGTTTTCAAATGCATAGGCCGTATAGCGCTGATCCTAACATCATAGCCTGTGCCTGGCGGTGGAGGAATATGGAAGATACAGAACCATAAGAAAAGCATTGCAAGCATCGCTTACATCTGACAGTGTAGGGGGGACCCACCACAATTCTGCTGCTCACATCTCAAGTGTGATTTATGACAAACGGGTTCTTTCCACCCCCTTTGCATCCATAGCCCAGGGAAGGAAGAAGCAGTGCACTGGGGGTTTTCATGGGGGTTGGGAATTGTGGTGATGCACACTATTATATAGCAGCAGTGGGTACATAGCTATACTGGCTGTTAACTCTTCAATGCCAGTAACCATCTTCAACCAATAAAGGGAACCTACAAACCAAATGCTTGGTGAGGTTAGCACTGAAATTCACCACTGCATCTATCTAAGTGATATGATGGATGCCAAAGCATCCCTATCACCATGTTGAGACTTCAAATGTATTGTTCTTATTTCTAGTAGTCATATTGGTAGAATATATACAGTAGTGCATTATATAAGACGTAAGAAGTCTTCTGATTTTCGTCTGTAGAGGAATCTATTTTTGCACAGCTGACAGATTATAGATGGGGATTCATGTGTTACCATCCTATCCAAGCTCTGGAGGATGAATTCCCCAATATGCCTGAATGGCAAATTGCAAAACACATTGTTATGTCCCCTTCTTCCATGTGTAGAAGCCAATATATGTATTACCTATAGGATGCATTTAAATATATATTTAGGACTCAAAAATGTCATTCATAAGATATACATTTTAACGGGGGAACTCCTATAAGCTACAGTGGAATTCATACAAAGAAAAAGTCTGAAAAGTCCAACAGTGGTGATCCACAGTCATTGATATCTGAATAGTACATGTAAGGGTTGGGCAGTGTTTTCTGGGAAAATCACATTTTTTATGTGCTCTTTTGCTCCAAAGTCAAAAGTGAATTAAAAACAAACAATGGATGGATTACCTGACGAAGGTCCGAGTACCGGACTTAAACGCGTTGTAATATATGATCTTTTAAATCAATAAAATCCAATATTTATTACACATATCGGGAGTCTGGAGCATCCGTGAGCGCTTGGAGTTAGTGTATGTAAAGCATCAGTGGATCGGTACGTTAAAACAAAACAAGAATGTAAAGGTAGAACAGAGTTGTGAAAGCTGGCAGGCTGGATTTGGCAGTGGGTTGGCTGACAATACAAGTAGATGACATGATCAGCCATTTGGCACTCTAAAGAAATCACTGACCAAAACATTGATATTCAAAGAAAGCTGAAAGGTTGTATACTTCCACATAAATGAAAATGACTATGGCTACTGTTAACTGATATCAGTCCTCATTCTTGTTTAAGGGATCTTGAGGGGCTGGATTTCATGTCTAGCTGCGCATATTCATACTATTCCTTGTCCTGCAATTCTTTTATTAAAAAAATGTAATTTTAGGAGAGTTTGATTAAATAACTTCCCAGACATTTTAGACAACAGTATTGGTCTTACCCAACTCTCGAGAAAGAGACAACTCATTAAATCACCATAGGTGCACCTTAATCCAACATTCAGTGTATATTTTAATAGGACAGAACCCTATTTTGTAGAAGAAGAACGTCTGTGTCCAAATTCTAATCTGCTGGAGCTGATAACTGCACATAGTAACGTTACATAAAATACAACTGCTTGTGGTGAAGGGACACAGGGTCATTGTAGGTAATCCCAGCATCCATGGAAGACAGAGCGAAATGAAATCAGCACATGAATCCACAAGAAATGAACGGCAGCCATAGATTCTGCTTACATGACGTGAAGGAATAGGCAGTCAGTGATTCTTTTTCATAGAAGAGGATGGATGTAACATCGCCCATTGATCCAATATGGCACTAATAGGCTGCTGGTGCTAGGCCCTTTTCATTCTAGCATTGATGAGTCCAGTATAGAGCCATAGGTGTGTATAATAATCCCTTTATAGTAGATAAATATATGATATCTAACTAGCAGGTAAAATATGTCAGGCTTATGAAGTAGGGTGATGCTTATCAACACAAATCCAACCATGACCCATATCTGCGAGGTTTATACATGGTAAAGGTGGTAGCTCTCCAAAAGATTCTGACTTGCTACTCTATATACATTATGGAAATGACAAGAGCTCTATGTACATGTCTAAATATAACACTGCTATAAAAATCATAGGAAACAAATACAGAAATATGATTTGAACTTGCACATGGCACGACTCCCATCATACAAAAACTAAAGAAAATAATGAAATGGCTAGCAAAATTCTAGAAGACATGTGGAATATAGAATGTCCAGTGAAATGGGGAATATATATATTATATATACTTGTAGCCAAAGCAATGAGATGCCAATCACCACTGGAAAGAAGTCTAGGTGGGAGAGAATGTAGCAGACATTAAAAGGATGGGATACAATGGCATAATGGGGGAGGGGTTGCAACACTGGTTGTCAGGGAAGGCAGAGAAGGATGTGATGAGGCAGTAGCAAGGCGAGATATAGAAGACTGGGAGAGGGCAGCTGATAATGCTCCATTAATCCCTTCATGCTGGAAGGGCCTGCAAACCACTTATGGGAATGGAGACAACTGCAAATGGGTGGGCAGATGAGAAAACAAGAGAAGCAGGTGTGGGATGATGTACACGTTGAGATCACAGAGATGAATTCCCCTAAGATGCCAATGCACACAGATGATATGGTGGGGGGGGGGAGCAGTGACAGGGTTAATACCCATGATGGCGGAGACAGGGAGCTGCCCCCAGAGTGGTACCCGGTGCACCCTCCTCCATACTGAACAGGTGCAGGCAGTCATCACTTACTGCTCACCCTGGATGGGCCTCCCCTGCGGTGATGGCGATGCTGATGGTTACAGATTTCTTTCTTAGAGACAAGGAGGCCCTCACACCTGCCCCCCATTATTCCATGTGTATCACTGGGACCCCTATCACATCGTATCCCCCCGGGTGACTGTGTCCCCTCCACTACATGACATGGCATCCCACCTGTGTGTCGCTCTCCTCCATGCAATGCCCGCTCCCTACCTCTTCTCCAGTCTCGGTCAGAGCTGCAGACTGTGGGGCGGAAGATGCAGGTGCCCCGCTGCAGCAGCCCTGAAGCCGGCCGAGACAAGGGAAGGAAAGCCGGTGTCTTCCAGTCCATCATCCCATCCAGCTGACACCCCTCCTCCCACATCGCTCCAACAACGGGGTGCACAGAAAATCACCCCTATTACCAGCCAGACAGCAGCACCCCTGGCACCCAGTTTCCAGCCTCTATGATTTGATAGACATATGCGCCGGCCAACCACCGCATGGGATACGGGCCTGACCCCACCTCAAACACCTATTAAGGGCGCGTGCTACACGACTGTATGACAAGGTGCAGACCAATAGCTAAAGAGGTGTGTAGGGAGTGCCGATGCACCAATCAGGGGGTAGGAGAGGCGGGATAAAATTTAAGGGATGATGTCATCCGAGCGTGGTGAGGTTGCTTAAAGGGAAGGTGTATCAGGGGTGGGGGGTGATGCAGGGGTAAAGAAGGTGGGCACTGCCAATGCAGCACGCTAAGGATGGCAGTGATACATCTCCTTATCATGGCTTTGTACACAGGGAATGAATGGGTCATACTGCAGAAACACATGTCTTCTAGAAATTGGCCCATTTTCAGTGTTGCCAGGCTAGTCAGAGCTGTGAGCAGCAAATGGAATACTGTTTATAATAATGTATAGGTATATTTGTCTAAAATAGAACAAAAACAATTATTATTTCTAATTTGCCTGAAGATTATAAAGAGAATGGGCAGAGGTGAGCACCAAATACAGCAAAATGTTCTCTCTCCTTAGTCTAGACATAAGGTATATACATACATTTCTTTCCCACCCTTTTAGTCCCAATCTTATCCAGATATTACATTTATGCTAATAGCAAGAAATAGTAAAACAGGAAAAGAAAAATTATCCACATGGAAAATGCCTTCAGCATGCCGGGGCTGGGGAAACCAAGAGAGGGCTGATAATTACCTCTCCCCTCACTCAGCCTAGATGGTGGTGATCACGGGTTAGGCTACCTGCCACAGGCATGGTGCCCTACTATAGTCCACAAAACAACGGATCAGTGGTTCATTTTTGTGTCTGTAAGTCATCAATGTCTAATCCATTCCTGAGTCGTAAGGTCCTAAAAATGGTCTGCTTTTGGCATCTGATTTTTTCTGGCAAATGAGGTCACTGACTTCTCTTAACTCCCTGGAAGGTCACATAAGCATGTTACCTAACAAATGATCCCCAAATACAGACTGCATGTAGATGACACTGTTATCCGTGTAGCGTCCATACTTTTCATGTTCCCATAGACATCTTTTGGAAGGCTTAAGCCCCAAACAAGGGCAGGTACAGGAACTGCTATTAGTTTTCTACTGCCTCTTTGCTGATTCCTAAATATCTGTTCAAGTGTATGGGTCCAAAGAAATTAAAGGGTTTTCCCAGTGGCGTAACAAGAGCCCAGTGGGCCCCAATGCGGACCCTCGCTGCAGCCTCAGCCTGCACTTTATTCTTCAGAATACACATTTAACATATACGGGCACCGGCCACTTTATTAGGTACACGATTGCCTTCAGAACTGCCTCAATTCTTCATGGCATAGATTCAACAAGGTGCTGGAAGCATTCCTCAGAGATTTTGGTCCATATTGACATGATGGCATCACACAGTTGCCGCAGATTTGTCGGCTGCACATCCATGATGCGAATCTCCCGTTCCACCACATCCCAAAGATGCTCTATTGGATTGAGATCTGGTGACTGTGGAGGCCATTTGAGTACAGTGAACTCATTGTCATATTCAAGAAACCAGTCTGAGATGATTCCAGCTTTATGACATGGCGCATTATCCTGCTGAAAGTAGCCATCAGATGTTGGGTACATTGTGGTCATAAAGGGATGGACATGGTCAGCAACAATACTCAGGTAGGCTGTGGTGAGGGAAATGAACAGGACAGGGCCTGGTTGAGGACAGATGAGGGCCCCTCACCTCTCTCGGGCCATAACCAACTATTGTTGTATACGGACGAACCAGGGTACCTTGGCTGGGTTGTCAGATGTTATATTTGAGGAATTGGATGACTTTGGTTGTGTCAACACACTGCTCTAGATGACACGGCAGTGCTGCCTCACAGAGTCACCCCTGCTGCCGACGTCCCTTACTGTGCTGAAACCTCTGCATGCCTCCACTTCCACCTTTCTGTCTGACATATGTGTGAATCAACTACGTGGATTTGACACATAATTTTCTTGCTGTCACTTTAGCAACGAAAAAACTATGAAATTTGCGTTATATAGATGGCCCCAAAGCACACTCCTGGGAAGGAGCAGAAATTTACAGAAGCTGAGAGGTTATGACACCGATTCTTCCTATCCCTTCAGTAACAAAAAACCTGCTATTTGGAGTATACAGACCCCAAAACGCACAGCCTGGGAGAGCAGAACATCACTACAGCAGCTGAGTGGTGGATGACACAGATCTTTCTTCCTGTTCCCTTCAGAACACAAAAAAAAATCCCCTGCTATTTGGGGTATACAGATCCCCCAAACGCACACCCTGGGAGAGGAGCAGAAATCAACGACAGCAGCTGTGTGGGTATGACACAAATTCCTTCTATTTCCCTTCAGTTAACAAAAAAAAACTGCTATTTGGGGATACCGATCCCCCAAAACGCACACTCTGGGAGAGGACAGAAATCACATACAGCAGCTGTGTGTTTGGATATGACACAGATTTCTTCCTATTCCCTTCAGTAACAAAAAGAATACTATTTGGGTATACAGATCGCCCTAAATGCATACACTGGGAGAGTTGCAGAAATCACTACAGCAGCTTGTGGGGATTATGACACGGATTTCATCCTATTCCCTTCATAACAAAAAAGAACTGCTATTTGGGGTATACAGATCCCCCCAAATGCACACTCTGAGAGGAGCAGAAATCACAGCAGCTGTGTGTGGATATGACACCAGATTTCTTCCTATTCCTCCAGTAACAAAAGAACTGCTATTTTGTGGGTATACAGATCCCCCCAAATGCACACCCTGGGAGAGAGCAGAAATCACTAAGCACAGTACAGTAAAAGCAGCTAGACGCTACAGACAGCACATGCAGTGTGAATGCCGAGATTGCAAATGGCTGACTGTTTTTATAGGGCCTGTATGACATTGCATAAGCCTGCCGGTCGCTGATTGGCTCATAGGTCTGCAGATGTCATTGAGGGTGTTCCTTCTCCTTCCCAGAGTTCTCTGCCCCATGTAACAGTGTTGTGCTCGTGCCATTTAGCTAAAAAAAGTGGAAGAAAAAAAACCTTAGTTCCACAAATCGTGTAAACTGAGCTCTCCAGCACACGCGCGCCTGCGCAACTTAGCACGGAAACAGCGGGCTGCTCAGTTGCGCAGGCCGCGTGTGCCGGAGAGCTCGGTGACGTCACCGGCTCTCCTGCACTTACAATTCGCGCACGCACGGGCGCGCGCATGGTGCGCCGAGCCCAAGTGCGGTGCGCCGAGTTATAGTTAATATAACTATAATTCTAACATAGGGGCTTTGTTCCCTAACAAAAATATGCTTGGCACCAGCTCACACTGACTGGTGTATAAACCTACCACTTTTAAGTGGTAGGTTTCCTTTAATTTATTTGATTGAACGGCCAACTATAATGCCACAGCAACTTTAGGATTTTGATGCAACTGCAAATTATACTGAGATTGTGCTCTAAATATTTGCTGAATGATCTTGTAAATGCTGGTCCACACTATAGCACATATCAGTAGACTTAATCCAGTACTTGACAGTACCCTAAAAGAACATTATTTCAGATTCCACCTATCGCTAATCACAGCAGCCTTGTCCATACCTAACTTCTGTCCATACCTGTAAGTCCGGCCTATCTGACTGATCCTATGAAGAGTAGTAACCTCTCTTCAGGTCTGTCTCCTATGTGTAATGGTTTTCTGGACAGGGACATGCCTGTGGTTGCTATGGGTCCACAAGCTGATTGATTACTGCTCGGGGGTCGATAGTGCCGAACCTGCCACAATTTGTAAGTTCAAGGTTTCGCTATCATTAGTCCTACTGTATTTACAAATTACAGACTCCCAAGCCAATTGGCTAAATGAAATAACAGAGACTATATTAGTAAAAAAAATGTAACATCACTTACATAAATGCTGTTTCAAAGAACAACTTATTAGCTAATACTAGATTATCACCAACTAGATATACTAATATTTGCAAGAAGATTCTCCAGTTACTAGGAAAACAGAGGCTACATTGCACAGTCAACAAGTAATACAATGTTTAATTGTGCTGTTTAAAAACATATATGACCTGAACAGGATAGATAGAATGGTGCCGCCATATAAAAAACCCTGTAACTTAACAACCTATGTGATAGGAGTCCAAACACGGTCCAAATTCAAAAATGAGAGAAATATCCAAATTGAACTTTTTTCATTTTATGAAACAATTTCATATAATCTTTTATAAATCTTTTTTTTATAGATTATTTGGAGTGTATCTGGGAAATCATACTGCTGAACTTATTCCTGTGACGAACCAACCGCTGAATATGTAACTAGGAGAATCATGGATCGAGAGAACCACTTTTATTAGAGCTACCTGTGATTGACACTCCCTTTCAGGATTATTCCTTAGGGAAAGCTGGGTGTGAGTTTTGAGCTGGTTTTGTGTTCGCTATGGCTTAAGTGATGGACTGCTGAACCAGTCAGTGCTGGGGCAGTCCCAATTACTCCCTTTATATTGTGCCCAGTTTGCCCTCAGAGGAGTGCTGCGTTATTGCAGTCCTTCTCCTTTGCCTTTGCTTTTGCTATCTTTGCTATTTTGGTATCTTGTCCTTCAGACCTATATATATTGACCATTCTATTGCTTGTTGATTCTGTACCTTTGCTGCCATCTTGGTTTTGAACTGTTTTTGTCCGACTCTGCTTGTCTGTCTATCGTTTGTCCATCATATAAAACAGTATTTTAACTAAATAACATTTAAAATTACTTTGGTCCCATGTTTATAAATATAGATTAATTTATGTATATACATTTTAATTTATTTGTATCTTTTTAATTTTAACTGCTACAAGACGCTGGCACAGACAAGACAATATCATTATGAATTCTCAACTTTAGAAGCACTTTTTGTTTAATTCATTGACACACGTGCATAAAAATGTTTGTATGGGGACCATGTAGGGATTAGAAGGAAGGGGGACGTTTGCCTTTTCAAGTAATGGTCCGCTACCCGACCTCCATGTTTCAAAAAAAGCCTTAGTGGATGTAATTGTAGACGAAGTATATTCTTTATTTTCCACACTTTTAAAAAAACATGGCTTGTCAACGAACAGAGGCAAACGCACAGCCACATAAACACAGTCTACGGTTCGCGAAAGATTCCTTACTCATGACTGGAAGCGGAGTGTGCCACAGGGAGTTAAATTGTGCAATCGTGGATCACATGACTACACTCCACATATTTTAACAAACACATTTAAAAACCTAGAGAATATAAAAATAAGGGTTAAATACAGCGGGGATAATCGTAAGGAAAGTGTACACAATATATCTCGTACAGAGAGCAGTTTCTATATCTGGTAGATCATATCTTGTCTTTTATTTAAGCCTAGTGGAGAACTAGTGTCAAGAGAAAAGATCCAGAAACTTTCCCTATTAAGTAGTTTGCGTCTATGATCGCCTCCTGCAGCGGTTTGTAAAAACTTTTTTCAATGGCAGTCACGGAAAATGAAAGTTAACCTTTGTGTGCAGTTGAAAATGCCGCGATGCCATAGATATGTTCACAGCTTGACTTTTTTTGCATTGGACAAATGTCGTCTAATCCTGGTTTTTAAAGTGCAAGTAGTGCAGCCCACATATTGGGTTTTGCACGATGGTGCATGTTATACAATAGACAATGTATGTGGAATGCAATTCAGATGGCTACGAATGTTGAATACTTTCTGTGTGGCTGAGGCAGGAAATAATATGTTTGTAGGGTACATATGATTACAACAAAACATGTGTTGTGCCCACATCTATAGGAACCTTTTGTATGTAGCCAATGGGTGGACCTGCAAGCGGCAGAAGAATAGAGGCTGGGAGAAAGAATTTGTCCCAAGGTAGGTGCTTTTTTGGAAACAAAGTTGATATTATCATTAATTTTTCTTTCTCCCATTCTTTCTCCCAGCCTCTATTCTTACTGCCCTCGCAGGTCCCACCCATTGGCTACATAAAAGGTTCCTATAGATGTGGACACAACATGTATTGTTGTAATCATATGTACCCTACAACGTCATTCCTCATTCCTCAGCCACACAGAAAGTATTCAACATTCGTAGCCATCTGAATGTGATCCACGATTGCACAATTTAACTCCTGTGCACACTCCGCTTCCAGTCATGAAGTAAGGAATCTTTTCCGAAAACCGCGTAGACCTTGTTATTTCCTGTGGCGTTGGTTTGCCCCTCGTTCGTTAACAGCCCGTGTTTTTAAAAGTGTGGAAATAAAGAATTATACTCTTCGTCTACATTACTCCACTAGGAAAGGCTTTTTTTTTTTGAACATATGGAGTTCGGGCAGCTGGACCATCCTTCTTATTACTTGTATCGGACTTGGAGCAGAGTTTGTCCGTGCTGAAGAGCTTCAGAGCAACTGAACTGGCTGTGCGTCCCGGTTGAGACTGACCCCCCCCCCCCCCCTTTTTTTCTTATATTGTTGTTGACCTTTTTTTCAAAGCCCAAATTTGACAGAAATCCTTTTAACACCTTGTCAGGAATGCATTTTAGAGCCCTAGTGTACGACAAACAGGAGGGAAACCCCAACAAACATACACCATTTGGAAGTACAACTCTTGGAAAATTTAAGAAGGTAATAATATGGTATTTGCCCCACCAACTGTTTTGATTCAATTAAACGCCCCTAAAAAGGAAAACTATGAGAATTTTCCCCAGAGCATCACTTTAAAGAAACATAACCAATAAACTAAAAATACTCTTACCCCTAATTTTTTTTGAAGCCAGAGGGAATAAAGAATGAAAAACCCCCAAAAAATGTGTTAAAAACTATTTCTCCAGTGCCTAGATTGCCCCCACATGTCCATATAAAATGCTGTCATGGGTACAACAGATTAGGGACTCAGAAGGGAAAGATGGGCGTTGGCCTTTAGAAGGCAATCCTTTTAACATGTGTACAGGATGCATTTTTTGGAGAGCCCTAGTGGTACCAAAACAGAGCAGAACCCAACCACATGGCAGCACCATTTTGAGACAGCACAAAAACACCCCTTGCAGAATTTATCAAGGTGGTAAGATGTAATTTGCGTCCCCTAAAGGTGTTTGATTCAATTAGGCCCTAAAAAGGAAAAAGGTATAATTTTTCCTATCAAGGTCACTTTTACCTCTTAAAAAATGGGATAAAAAAAAATGGGATAAAAAAAATGTGATAACGAGTGTAAAATGTGTAAAACTATTTCTCCCAAGTGTAGAAGTACCCCACATTTGTATATAAATATTGCATGGGCGTATAGAAGAGGGACAGAAATCTTTTACATGCATTTGGAGAGCCCTAGTGGTATAAACAGTGGAGAACCTGAAAAGTGACCCAAACTTTTGAAAAGGGACCCCTTTGGGTGATGCCCTCATGTGGCCATTTAGGTCCGTTTTAAAGCCCGCGTCCATGCATTTTAAAACCGAATGAAACGCATGCCTTAAAAAGGGACCAAAATAGACCATGAAAGAATGTCCATCTAAAGAGCTCCAAAAATATATCCCAATTTTTGTAAGCACAAGGGATAAACAGATGATATATACCCCCAAAAAATGTGTAAAAAACTATTTCTCCCGAGTGTAGAATAGTACCCCACCTGCATTATAAAAAATGTTGTATGGACACACAGTTAGAGGGGAAGAAGGATATGTGATTTATTTATAAGCCAAATTTTGACAGAAATCCTTCACGTAGCAGGAATTACATTTGGAGAGAGCCCTACGTAAAACAGAGGAAACCCTGAAAGTGACCCCTAACTTTTGAACTCACCACCTCCTTGGAGAATTTAGCTATAATATGGGTGTATTGTAGTATACACAGGTGAGTGAAATGAGCAATTAGAACCTACAGTGGTTTTCCAAGTATGATGTACAAGATCACACAGATGGAAAATTGGCAATTATTCTCTTTCTGTGATTCCAGTTTTGTGCCCAGGTCTCTGATGAGGAAAACAGTTATTTCCTCAACGTGATAGAAGAAGCACCACATGTTGGGTCCTAAACACTAGCCAGAAATACAACTGGCTTCGGAATGATAAACACACAAGTATGTGCCTAACAAATCCAGAGTTGGAGGGAGGAAATAGAAAAACCTAAATTTAAAAAAATTAAACCAATAATGACCTCCCTCAAGGAAATAATCGACGGTATAGGGAGCAATTGACCTAAAGTTTTAACAATAATTTACAGAAAAGGTTTGGACTAAAATTGTGAATGTTGTTGCGTATAAGGAGGTGGAATTCACCAGGGGACCACTAAAATTTTGTTCATGCTGCTCTGGAGTTCTCCACAGTGTCTTTGTAATAGTTATATAGTTTATAGTATATTCCTAACCCCCTTTTTTTGAACAGTTTTTTCCTTTAGAAGCAGCGGAAATTTCTCCAGGAACGTCCCTAGAGGTATGGCCTGTCCTGAGGCTACTCTCTGCTGTTGTCCCAAATATTAGTCCCCCAGTATCTGCCCTCTTTAAAATGGAGTAGGTTATGAAAGGCGCGACAAGAGAGACCAAAAAGCGCTCATAGAGTAGTATAAAGTCGTTAGCTCTGAGGCTGTTTAGGAAGCAGGTGGAGAGAAGCCTACCGGAATAGTGTGCTATAGTAAGGACACAACTTCTAGTAAGGTGAACAAGTTGTATTTCCTGGTGTGGCTATGAAAGGGTGTCTTCCGTGAACAACAAAGGTTGCCCAAAAACCCGGTTCAGGGCGTAAGTCAGTAGGTTCGGAATGGTACTTGTCTTAGGTCGGCGGGGTGGCACACAGAATACGTCAAATGCACAAGATGATCCAATAAAAGGGGGTTCTTTTTATTCGGTATCTTAGGAACACAACGTTCGAGTCAATTACTCCTTATTCAAGTGTGGGTAGATACTGGGGGGTAATAAAAGAGATCTTGGGGAACGCGGAAACACATATACATAGATATATAAGCTTCCGAATACAGGGGAGAAAAATGTAATATTAATGTTAAACATGTCTATAACATAAGGTTATATAAAATACACACATACACGAATAATATGTGACCTTATATGGGCACCCCCCAACACATCAAAAACTATCGATAGTAGAATACAAATGATAAAACATCCCCCATAGTTTAGAGCAATCAAGATGCTTAAAAAACTAGTTAGAAAAGTACTAAATCAGATATCCAAAATAGGAATTACTGATTTTTGTATATGATTTAATAAATCCAAATAAATAAACAATTGTACTTTGAGGAAACATAGATATTTCAATAAAAAATGGTTGCATAATAGGTAGTTCAATAACATAGCATGTACATAAACACAATAGTTTCAATAATAGATGGTTGAATAGATAGATGGTTCAATAATAAGATGTTCAATAATAAAAACATAAAGTGTTGCATTGAAATAGATGGTTCAATAAAATCAGGCAGTGATTTGATCATGATAAAAGTGCCAATGAAGGGAATAGAGTGGCTTACCTGGCAGCGCGGGATGAAGGACGGACACCTCCCCCGGAGCTGGTCAAGGTCGCACTAGCTCGGCTGTAAAATAGATCCGTGGTCTAGTGGGAGCGGCGCGCGCCAAAAGTTGAGATTTGGATGTCATGCGCACAGTGGCACTATAACCAAGACCATGTCTGCGACATCTTAGTGGGGTGCGACAAAGCAGGCAGTATACACGGGATTGGATGCGGACAGATGTGTGTGTAAACAACATGCAGTATAAGTGGCATGGGGGGACAGTATGTGTGAAGGAGATATTGTAATAATATATGGGAGGTTATAATTCTAATGAATAAATAATGAGTAATGAATTCAATGTTAAAAGATTAATTAAATAAGAATTGTTTTAAAAAAAATAATAAGAAATACTTTGATTGGGTCAAATTTATAATCAAATTGGATGGTGATAAATGGTAAGAGTTGTTATCAGTTTATGAACTGTGGATTATTAGTTTATTAAAAATAAGTCGATAATTTTTTACTATTGATGTGGATATATGAAAAATGTAAAAAATATTATAAAAATATATAAAATATGTTGGTTGATGTTGGTTCTTGGATATGGATGTGAAAAATGTATGTTGGTAGTGGAAAAATTGGTTGTGAATAGTGGAAAGGGTAGGGGGGGGGCTTCGAGGAAGGGGGGGGTGGAGAGAGAAAGGCATACAAAGTAGTCAAGTGGAGATGTATATTTAAAGAGTAAACAAGAGGATAAAAGGGAGTTGGATAAAGTTGGTTTTTCTAGCGAGTTTCCGTTGGAGTGCCCTGGAGTGAGACTGCTTTTTCTTTTATGATCGTGAGCCACGATTAATGTGAAAATTCCAGAACAGTTTCCCTCTTACGTAGGAGATTAAAGCGATCGTCCCATTCAGGGATAGTTCAATTGGGGGGTAACGGAAAGACTGCAAAAAAAAATCTTTTTTGGTGATGTGTGAAGCCATGGTCCTTGAGACCGCTTATGTTTGATGTATCCGTTTGTTGTATTGCATTATGGCCTGTTCATTCTGTTGTTCTTTCAAGTGTTGGGTTTGGCGGCCACACGGTATTGGAGGCCGCAAGGGCATTCCATTAATAGATTGACAAAGAATTTGAGGACAATTCATGAAGCTTTTTTAATTTTAAAAGACTTTCATGGGTCGTATGGCTCGCTTTGTAAAGTTGTTCTCACTTCTGTTGTGTAACGGTTGATTTTTGAACACACATTTTGCAACTCAGAAGACTCGTTACCACCATTTATAGCTTCGTCTACTGATCCTCCTGGGACACATCACTGAAGTTCCTTGGATTGTTTTTTTAAAATGGGTTTCGCGATGATTCGCTGGGGGCTAGAAATTGTTTTTTAGCCCCCTTGTTTCTTTGACTCTTTAAACGATGATTGCTGGGTTTGTTTTTCGGGGATTCTTGGATTCAGGTTTGGATCTATTACACAAAAAATGATTTAGGCCATGTTGTTTTTTCAGGATTTTACTAATTGTCCGAGTGCACTGTTGCAAGGTTCGGATAAAGTTTATACTGGTATTTCTTCTCGAGGGTTTTGATTGATTGAGTAGTTTTGTTGCTGGTGGGTAGTAGGCTCACTCCCTCTTGGTGTCTCCCTCCGGCCATCTTTCTATACGCAGAGTGTATGATGGTTCTTGGGATAAACCTTTGGTCTTGCTCAGAAAGCTTTTGTTCCCCTTCTTTCCCTCTCCCCCCGACACAAGTATTTGGGCTTTGTCTGAGAGGAACGGTCTGTGTCTTTTTGAACAGTTCTTCCTGATCGTCGGATTGGTCCCCTGAAAGGTCTATGTTGAGTGCCTCTGTTTATTTTTTCTTATCACTTTGGTATATTGTATTTAGAACATATCAGCCTAGTAGCTCTCTGGCTGAGGGAAATGAACAGGACAGAGGCTGGTTGAGGACAGATGAGGGCCCCTCACCTGCTCCTGGGCCATACCAACTAATTGTTGTATCGGACGAACCCAGGGACTCTTGGCTGGGGTTGTCAGATGTTATATTTGAGGAATTGGATGACCTTTGGTTGTTGATCAACACACTGCCTCTAGATGACAACGGCAGTTCTGGCCTCACAGAGTCACCCCTGCTGCGACGTCCCCTTACTGTGCTGCAACCTCTGCATGCTCCACCTGCCACCTTTCTGTCTGACATAGTGGTGAATCAACTACGTGGATTTGACACATATTTCTTGCTGTCAACTTTAGCAACGAAAAAACTATTGAAATTTGCGTTATATAGATGGCCCCAAAAAGCACATCCTGGGAAAGGTGAAGGAAACAGGAAGAAATCTGTGTCGTTCCGACACAGATTTCTTCCTATTCCCTTCAGTAACAAAAAAACCTGCTATTTTTGGTACTGGAAGCGGAGTGTGCACAGGGAGTTAAATTGTGCAATCGTGGATCACATTCAGATGGCTACGAATGTTGAATACTTTCTGGTGTGGCTGAGGAATGAGGAATGACGTTGTAGGGTACATATGATTACAACAACATACATGTGTTGTGTCCACATCTATAGGAACCTTGTATGTAGCAATGGGTGGGACCGCGAGGGCAGAAGAATAGAGGCTGGGAGAAAAGAATGGGAGAAAGAAAAATTAATGATAAATCAACTTTGTTTCAAAAAAGCACCTACTGTGGGACAAATTCTTTCTCCAGCCTCTATTCTTCTGCCGCTGCAGGGTCCACCCATGGCTACATACAAAAGGTTCCTATAGATGTGGGCACAACACATGTTTGTTGTAATCATATGTACCCTACAACATCATTATTTGCCTCAGCCACACAGAAAGTATTCAACATTGTAGCATCTGAATTGCATTCCACATACATTGTCTATTGTATAACATGCACCTCGTGCAAAACCCAATATGTGGGCTGGCACTACTTGCACTTTAAAAACCCGATTAGTTAGACGACATTTGTCCAATGCAAAAAAAAGTCAAGCTGTGCATATCTATGGCATCGCGGCATTTTCAAAATGCCACACCATGGTAAAGGTTATCATTTTCCGTGACTGCCATTGAAAAAAGTTTTACAAACCGTGCGAGGAGGCGATCATAGACGCAAACTACTTAATAGGGAAAGTTTCTGGTCTTTTCTCTTGACACTGTTCTCCACTAGGCTTAAATAAAAGACAAGAAATATGATCTACCAGATATAGGAAACTGCTCTCTGTACGAGAATTGGTTAAACTTTCCTTACGATATCCCACGTCTATAACCCTATTTGTTTATATTCTCTAGGTTTTTAAATTGTGTGTTAAAATATGTGGAGTGTAGTCATGTGATCACAGATTGCACAATTTAATTCCTGTGACACTCCGCTTCCAGTAATGAGTAAGGAAATCTTTCCGCAACCGTAGACTTGTTTATATGTGGCTGTGCGTTTGCCTCTGTTGTGAGACAAGCCATGTTTTTTTTAAAAGTGTGGAAAATAAAGAGAATAACTTCGTCTACAATTACCTCCACTAAGGCTTTTTTTGAACATTGGAGTTCGGGTAGGGACCATTATTTTTTTTGAAAAGGCAAACGTCCCCCTTCCTTCTAATCCGCTACGGGGTCCCCATACAACATTTTATGCACGTGTGTCAATGAATTAAACAAAAAGTGCTTCTAAAGTTGAGATTAATAATGATATTGTCTTGTCTGTGCCAGCGTCTTTAGCAGTTAAAATTAAAAAGATACAAATAAATTAAAATGTATATACATAAATTAATCTAATTTATTATAACAATGGGACCAAAGTATTTTAAATGTTATTGTTAAAATACTGTTTTATATGATGGACAACGATAGACAGACAAGCAGAGTCGGTACAAAACCAGTTCAAAACCAGATGGCAGCAAAGGTACAGAATCAACAAGCAATAGAATGGTCAATAATTAGTAGCTGAAGAAGACAAGATCGAAAATACCAACAGAAAGTCAGTGCAAAAGCAAAGGCAAAGGAGAAGATAGCAATAACAGACATAGACACAGATCCTCTGAGGGCAAACTGGCACAATATAAAGGGAGTAATGGGCACTGCCCCAGCACTGACTGGTTCAGCAGTCCATCACTTAAGCCATAGTGAACACAAAACCAGCTCAAAACTCACACCCAGCTTTCCCTAAGGAAAATCCTGAAAGGGAGTGTCAATCAACAGGTAGCTCTAATAAAAGTGGTTCTCACGATCCCTGATTCTCCTGGTAACATATTCAGGAGTTGGTCGTCACAAGGAATAAGTTCAGCAGTAGGATTTCCCAGTACACTCCAAATATCTATAAAAAAAAGATTTATAAAGATTATATGAAATTGTTTCATAAAATGAAAAAAGGTTCAATTTGGGTATTCTTCTCAGTGTTGAATTTGGACCGTGTTTGGACTCCTATCACATAGGTTGTAAAGTTACAGGGTTTTTTTATGAGGCACCATTCTATCTATCCTGTTCAGGTCATATAGTTTTTAAACAGAATTAACAGTTGTAACTTGTTGAATGTGCAATGTAGCCTCGTTTTCCTAGTAACTGGAGAATCTTTCTTGCAAAGTATTAGTATATCTAGTTGGTGATATCTAGTATTAGCTAATAGTTGTTCTTTGAAACAGCATTTATAGTAAGTGATGTTACATTTTTTTTACTATATAGTCTCTGTTATTTCATTTAGCCCATTGGCTTGGGAGTCTGTAATTTATAAATACAGTAGGACTAATGTGAAGCGAACCTTGAACTTACAAATTGTGGCAGGTTCGGCACTATCGACCCCGAGCAGTAATCAATCAGCTTGTGGAGACCATAGCAACCACAGGATGTCCTGTCCAGAAAACCATTACACATAGGAGACAGACCTGAAGAGAGGTACTACTCTCATAGGATCAGTCAGATAGGCGGACTTACAGGTATGGACAGAAGTTAGGTATGGACAAGGCTGCTGTGATTAGCGATAGGTGGAATCTAAATATAATTGTTCTTTTTAGGGTACTGTCAAGTACTGGATAGCTATGATATGTGCTATAGTGCTGGACCAGCATTTACAAGATCATTCAGCAATATATTAGAGGCACAATCTCAGTATAATTTGCAGTTGCATCAAAATCCTAAAGTTGCTGTGGCATTATAGTTGCCGTTCAATCAAATAAATTAAAGGAAACCTACCACTTAAAAGTGGTAGGTTTATACACCAGATCAGTGTGAGCTGGTGCCAGAGCATATTTGTTAGGGAAAAAGCCCCTATGTTAGAATTATAAGTTATATTAACTGATACTCGGCGCACCGCACTTGGGCTCGGCGCACCATGCGCGCGCCCGTGCGTGGGCACGAATTGTGAAGTGCAGGAGAAGCCGGTGACGTCACCGAGCTCTCCGGCACACGCGGCCTGCGCAACTTAGCACGGCCTGTTTCCGTGCTAAGTTGCGCAGGCGGCGTGTGCTGGAGAGCTCAGTTTACACAGATTTGTGGGAAACTAAGGTTTTTTTTCTCCACTTTTTTTAGCTAAATGGGCACGAGCACAACATGTTACATGGGGCAGAGAACTCTGGGAAGGAGGAAGGAACACCCTCAATGACATCTGCAAGACCTATGAGCAGCCAATCAGCGACCGGCAGGCTTATGCAATGTCATACAGCCTATAAAAACAGTCAGCCATTTGCAATCTCGGCATTTCACACTGCATGTGCGTTCTGTAGCGTCTAGCTGCTTTTACTGTACTGTGCTCTAGTGATTTCTGCTCTCTCCCAGGGTGTGATTTGGGGGGATCTGTATACCCCAAAATAGCACGTTCTTTTTGTTACTGGAGGAATAGGAAGAAATCTGTGGTCATTATCCACACACAGCTGCTGTAGTGATTTCTGCTCTCTCCCAGAGTGTGCATTTGGGGGGATCTGTATACCCCAAATAGCAGTTCTTTTTTGTTATGAAGGGAATAGGATGAAATCCGTGTTATCCACACACAGCTGCTGTAGTGATTTCTGCAACTCTCCCAGTGTATGCATTTAGGGCGATCTGTATACCCAAAATAGTAGTTCTTTTTGTTACTGAAGGGAATGGAAGAAATCTGTGTCATATACCAACACACAGTGCTGTAGGTGATTTCTGTCCTCTCCCAGAGTGTGCGTTTTGGGGGATCTGGTATCCCAAATAGCAGTTTTTTTTTGTTAATAAGGGAAATAGGAAGAACTTTGTGTCATACCCACACAGCTGCTGTCGTTGATTTCTGCTCCTTCCCAGGGTGTGCGTGTTGGGGGATCTGTATACCCCAAATAGCAAGGGGATTTTTTTTTGTGTTACTGAAGGGAACAGGAAGAAGAAATCTGTGTCATACCACCACAAGCTGCTGTAGTGATTTCTGCTTCTCCCAGGCTGTGCGTTTTGGGATCTGTATACTCATTGGGGTATACAGATCCCCCAAAACGCACACCCTGGGAGAGGAGCAGAAATCACGACAGCAGCTGTGTGGGTATGACACAAATTTCTTCCTATTCCCTTCAGTAACAAAAAAAAACTGCTATTTGGGGAATACAGATCCCCCAAAACGCACACTCTGGGAGAGGAGCAGAAATCACTACAGCAGCTGTGTGTGGATATGACACAGATTTCTTCCTATTCCCTTCAGTAACAAAAAAGAACTGCTATTTGGGGTATACAGATCCCCCCAAATGCACACTCTGGGAGAGGAGCAGAAATCACTACAGCAGCTGTGTGTGGATATGACACAGATTTCTTCCTATTCCCTCCAGTAACAAAAAAGAACTGCTATTTGGGGTATACAGATCCCCCCAAAATGCCACTCTGGGAGATGAGCAGAAATCACTACAGCAGCTGTGTGTGGATAATGACCACAGATTCTTCCTATTCCTCCAGTAACAAAAAGAACGGCTATTTTGGGGTATACAGATCCCCCCAAATGCACACCCTGGGAGAGAGCAGAAATCACTAGAGCCAGTACAGTAAAAGCAGCTAGACGCTACAGAACGCACAGTGCAGTGTGAAATGCCGAGATTGCAAATGGCTGACTGTTTTTATAGGCTGTATGACATTGCATAAGCCTCCGGTCGCTGATTGGCCCATAGGTCTGCAGATGTCATTGAGGGTGTTCCTTCTCCTTCCCAGAGTTCTCTGCCCCATGTAACATGTTGTGCTCGTGCCTATTTAGCTAAAAAAAGTGAGAGAAAAAAAACCTTAGTTTCCCACAAATCTGTGTAAACTGAGCTCTCCAGCACACGCCGCCTGCGCAACTTAGCACGGGAAACAGCCGTGGGCTAAGTTGCGCAGGCGCGCGTGTGCCGGAGAGCTCGGTGACGTCACCGGCTTCTCCTGCACTTCACAATTCGCTCCACGCACGGGCGCGCGCATGGTGCGCCGAGCCCAAGTGCGGGGCCTGCGCGAGTTATAAGTTTAATAATAACTTATAATTTTCAACATAGGGGCTTGGTTCCCTTAAAACATAAATTAATGCTCTGGCACCAGCTCACACTGAGCTGGTGTATAAACCTACCACTTTTAAGTGGTAGGTTTCCTTTAATTTATTTGATTGAACGGCAAACTATAATGCCACAGCAACTTTAGGATTTTGATGCAACTGCAAATTATACTGAGATTGTGCCTCTAATATATTGCTGAATGATCTTGTAAATGCTGGTCCAGCACTATAGCAGCATATCAGTAGCTTAATCCAGTACTTGACAGTACCCTAAAAAGAACAATTATTTCAGATTCCACCTATCGCTAATCACAGCAGCCTTGTCCATACCTAACTTCTGTCCATACCTGGTAAGTCCCGGCCTATCTGACTGATCCTATGAAGAGTAGTAACCTCTCTTCAGGTCTGTCTCCTATGTGTAATGGTTTCTGGACAGAGGACATGCCTGTGGTTGCTATGGGTCCACAAGCTGATTGATTGACTGCTCGGGGGTCGATAGTGCCGAACCTGCCACAATTTGTAAGTTCAGGTTCGCTCATCATTAGTCTACTGTATTTATAAATTACAGACTCCCAAGCCAATTGGCTTAAATGAAATAACAGAGACTATATTAGTAAAAAAAATGTAACATCACTTACTATAAATGCTGTTTCAAAGAACAACTTATTAGCTAATACTAGATTATCACCAACTAGATATACTAATACTTTGCAAAGAAAGATTCTCCAGTTACTAGGAAAACAGAGGCTACATTGCACATGTCAACAAGTAATACAACTGTTAATGCTGTTAAAAACATATATGACCTGAACAGGATAGATAGAATGGTGCCGCATATAAACCCTGTAACTTTAACAACCTATGTGATAGGAGTCCAAACACGGTCCAAATTCAACACATGAGAGAAATACTCCAAATTGAACTTTTTCATTTTTATGAAACAATTTCATATAATCTTTTATAAATCTTTTTTTTATAGATTATTTGGAGTGTATCTGGGAAATCCTACTGCTGAACTATTCCTGTGACTAACCAACTCCTGAATATGTTAACTAGGAGAATCATGGATCGTAGAGAACCACTTTTATTAGAGCTACCTGTGATTGACAACTCCCTTTCAGGATTATTCCTTAGGGAAAGCTGGGTGTGAGTTTGAGCTGGTTTTGTGTTCAGCTATGGCTTAAGTGATGGACTGCTGAACCAGTCAGTGCTGGGGGCAGTGCCCATTACTCCCTTTATATTGTGCCCAGTTGCCTCAGAGGGTGCTGGTTATTGCAGTCCTTCTCCTTGCCTTTGCTTTTGCTATCTTTGCTATTCTTTGTATCTGTCTTCAGCTATATATATTGACCATTCTATTGCTTGTTGATTCTGTACCTTTGCTGCCATCTTGGTTTTGAACTGGTTTTGTCCGACTCTGCTTGTCTGTCTATCGTTTGTCCATCATATAAAATACAGTATTTTAACTAATACATTTAAAATTACTTTGGTCCCATTGTTATATAAATATAGATTAATTTTATGTATATACATTTTATTTATTTGTATCTTTTTAATTTTAACTGCTACAAGACGCTGGCACAGACAAGACAATATCATTATGAATTCTCAACTTAGAAGCACTTTTTGTTTAATTTCATTGACACACGTGCATATAAAATGTTGTATGGGGACCCAGTAGGGATTAGAAGGGAAAGGGGGACGTTTGCCTTTTCAAGTAATGGTCCAGCTACCCGAACTCCATATGTTCAAAAAAAGCCTTAGTGGATGTAATTGTAGACGAAGTATATTCTTTATTTTCCACACTTTTAAAAACATGGCTTGTCAACGAACAGAGGGCAAACGCACAGCCACAGATAAACAAGTCTACGTGTTTCGGAAAGATTCCTTACTCATGACTGGAAGCGGAGTGTGCACAGAAAAAAAAAAAAAAAAAAGAATAGAAAAAGCAGACTGTGCCTAATTCAATCAAACCCCTAATAAATTGTCCCACTTAGGTGTTTGAGATGGATATGTGTGTCACTAAGAGCTAAACAGAACGTTCGCAAGACTCCCTGCAAATTTGTCACAATATGGTACTAGCTGCACTACTAGTGCCAGCAAGGCCAGCCACAAGCAAATCAACAAAAAATAAAATATATAACGCTATTGTAGCACTAAGAAGGCCTGTTGGGTTCTTATATGGCTAGTTTCTAGCCTACAATGACAGCAAACAACTGGATTTTGTGCTGTGCTTGATGACTTTGGGTTATAAAAAAAAAGAAAAGTAAAAAAAAAGAAAAAGCAGACTGTGCCTAATTCAATGAAAGCCCTAATAAATTGTCCCACTTAGGTGTTTGAGATGGATATGTGTGTCACTAAGAGCTAAATAGAACGTTCACAAGTCTCCCTGCAAATTCGTCACATTATGGTACTAGCTGCACTACTAGTGCCAGCAAGGCCAGCCACAAGCAAATAAAAAAAATATATATATAACGCTATTGTAGCCCAAAGAAAGCCGGTTGGGTTCTCGTATGGCTAGTTTCTAGCCTACACTGACAGCACACAACTGGATTTTGTCACTTTAAGTTTTGGAAAAAAAAAAGAAAAAATTGGCAGACTGTGCCTAATTCAATCAAACCCCTAATTAATTGTCCCACTTAGGTGTTTGAGATG
This sequence comes from Engystomops pustulosus, assembly GCA_019512145.1. Classification (NCBI taxonomy): domain Eukaryota; kingdom Metazoa; phylum Chordata; class Amphibia; order Anura; family Leptodactylidae; genus Engystomops; species Engystomops pustulosus. The sequence continues at coordinate 61,952 of WNYA01000174.1, read as the reverse complement.
GATATGTGTGTCACTAAGAGCTAAACAGAACGTTCGCAAGACTCCCTGCAAATTTGTCACAATATGGTACTAGCTACACTACTAGTGCCAGCAAGGCCAGCCACAAGCAAATAAAAAAAATAAAATATAACGCTATTGTAGCCCTAACAAGGGCTGTTGGGTTCTTGTAGAATCACTCCTGCCTAACACTAATCAAATAGAACACCCTAACACTATCCCTGACCAGCAGCAGCTCTCTCCCTAACGGCATCCAGACAGAGAATGATGCGAGCAGGGCGGGCAGGAACTAGTGTATTCCAGGGTCACCTGATCAGGCCAGCCAACCATTGCTATCGACGTGTAAGTGTACCACGTCATGCTGGGTGGAGTGCAGAGTCTCCTGGCTTGTGATTGGCTCTGTTTCTGGGCGCCAAAAATCAAAACAGCGGGAGAAGCCATTTTCTTGAGCTGGCGAAATATTTGTACGAGCAGCGAGCAGTTTCAAGTGCGCTAATGTTTGTTCGAGCATTAGCGTACACGAAACTGCACGCTGCTCGGACAAGCTCGGACGAGTGTGTTCGCTCATCTCTATTGATGACTCATTACAAAAATTTATAATTAGAGATAGTCCATAAAAAAGCCAAGCAATCTCTGTTTTGCAGGAACTCACAACCATCAGGAAGCAATTGAAAGACTGCCTCAATCTAGAGGCAGCTAAAAACTACATGTTTTGCAAATACCTACATTATGCCCATGGAGACAGAGGCAATAAACTGGACCAGATGGCCTACCAGCCTTGTACTATAAAAAGTTTGCAGAAGTTTTACTCCCCTATTTAACTACTTGGTGCGAAGCCCTTCGCACCGGACCTAAACTCCCAAAACAAGCCTTGGAGGCCATAATAACAGTAATTCATAAAGAGGGCAGAAAAAAGACCCAGAAAATTGTGTAAGTTATCGTCCCATTTCTGTACTCAACCTTGATATAAAGATCTGGGCGAAAATCTTTTCACAAAGATTGAACAAATTATTACCCAGACTTATCCACCAGGATCAAGCTGGATTTGTCCCTGGCAGAGAGGGAAATCAAAACTCCTGCAGAGTTATCCATCCTATCAACTACGCTAAACATAAAAATATACCACTGTTCCTTCTCGGCACAGATGCCGAGAAGGCCTTTGACAGAATAAACTGGATATATATGTTTGAAACATTGCGAAAGTTCGGGTTCCCGGACCCTTTTATAACTGCAGTCCAATCGCTATATACACATCCTAGTGCCAGACTTAAAGTCAATGGTACCTACTCAAAACCATTTAACATACAAAACGGAACCAGGCAAGGGTGTCCACTCTCCCCCTCTTTATTTATTCTAGTGATGGAAACCTTGCTTCAAACTCTCAGAGAATGTCCCCAGATACAAGGACTCAAAGTAAGCCCCAATTCCCATCTAAATGCTGCTTTTGCGGACGACCTATTAATGATTATTACGAACCCAACCACGGCATTCCCCCATATTTTTCAAATCATGCGAGACTTCGGACAATTATCCAATTTCAGAGTAAACTTTAAGAAGTCTGAAGCACTAAATATATCAGCACCTATATCACAAATTAGACACCTCGAAAGCACATTCCCAGTTAAGTGGCAATCTTCCAAAATCAAATTTCTAGGAATTCATATCTCGAACGACACCACATCCCTTTACAAAGATAATTATCAACCTCTACTAGCCCAAATAGACCAACAACTAAAAACCCTAGTAGCACCCTTTATGTCCTGGTTAGGTAGGAAGAACCTACTAAAAACATTTATAATGCCCAAACTCTTATATATGATGCAGATGGTCCCCATACACTTGACACAGACATTCTTTACATCTATTAGATCACTATTTAGAAAATTTCTATGGAAAGGAGGTAGCTCCAAACTATCTTATAACAGGCTGACACAACCCCAAAGAGAAGGAGGAATAGGACTCCCAGACCCCAAAAAGTTTTATATTGCAATCCACCTCAGGAGATGAATACAATTAAACAACAAAACAGCAAACATCTTAGGGACAGACAAAGAATACGCTCTGCTATCGCCATCCAGATTAGCGTGGGCATGGGATATGACCTCCACTACATGCCAACGTATTGCTAACGAGATATCCAAAGGGACCCTCCTGGTAGCAAGACAATATGCCCCCAAACCCAACACCCTCTCACCAGCCATGCCAGCCAACCTGCTCCCACACATAGACAATAAAAATGACAAACCTATATCTGGAGCCTGGGAAGCCCTGAAATACATGTAGACTAAGGAACTTTTAAGCCTATCAGAACACCCTGACAAACTACTAAATTTTCTAAACGGTGTCCTTCCCAACATTCACTTCTTACACAAATTAAATATCTTGCTCCTCTGCAGACAAATAAAGATGATAACTAAAATCAAAACGGAACCAAACTGGATAGAAGAACAAATCTTAAACACGAATCCCCCAAGGCATCTACTGTCCAAATTCTACCATAAACTGGTAACTTTAGAACAACAAAGCACAAAACCAGCCTTTGTTCTGGTCTGGGAACAGGAACTAAACGCCACTCTCTCTGAAAGCGATATCCACAAAATACTGAATAACTCCCATGGCTTCTCTAGGTGCATGAAATTCCAAGAGAATTCCTATAAGACATTAACAAGATGGCATATGACACCTGCTGCTCAGATTAAGCCATTTTGGAAGAAAAGCTCACGTACCATCAAAAACATCACTAACTTAAACATAGAGCTAACACCAGAATCAGTACTATTATGGTTATCAAACAAAACCTGGTCACCCAAGAAAAACCACCTTCCCACAACCATGATACAAGCCGCTAAAACCCTAATACCACTACATTGGCTAAGTAACGTCACCCCAACAATAGAACAACGGCGAGACAAAATAGACCAGATATATTGCCTGGAAGAGATAGCTAGCTGGACAGAAAGAAAACATGAATCGTTTCTTAAGACATGGGAAAGCTGGATTAAATATAGGAGCTGACCAGGGCCTCTTCTGTGGTGTAAAATTGATCCCACCTTATCAAGTTGTTCCTGTGCTCAAGTAAACATCTGTTGTTTGCTTGAGACACCAAGACCCTTGACTACTGCCACCATGCTCTAAAATTTTCACGCAATGTTGACTCTACTAAATAACATCCTTAAAAAACTTATTAGATGGAGACTCGGTTCCCCCTGTGCTACTCCCAGTTAATTTGACTCATAAATGGAAATTCAATACAAACACCTGTACTTTTGTTCGTCCGTTTGTTTTACCTATCACAGTTTCGTAATTGTAACAAATTATTTACTGCAATACTCACCTTCCTAATTAAGTGACCCACCCTTACCCCTACCCCCAACCCCCCCCCTTACCACCGAATCGCCCCTACCCAACCCCCCAACCTCACCCCCACTCCTCCCCCTAATAAATAAGTTCTCTAATAAAGAAGTTCTCTTGATGCAAAAGAAGAGAATCACTGCTCACCATTCAGATGCTTGTACTTATCTCCATAATTGCCGTATGATGTGAATGGTGCTTTGAACAGCAAAGGATTCCTGTGCCAATGCAGGTAACAACCAACGTGGAAAAAGAAAAGGCGATGATCCGGCACTCATTTAAAAGAGTAAGTAGAAAAAACGTTATTTCATTCCTTCTTTAAAATGATAGATAGAAAGATAGATAGAAACATTGGGGCATGAGTCCTCCACAAGTGCAGGCTTGATGACATCATCATAGCGGGTGCATGCAGGCAGCGAGAAAAGATGTGCCTCTGCCCACACTGCCGAGTATCTGAGATGAAAAGAAGCCGGAGCCACGGATGAAGAGGAGCGCCGGAGGGGATTATCCATTTTTTTTAAACCACGGGACTGCGGCCCAGCATCGGGTGTACTGGGCCGCGGCCTGGTGGTTGAAGACCACTGGCGTAAAATACGATGGTATAATGACGTCTATAAAAATCTCAGAAAAATTTTACATCTTAAGTGTAGCTTTAACCCCTCACGGGCTGAGCCCTCTCTATAGCCGGTAAGTCTTTGCTGCAGTGGCTTCAAAAAGATGACGATGAAGATCTTGGCGAAGATTGTCGCTCCCCGTAACGTCATCGGAGAGCAGCAATCATTTGCCATGACAGCCTCCTTTCGTCTGAAGACCCGAGGCTGTTTCAATTTAACCCCTTCATTACAATGTGCGATTTTGCACATCGTAATGAATAAGGAGGAAAATACCCATAAACTGCTATATTGTAGTATACCCTAGGGGGTCTGAAAAATAGTAAAAATAAAATAAAATTTAAAAAAATTATAATAAAAAAACCTAAAAATTCTAATCACCCCCCTTTCCCTAGAACTGACCTAAATATAAACAGTAAAAATCACAAACACACTATATATTGCGGCATCCGAAAATGCCCAATCTATCTATATAATAACAGTTTTTCACTGTGTTTAACCCAGTAATTGAAAATAGCGCCAAAGTCGAAAATGGCATTTTGCCATTTTGAAAAATATAAAAAATTCTGTAAAAAGTGATCAAAAGATTGTACAGTACTCAAAAAAAAGAGGGCAAAATAAAAAAAAAACATTTTTGGTAAAGGAGGTTTTAAATTTTGTAAATGTATGAAAACATTATAAAACCTATACACATTTGTTTTCTCTGTGTTTACAACGACCCAAAGAATAAAGTAGACATGTCATTTGTGGTGCACAGTGAAAGTTGTAAAATCCAAGCCCACAAGAAAACGGTGCAAATACGTTTTTTCACCATTTTCACTGCATTTGGAATTTATTTCCTGCTTCTCAGTACACGGCCTGGAATATTAAATACCATAACTATGAAGTGCAAATTCAACAATATATAGAAAAAAAGGGGGGTAAGCTCACCGCACAGCACGCTGAGCGCGACATGCTCAGTTACTTACACTACACACTGCAATACAAGTGTATTGCAGTGTAAAGGCTTGAATAAGCGATCGGATGATCGCTTATTCAAGCCAAGAAGTAGAAAATGTAAAAAAGTTAAAAAAAAAAATTAAATCTTTTTATAATATTATTAAATAAATAAATAACATAAAAGTCCCATAATCTCCCCAGTAACACATAAAATGCAAATAAAGTAAATAAAACACAAAAACACGTACATATTTGGTATCACCGCGTCCATATTAATCTGTACAATAAATCTAAATCAATATTGAACCCGCTCGGTGAACTACGTAAAAAAAAAACTCCAAAAACTTCCCATAATATACAATTTTTCATCAAACACCATCACAAAAAATGTTCTAAAAAGTGATAAAAAAAGGTACGTTCCCTAATATGATACGACTGAAAAGAACAACTGTTTTTGCAAAAAATAAGCCCTCAACCAGATCTGACAACAGAAAAATACAGAAGTTATGGCCCTGAAAAGTTGTCAATCGTAAAAACAATGCGATTTTCTCCAATATTGGTTTTGCTCAGGAAAATTAAGCAAAAATGAAAAACTATATAAATGAGGTATCACTGCAATCGTAGTGAACCAGAGAATAAAGATAAAATATTATTTTTACATTACGGTGAGCGGGGGAAAAAAAATGCTAACAATCCAAAAATTGATGATTTTGTTTGTGTCCCCCTTGAAATAGTTAATAAAATCTCAAGAATAAGCTTTAGACTCCCAAAATAAATTATCTATACATTGTATCTCATCCATTAAAAAAATCCCTCATATGTTCGCATTACCAAAAAAAATAAAAATTTATAGGTCGTACAATGTGACAATACAAATCTGCTGTGAATGGCGCCTCCATTCATTCTATACTCGGCCGTGCACCCGTACAGCAGGACACCACCACATGTGGGGTATCAGTACACTCGGGAGGAATTGGGCATCAAGCGTTGAAGTGCGTTTCATCATTTAATTTATTCTGAAAATGTCAGTTTTGGCCTAAATGAATGTATTTTCCAAAAAAATTCTATAGTTTCTAAATCACAGGTTTATATTGTTTTATCCCATGTGAAACACTTAAAGGGTTAATAGACTTAATAGAAGTTGTTTTACATACGTTGAGGGGTGAAGTTTCTATAGTGGGGTAATTTATGGGGTTTTACTATTATTTAGGCCTCTCAAAATCACTTGAAAGCTCAAAATGTGAGTTTTGGCAATTTTCATGAAAATGAGAAAAATCGCACCTAAAGTTCTGCGCCTCATAACATCCTAGAAAAATGACCGGAAGCATAAAATATCATCCCAACATAAATCAGACATTCTGTAAATGTTAATTATCAAACTTTTTGGGTAGTTTTACATCTTGTTTGGAAACCAGAACATTTCAAACTTGGAAAATGAAGAATTTTTACAAACTTTTGCCAAATTTTAACTTTTTTTCAGAACGAAACGCAAAACTTATCACTTAAATTTTATAACTAACATGAGGTACAATGTGTCACGAGAAAACATTCTCAAAATCACCCAGATATGTTAAAGCATTCCGAAGTTATAACCAATTATCGTGAGACAGGGCAGATTTGAAAAATCGAGTGTCGGTGATAAGGGGTTAAACAACACATTTAAAAACCTAGAGAATATAACAAAATAGGGTTATAATACAATGGGATATCGCAAGGAAAGTGTACACAATATATCTCGAACAGAGAGCAGTTTCTATATCTGGTAGATCATATCTTGTCTTTTATTTAAGCCTAGTGGAAATCTGGTGTCAAGAAACTTTCCCTATTAAGTAGTTTGCATCTATGATCGCTTCCTCGCAGCGATTTGTATACTTTTTCAATGGTAGTCACGGAAAAATGAGAAAAGTTACCATTGTGTGCAGTTTGAAAATGCCGCGATGCCATAGATATGTTCACGGCTTGACTATTTTTTTCATCCGACAAATGTCGTCTAATCCTGGTTTTTAAAGTGCAGGTAGTGCAGCCCACATATTGTATTTTACATGATGTGCATGTTATACAATAGACAACGTATGTGGAATTGCAATTTAGATAGCTACGAATGTTGAATACTTTCTGTGTGGCTGAGGAAATAATGACGTTTGTAGGGTACATATGATTACAACAAATACCTGTGTTGTGTCCACATCTATAGGAACCTTTTGTATGTAGCCAATGGGTGGACCTGCGAGGGGCAGAAGAATAGAGGCTGGAGAAAGAATTTGTCCTAACGTAGGTGCTTTTTTGGAAACAAAATTGATATTATCATTAATAGTATTGTGGAGAGTATCATGATATATTAGTAATGGTAGGTATTTTTTTATAATGGATTTAATCTCCCCATATTGTTCACTGTTTGTAGTGACGAAAGTGATCCGATTGGCAGAATTTTTTGAGACAGATCTTTTACGTTTATTGTTATGTATTTTTAACAAGTTTTCTCTAGGGATGTCATTGCTGATAATGACAGCCCTTTGCAACATCCAATTGGGATATTGACGTTGTCTAAGTCTATCACAGACTTTTTTAGATTCCAGTGTGAATTTGTTTGGATCAGAGCAATTGCGTTTTGTGCGCACTAATTCCCCAACAGGTAAGTTTTTTATAACATGTCGAGGATGACATGATGATGCCTGTAAAATTGAATTGGTTGATGTTGATTTAGCATAGGGGGAGATACTAACAATGTCAGAGGCACTTAGGGTGATGTCTAAAAAGTTGGTTACTGTGGAATTCATGTTGTAAGTGAATTTTAAATTAAATGAATTAGCATTGATGTATGCGACAAATGCATGAGCTTGTTGTTCCGTACCCTCCCATATCAGGAGCTGGTCATCAATATAACGACCATACCACCTGATATGGGGAAGGAACGGATTGGTATTAGTAAAGAGAAATTTCTCTTCCCACACTGCCATATAGATATTGGCTAGCGATGGGGAGCATTTGCCCCCCATAGCCGCTCCACATTTTTGAATATAAAACTTATTGTCAAAGGAGAAATAGTTGTTTTTAAGAAGAAATTCTACTGATAAGCACATAAATTCCTTGACAGCATCCGAGTATTGGCTACAGGAGTTAAAAAAATATGATAAGCTATACAATACTGTATGATGTTCTAGAGAAGGGTAAAGGTTAACCACATCGCATGTAAGCCAATAGTTAGTGTTACACCAGGGGATGGAATCTAAAAGTGAAATAACATGTTGTGTGTCCTTAAGATACCCTGGAAGTGTAACTACAAGTGGTTGCAGATGATGGTCCACCCATTGACCCAAGCGTTCCAGGATAGAACCTATTCCAGCCACTATGGGACGCATTCGAGGAGGGAATATATCCTTATGGATCTTAGGAAATGAGTGGAAAATAGGTACCATAGGAAAATTCACTATGCACTATGAAGTGCAAATTGTTACACAGAAAACAAGCTGTCACAGAGCTCTTTACATGTAAAAATACAAAAGTTATAGATTTTTGAAGGTGGGAAGTGAAAAATGGAAATGAAAAAACAAAAACGAACGAGGTCGTTAAAGGGTTAAGATATCCCCCCTGCACCCTGTCAATGTAATTTTTTACACTTGCTAAATCTTTTCCTACCTTAGGAATTATTGTTATCTTTGCCTCTAACATCTGTGGGGGAATCTTTGGATTCAAACAAAACGTATTATTATGCAGTTCAATTAAATGAGGTGCTTAAAATTTTAATTAAATTCAATATAGTACTCATTGACCTCATTGACTTTAACGCTCAGCACCGGATATATCAGACACAGAGCTGATACCGGCTCAGCTGGGAGCCGAGCAAGCATCGGGATACACGAGGTAACTAACAGCTGACATCCCAGTGTAACACCCACGGTCGCAGTGGGCTCCGATCGCGGGTGTTTAACCCATTACATGCTGTGATCAGCCTGACCGCAGCATTTTAACTGCCTTCTGGTGGTCTTTCTCCAACGATCAGCGCCTGCTCTATCTTCAGGGGCCGACGATCATTCCTCTGACAGCCCTGAAGTCCGATCAGGACACCAGGGCTGCCTGCAGGCGGTGCCTGTAAGATGGCGTCTATGACGTGATCTTAAAGGCACAGTGCCAGCCTATGCATGTGCATAGGCTGACACAGCTTATACCCTGCAATACATCAGTATTGTATGATATTATCATGAACAAGCAATCAGATGATGGTCCTATGGTGGAAGAAATAAAAAAGTTTAAAAAAATGTTATTCAATAAAAAAATCAATTAATAAATTAATAAAAATGCCCATAAGCCCCATAACATATAAAGAGACATATATTGCACAAAAGTCTAAATCATAACATAAAACCCACATATATAGCTTCAGCACGTTTGTAATAACCCGTAGAATAAAAGTAAATAATAATTGAACCTGCACGATGAGTGCCGTAAAAAAAAAAAGTTAAAAACCCGACAAAAATTATGATTTTTACCTATTTAATCCCACAAAAAATGCAATAAAAAGTAATCTCCAAAACATATGTACTCCAGAATGATACTATTGCAAAGTACAACATGTCCTGCAAAAAACAAGACATCAATCAGCTCTGTAGCCAAAAAAGTAAAAATGTTATGCCACTCAGAATATAATAATGATAGATTTTTCCCAACATTAGGGTTTTATTTGGCAAATTTAGTCAAACATAGGAAAAAATATTCAAATATGGTATCACCGTAATCATAGTGACCCATAGAATAAAGATAACATGATTATTAGGCTATACGGTGAACACCAAAACATAAAAATTAAAAAATCCAGTATAGAATTGATGCTTTTCTACTCCTGCCCTCAAGAAAGGGTTTAAAATTTTCAACATTTTAGAGATACCAACCCCAAAAATGGTAACACTGGAAAAAGCACCTCATCCTGCAAAAAATGCTGTCACATGGCCCCAATAAGCAAAAATTTTATAGCCTACAAAATGGGCCAATGAGGAATCTAAAATCCTGGCAGCTGCAGGGCACTCCTTCCCTTCTGTGCCCCGAGTGCGCCACATAAATAACAAATAACGGCCCCATGTGGGAGGGTCTTGGGAGAAATTGCGTAACAAATTTGAAGATGGGTTTTCTCTTTTAATCTTTTGGAAATGTGTAAATTTTAGGGCTAAATAGAGCATATAACTGATGAAATTTGACCATTCTAAACTTCACCTCAATTTTGATTTAATTACTTTGAAGATCTCAAGCGGTTAACAATCTTCCTAAAAATAGTTTCTGATAGTTTGAGGGGTGCAGATTTTAAAATGGGTTGATTATATAGGGGGTTTTACTGGTAAATATTTAAAATTTCATTCAAAACAGTATTTATCCCCACAATAGTCAATTCTGAATAAATGGAAAACCGATATTCGATTTGTAAGCTGTTTGACATCATAATAAATTATTCAGACATTTCAAAAATTATGAAAATGTAAAGTAGACACATGGAATTCTCCAGTTCAATGATAATGGTGAAGCAGATATATTTTCAGTTTGGATAAAGCTTATGGGCTACATAAAGGACTACATGGTGAAACTGTGCAGCAGAATAAGGAAAGCTAGAGAAAAAGAAATAAATGTTTCTTTGTCTGAAATACAACATTTAGAACAATGGAATAAAAAAGGAGACAACACAACAACACATAGACTCCTTAAAAATCGAAAGGGAACACCTTAGTAACGTTCTTTACAGATATGCGCGTGTCATACACACACCAAGTGGTATTCTCAGGACGAAAAAGCGGGCTAACTGTTAGCAAATAAATTGAAACGCAGGGCTCTCAAATCTAAAATCCCCTTCTTGTTCCATCCACACTTCTCACCAAGAGAAATAGCAAACACTTTAATGGCATACTATGACAATTTATCCAAACTGGAAAGGGATAACGCAACCTCTATACCCATCCCAGACCTTATTAACAAATTCCTAGACAAAATCCGCCTCCCCAACGTGTCAGAAAAACAACTAAAGTTGAATACCCAGAAAAAAAACCCAGAAAAAGAGATCCTAAAGTCTATTAAAAACTCCCTATCTAACAAGGCCCCAGGACCAGGTGGCCTACCTGGGTTGTATTTCAAAAAATATGCCCATGTTTTAGCTCCTTACCTGGGAAAAGTATACGAGAAAGTGGCGAGAATAGGAAAGTTTCTAGAGGAAATGCTCTCTGCCCTTATTGTGGCCCTTCCCAAACCAGGAAAACAGGCAGACAGACCGGCGAATTTACGTCCTATATCATTATTAACCCCTTAATGCTGAAGCCACTTTTCACCTTCCTGACATGGCCCATTTTTTAAAATCTGACATGTGTCTATTTAAGTGGTTATAACTTTGGAACGCTTTAACATATCCAGTTGATTTTGAGATTGTTTTCTCGTGACACATTCTACTTCATGTTGGTCGAGAAATTTAATCAATATGTTTAGTATTTATTTATGAAATAAATGGAAATTTGCCCAAAATTTTGAAAAAAACAATGTTTTCAAAATTCAAAATGTTCTACTTTTTGGAAAGTTAGTCATATCACTAAAATAACTTGATAACTAACATTTTCCAGATGTCTGCTTTAACTTGGCAACATTTTTCAAACATCTTTTCCTTTTTTTAGGATGCTAGGAGGCTTATAACTTTAGGTGCAATTTTTCAGATTTTCACGAAAATCATCAAAACCTACTTTTGGAGGGTCAGTTTAGTTAGAAGTGACTTTATAAGGCCTACATGACAGAAAACCCCCACAAATGACACCATTTTAGAAACTACACCCCTCAAAATATTCAAAACAACCTTTGGGAATATTGTTAACTCTATGAGCGTTTCATGAGGGTGAAAGATAAATGAAAGTGAAATTACAGAAATGTATTTTTATCTTACAATAGATTCATTGAACACTAAAATTTGCACCTTCACAATGGGTTAAAAAGGAAAATGCATTTTACAATGTTTAGGGCAATTCCTCCTGAGCATGCCAATACCCATTTTGTCACTGTACCCCGCTGTCCGGGCACAGGGGGGCACTTGGAATGGAAAGAGCGTTGTTTCGTTTTTGCAGGGCAAATATGGCTGAAAAAGTTTTCATGTGTCAGGATGCATTTGGAGAGCCATAAAGGTACCAAAACAGAGGAAAGCCCCAACAAGAGACACCATTCTGGAAAGTACACCCCTTGGAGAGTTTAGCAAGGTGTAATTTGTGTATTTGCCCCAACAGGTGTTTGATTCAATTAGGCCCCAAAAGGGAAAAAAGGTGAAAATGTTCTCAAAAAAGTCACTTTTACCCCAAATTTTTGTAAGCCACAAGGGATAAAAGATGAAACAACCCCATAAATGTGTACAACTATTTCTCCTAAGCACAGAACTGCACCACTTTTGCATATAAAGTGTTGTATGGGTACACAGTAGAGCTCAGAAGTGAAAGAGGGGCTTTGGCCTTTTAGAAGCCAGATTTGACAATCATCCTTTACAAGTGTCAGGATGCATTTGGAGAGCCCTAGTGGTACCAAAACAGAGGGGAACCCCAACAAGTGTCACCATTTTGGAAAGTGCACCCTTTGGAGAATTTAGCAAGGTGTAATATGTGTATTTTCCCCCACAGGTGTTTGCTTCAATTAGGTCCCTAAAAGGAAAAAGATGAACATTTTCCCAAAATAGTCACTTTTACAGCTAATTTTTGTATCCCATAAGGCATTAAAGATGAAACAACCCCAAAAAATGTGTACTAGCATTTCTCCCGAGTATAAAATTGCCCCACACATGCAAATAAAATGTTGTATGGGTACGCAGTGAAGCTCAGAAGGGAAAGAGGGGCGTTGGCCTTTTAGAAGCCAAATTTGACAAACATCCTTTACATGTGTCAGGATGCATTTAGAGAGCCGTAGTGGTACCAAAACAGAGGGGAACCCCAACAAGTATCACCATTTTGGAAAGCACACCTCTTAGAGAATTTAGCAAGGTGTAATATGAGTATTTGTCCATAAAGGTGTTTGATTAAATTAGGGCTTAAATAGGACAAAGGTGAACATTTTCTTATAAAGGTCATTGTACCCCTAATTTTTTATAGCCACAAGGGATAAAAAAAATGTAACAACCCCCCAAAATGTGTAAACCTATTTCTCTCGAGTGTAGAAGTACCTCACATGTGTATATTAAATGTTGTATGGGCGCATAGTAAAAGGAAAGGGGGAGGTTTGCCTTTTAGAAGCCAAATTTGACAGAAATGTTTGACATGCATTTGGAGAGCCCTAGTGGTATAAAACAGATAAGAATCCGAAAAGTGACCCTAATTTTTGAACGCACACCCCTTAGAGAATTTTGCTATGTGTAATATATGTATTTGCCCCTACAGGTGAATGATCCAATTAGGCCCTAAACATTAAAAAGGGGAAATTTTTCCTATAAATGTCACTTTACTCCTAATTTTTGTAAGCCACAAGGGATAATATATTAAATAACCCCGAAAAAGGTGTAAAACTATTTCTCCCGAGTGTAGAAGTACCCCACATGTGCATATAAAATGCTTTATGGGCGCACAGTAGAGGAAAAGAGGGATGTTTGTCTTTTAGAGGCTAAATTTTACAGAAATCCTTCACATGTGTCAGGATACATTTGGAGAGCTGTAGTGGTACCAAAGCAGAGGAAAACCCGAAAAGTGACCCTAATTGTTGAATGTACACCCCTTGGGGAATATAGCAAGGTGTATTATGTGGTGTAGTGTAATACACGTGGTGAAATGATCATTTTGAACATATAGGTGGTTTCCAAATATGATGTGTAATGGAGTCCAAGATGCAAATTGTAATTATTTCTGGAAAGTTCAGTGCCCGTTATGTGGCGCCCCTTATGAAATAATGGAGGGGTATAGGGAGCAACGTGACCCTCCAGTTGTTACAATTATTCATTTTACTGAATTCACAACAGGTTGGGCGTGAATTGTGAATGTATTGCGTATAAGGAGGTAGAATATACCAGGGGACCAACTAAACTTTTGTCACACTTGGAGTTGTCGCAGGTCTCTTAGTATATAGTGTCCATCCTAACTCCTCTTTTGGAACAGACTCTTTATTGAGTCTTACCTTTAGAAGCTGCAGAATTTACCGGGAAAATGCTGCCCTGGCAAAATACAGGAACATCTAAACCAGAGGTACTGGGGCCCCGTCCTTCTTGTCCCAATATTAGTTTCCTAATATCTTCCTCTTGAAAACGGAGAAATGATACGGCAGGACATGCACATCGGAACAGCTCGTAAGAGTTGTACAGCATCATCTGTACAATGTGCACGGCCAGCACTTTTGTACCATATCTTTGTTTTTCATAGGGAAATTATCGCCAAGTGTTGCTCTTATTCACCCTAGCGATGCCCATTGTGATGAATATTGCTGCTTTTAGCTGGACCAAATCGACAAGCCAATAGCGGCAAACATGGACAGAGGGGGGCAACAAAACCCCTCTGAACCACAAGGCACAATTGGTGGCTGTCAGGAACAGCCGCCACTCTGCCCCGATCACCGTGTCTACAGACATAGTGACCGGTATTACTGACGTCATAAGTAAATTCGCTGCTATTGGCTGGTCTGCATTGATGAGCCAATAGCAGCGATCATGAACTGGGGGGGATGCGGGGGGACGTAACCCTTCTGTTCCATGGGGCAGGATGGATGGCTGTCAGGATCAGCCGCCATCTTGCCCCGATTACTGTGTCTGAACCGTGTTGGCAAGTCACTACCCGCCGCACCGTTCTATTACAACGCGCGTTGGGAATAGGCCATACAATCTTTATTTTTTAAGAAATTTAGACAAATAAGGGCTTATTTTTTGCGAGACGAGATGCACTGTAAAAAAACCTTTATTTTAGAGGGTGTTTAGCTTATCGAAGCAATTTTATTAACTTTTTTTATGTGGAGGAAAATAAAATCATTAATTCTTGTTTTGGATTTTTAGCATTTTTTGGGGGGGGTGTTCGCTGTAGCATAACAATAATATATTATCTTTATTCTACGGATCACTACGATTACGGTGATACCTCATTTATATAGTTTTATTTATATTTGTCCAATTGTCCAATTTGTCCATATTGCCATTTTTATAGCAGCATAACTATAGTATTTTTTGGTTGATGGAGCTGGTTGTGAGCTTATTTTTTGCGTGACAAGTTGTTCTTTTCAGTGATATCATTTTGGCGCTTGTAACTTTTTCGGATCACTTTTTAGAACATTTTTTGTAAAGCAATTTGATAAAAAGTTAACATTTTTGGCAAGTTTTTGGGTTTTTTTTTTACCACGTTCATCTAGAGGGTCCAATTATGATTAGGATTTATTGTACAGATTGTTACGGACGCGGCAATACCAAATAAGTGGGGTTTTTTTGTGATTTAGTGTTTTTTATACTTTATTACTTGTGTACAGGGAAATGTGGTGTTTGTGGGGACTTTCACTTTCTTTTATTATTTATTTTTATTTTAAAAAACCTTTATTTATTGTTTTAACTTTTTTTTACAGTTAATGACATCTAAGCTTGAACAAGTGATCTTCAGATACTGCATTTTGCGGGAACGCACCTCCCGCCATGCAGTACTATTACGTCAAATGTCGGGAAGGGGTTAAATGACGACATAGAACTGTATGCTAAAATACTGGCAAATAGATTGAAGGCTGTACTTCCATCCCTAATTGCCTTTGACCAATCGGGCTTTACCCCAGCAAGGCAAGCCTCGGATAATACGAGGAAGTTAATTGACCTGCTCCAGCACTGTGAAATCAACCACAACCCCGCAATTTTTCTTACAGTAGACGCCGAAAAGGCATTCGACAGGGTGAATTGGGATTATATTTTCATGACATTGCAGAAATTCGGTATCACAGGTCACATATTCATATTCATAAAGGCTTTATACTCCTGTCCATCTGCAAAAGTTTTTATAAATGGAACGTTGTCCCAAAAATTCACCCTGTCGACTGACACGAGACAGGAATGCCCCCAGTCCCTCTCAATGGAGCCATTAGCTGAAACCATTAGAACACACCCAGGAGTGGAGGGAATATGGATCGGCAAGCAAGAGCATAAAATAGCCTTGTTTGCGGATGACATTATATTAACAAATTCCGCCCCTATGACCTCCTTACCCAGAGTTTTTGAGACCCTAACAGACTTTGTTAAAGTCTCCTTTTACAAAGTAAACACAGCCAAATCCCAAATTCTTCCAGTGAATATGACCCAAGAGCGTTTAAATAGATTAAAAAGGGAACACCCAGTAGATTGGCAAATGGAGCATGTAAAGTACTTAGGAATAGAGCTAGCATACCCGACATCAGAGTTATTTACACACAACTTTATCCCTCTGCTAGGACAAGTGGAAAAGGAGCTTAAAGAATTTTCTAAAACTATCTTGTCATGGTGTGGAAGGATAGCTTCATATAAAATGATGACATTACCTAAATTACCTGTACCTCTTTAGGACCATTCCAATTCCCTTACCAGAAGGATACTTTAGGAAAGTTAGGGCCCAACTGAGGAAATTTCTATGGAAAGAGAGCAATTTGCATTCAACACATTAATCAAAACTAGAAATAATGGTGGACTAGGAGTACCAGAGCTTAGAGATTATTATTTAGCATCCATATTAGACCAATCAGGAGTCTGGTGGATAGAGGACCCCAACAACAAATGGGGCTCAATAGAAAAATATTATAACAAAGGGAAATCACTAGAGATGAGCGAGCATACTCATCCGAGCTTGATGCTCATTCGAGTATTAGCGTACTCGAACGGCTTGTTGCTCAAACTAGTATTTCGCCCGTTCGAGAACTGCTCGAGTCAATGCAAATTGTCTTCTGATAGGTTAGCAGATGTAAGGAAACATCTGCAATGTGTTCTTCAGTGAACACAGGATCATTTAAGTGAAGAACACAGTGAAGAACACATTGCAGATGTTTCCGTACATCTGCTAACTTATGCGAAAACTAACGTGCCGAACGGTGTTATTCACAATAGTATGTGAAGAACAATATGTGTGAAGAACACATTGCAGATGTATCAGAAGACTTGTGTCTTCTGATAAGTTAGCAGATGTATGGAAACATCTGCAATGTGTTCTTCAGCAAAGAGCACATTGCAGATGTTTCCGTACATCTGCTAACTTATCAGAATACATTATTTCTCATTAAAATGACACATTGAAAAATGCTCGACTACAATGGGGCTCGTTATTCGAAATGAGCACTCGAGCATCGGTAAAAGTTTGTCTCGCATAAGGAGCACTC
Organism: Engystomops pustulosus; assembly: GCA_019512145.1. Classification (NCBI taxonomy): domain Eukaryota; kingdom Metazoa; phylum Chordata; class Amphibia; order Anura; family Leptodactylidae; genus Engystomops; species Engystomops pustulosus. Next base: position 44,775 of record WNYA01000174.1, on the reverse strand, counting down.
GAATAACGAGCATAACTCAAGCATTTTAGTGCTCGCTCATCTCTAGAAATCACTTAAGACCAGAATCCTCAATGCGGTATGGCACCTTAACCCACCCCACTCCCCTTTGCTCACAATTCAGGCCACAGATCTTGCATGGAAAAGTTTACTTGGAAATGGGAGGGGGGGGGGGAGAGCTTGTAAAGCCTCCCGCTGCAAAAGGTACCTATAAGCTTTCTAGAACTTACGATTCAGAATGCAAATTTGCAAGCATGGCACAAACAGGGTATCAATAACTTGGCCTCTCTGGTCAAATAGAGGAAAATGTTGCGCTTCACCACACTAGAAGAAGACTTCTCGTTACCCCAAGGAGAGGTCTACAATTACCTTAATGTACGTAACTTCCTACATGATAAAATAGGAAACACCCCTAAGGTTGATAGACAAATATCTAAAAAGCTTCAGGCCTGAACCAGATCTCTATGGGGAGAAAGGGATAACATTTTTTTACAATTGCCTACACATGCTTCCACTTCCTTATATGGGAGCTTGGGAAAGGAGTTACACCTTCAAATCATTACCAACCAATGGCAAAAAGCCTTCTCACTAGCTAATAGCACTTTTAGGTGTGTATCCTACATGGAGGCAGTGGTCAAAACACATATGAGATGGTACTACACCCCTGTACGACTCTGTAAGATGTTTCCCTCTACATCCCCAGGATGTTGGAGAGACTGCGGCCAAAAAGGTACCCTATTGCACACACCCTGGGCCTGTCCGAAGGTTCAGAGTGTATGGAAGCAAGTATATGACATTCTCTCAAACATAGGGATACCCTCCATTGAATTCTCTCCAGCTACAGCCTTACTATTGATACATTTAAATGGGCATACACCAAAAACAAGAGCCTTAATAGCTTTTATCCTAGTATGCATTAAGCTGGTCATTACCAGACATTGGAGAGAATTGACCAACCCTGATATCCCTGATATCCAGGTCATATCACAAATTAATAAAACCTGCCAATATGAGAAGTCTATATCTCTACAAACAAACAGGTATAATGATTTCAAACATCAATGGGAACCATGGATAAATAGTACAAAGAGTAAAACACAAGGAATAGATCTAGCACAAGAGTGTTTTATGTTTAAAATGTTTTTGTTATTTTTGAAATTACTGAAACTCGTTAACTGAAATTTACGGAGCTCACAAAGTTCCAGACAGGATAAGAATTTATTAAATCACCCTAGTTCCGCACAGAAGGAACAGAGGGGGTGAGTGCACTATGTCCATCAGTCTCATTCAATTCTGGCCTGTGTGCCATGGATGTTTGGCTCTTTGTGCCAATTCAGTGTTAATGTGAAAAAATACAATAAAAACGTTTAAAAAAAAAAAAAGAAATGCACATGTATTTTTGAAGTGCTTAGAAATGCACTTAGAAAATACATGTGGACTGGGAAAAATTGAGCCCTCATTATGTTTAATAAATTTAAGGAGTTTTACAATAATACATTTTAGGAGTTTAAAAAAAAAAAGAAAAAAAAAAGGAGACATATTTGAAATGTTATTCGTATTTTTTTTTTGGGGGGGGGAGGTAAATCTATCTTCCTGTTATTGCTATTGTCCTTTCGTTTACATTTTTTTGCATTTTGCATTTTCTGTTCATTATGTACAAGACCTGAGCCTGTACAAGACCTGAAGCTGTCCCGAAGCTTGCTTGTAACAGCTTATATTTCAGTTAGCCATTAAAAGGTACACAATTTCAAGAAGGTTAATTTATCAAAAGCAACAGGAATTGCTTCAACTGGCTAACATGGTATAAGACTTTTTTTCTTGTAACTATCCTTCAAGTTATACAATTTATGATAAAAATAACCAAATTCATCTAAAATTTCTGTGGATTGGAAATTTCTCGACTGATTTTATAATTTTCTCAATTCTTTTATTAATTTCCTGTTTTTTTTATTTTCTGAAGTATAAATTTTAGATGAATTACGGTAATATGTAAATTAAACTCGTAGTTAAACAGTTATCTTGTGTTTGTTTATGCCACTCTTCTAAAAAAGCTAATCTCTTCAACAGTTTATTTCTAGTCAACCGTGTGACTCCTGGTGCCCCCTGGAGCTGGTCTGCAGCTTCACTCACCTTCCCTGGCTCGAGTGAAAATCATTGGCGATGGTCGGCCGTCTGTTTTTATAAATTACCAGGATAAATTCCTGTGTTCCTGGATCTTTGAGCCTCAGGCTTGTTCCCTATGTCGTGTGCATTTATAGTGCTTTCCCTTGTGACCTCGATTCCGTTCCTGACTTTGGTCCTGTGCTGCCTGTCCTCGACTCTGATCCCATGCTGCTTGTCCTGACCTTCTGCCTGTTCCCGACTACATCTCTGCCTCACGATTCTGCACCTCGCCTTGCCCACCACCACGGACTAAGTCGTGCCTGGATTTCTTCCTCTAAAAGTATTTTTTTATATCCTGTTTGTCCTTTCTGACCCCAATATGTAGTATCCATATCTGCTGATACTACAGCATTGAAATTTCACCAACTATTAATCTACCCCTTTTGACTTTATTACGTTTTGTGAGCTGTTTGTTAATAAATCTGTATTCACCTGCCATTAATATCGGCTTCTGAGCCCACAATTTTGAAGTCTAAAGTCTTTTTCACTGCTGTTAATACACCAGGCTTTTTTTCCCTCCCTTACTGTCTGTGGCATTGTAGATGTCAAGATATTGAGGGTCCTTAAATAAATGTGTATCTTTTTGTAATAAGTCCATTTCCTGTAGCATCCGTCTTGTGTCTCCTTATTTCCTGCCACACTGCGTACCTTTTCTAAAGGGGTATTCAACCCACAAACTTTAATGCTCAATAAATTTACATCACTTATAACAGAACGATCACAATTAGAGATGGGCGACTTTTTAAAACATTTGATTCACCGAGTTTGCCGAATTTTCTAACAAAATTTGTTTCAACCCGAATCGAATCATGGCGAATCAAAGAGTGCACTCTTTTTACACTGACATCAGATAATTCCATAGATTACGACAGAACCTGTTCTGTTAAACGCGGATACATGTAGAAACCCCCCAAAAGAGTGGAGAGGGTGTCGGCAGTAATTTTGCATTTGACATCACTGATCATTTTGCTCTTCTTTTCATCCGTCAGTGTTCGCTTTTGGTTTATAATCCATTATAATCCAGTATTGCTAAAGCCAAAAACAAACATCCAAAACAGAGATGACCAGTAAATGGGATATTTGCATGCCCTCTGTGTTCTGCATCTACTCCTGTCTATCAATCCTGAAGCTTTTCATTCCTTCTGACAGATGAAATGAAGGGGAAAACCACCGCCGAGGTCCGCCGGAGTTCACGATCCATTGCTGGGTGAAGGTAAGCACGTGTCCAGCGACCCTTTTTTTTTTAAATGCGGTGGTTTCTCTGAATCCGTTGGGTTTTCGTTCGCCCACGCCCCCCGTCAGGTGCATGCCGGTGCCGGTGCGCCACAATCCAATCGCATGCGGCAAAAACCCGGGGCAATTCAGGGAAAATCATCGCAAAACAGAAAAATTCGGGTAACCCGCCCTAAAAACGTGATTTGGGCCCTTAGTAAATGACCGTCAGTGTGTTCCAGGGAGACAGTGGTCAGTTGGCAGAAGCATGAGTAGACCACAGAGGGGCACAATGACAAATTATGGAGGTGGCAGCAGCATCATAGGCCACAGTGTCTCCTCCTAGGATCTCCTATGGTTTCCATACCAAGCTTTCCTAAGCAGTTCCTGTGAAAGAGAAAGCCCATTAGCGTTCCCAGGCGCTTTTCTGTGTTCCTGTCTCCAGCGTTCCAGCAGCGAGTGAAGGGAGGTGCCGGATTATAAAGACGTGGCCGGATTAGCAAACTCCAATCAGGAGGACGCTGGCCCTATAAATCCTGAGAAGTCGGCGCGCACGCCCTAGCAGCCGGAACGCGCGGCCTAGCAGGAGTACAGCCAGGAGCGTGGAGTAGTGAGTCCAGGCTGGGGAGTGGGACAGCGGCACCGGGGACCGTGGCACATAGAGGGGAACGGGTGTGCCCCTGATCTGCGACAAGGATCGCGGGTACATCTGTGATAATAGCATTGCATACATCAGTAATATAGGTCAATACATTTTTCAACTTCGGTGAGAACGTACAACAAAAGTATAAACTATCTAGACTATAGACTAGTGACATATCGTACCCCTCTGTTGGTTATTGTATTGCATCGATACCCGATCAACCGGTCTTCTATGTGGTTGAGACACTGTATAAGTGATAAGAACATGAATCATTGACGGCGACCGTATCTATAGATGAAGGTGAAAAATAAAGTGCTGAGAAGTGCAAAAAAAAAAAAATGACAGTGAACATGTATGAAGATGTCTGTGCACGTGTGAAATAAGTGTCATATAATTTACAATGTTAGATATTTTACCAATAATTACAACTGAAATTAACATAAGAATTGTTCTGACAATCTAGTGTTAAACAAGTAGCTGTATATGCGACATAATAACATGATTACAAGCCTACTAACCACATGGAGTAAGTATGTATGCGTTTAAATAAAACCTATAGTGCAGTAAGCAGATTTTATCCGTTTGGTTATAGATAGATAGAGTAATTCTTTAAGTAACAAATTTGAATTCACATCAATATGCAAGTCAAATATTTTTACATTTTCTTTCTATGTCCAAACTGAGTATTCAATAAAAGAGATATATTGGGGGTAATTTACTATGGGGCAGATTCACGTTTTCCCGACGTGTTACCCGAATATTTCCGATTTGCACCGATTTCCCCTGAATTGCCCCAGGATTTTGGCGCACGCGTTCGGATTGTGGCGCATCTGCGCTGGCATGCACGCGACGGAAATGGGGGGGAGTGGCCAAACGAAAACCCGATGGATTCGGAAAAAACGCCGCATTTAAAACAAAAGATGTGTCGCGGAGCTTGCACTTACCCTCACTCAGCCCGGCTCGGTGTATTCCAGTGCGTTCCAGGGAACTTCAGCGCAGCTGCGCCACCTGGTGGACTGCCTTAATAAATCCCGGTCGGACGCGAATCCAGCACAGAGAGCATGCCGCTGAATCGCGAATAGACCGGGTAAGTAAATCTACCTCATTTTGTTTCAAATTGGCTGAGTGTTTTGTGTTAGGTCTAGGTGGCGGCAGCAGCATGTCAGAGAGTAGCACAATGACAAATTCTGGTGGTGGCAGCAACATGGTAGGCCACAGTGTGGCACAATGACAGAGTGTGGAGGTGGTGGCGGCAGCAGCAGCAGCAGGGGGTCTGAGAGTGGCACAATGACAAATTCTGGAGATAGCAGCAACATGGTAGGCCACAGTGTGGCACAAAGACAGAGTGTGGAGATGGTGGCAGGAGCATGAGGTCAGAGAGTGGCACAATGACAAATTCTGGAGGTGGCAGCAACATGGTAGGCCACAGAGTGGCACAATGACAAAGTGTGGAGGTGACGGCAGCAACAGTGGCAGGAGGTAAGAGAGTGGCACAATCACAGTGCGTGTAGGTGGGCAGCAGCAGTAGCAGCAGCATGAGGTTACAGTGCAGTAAGTAGATTTTACCCGTTTGGTTATAGATATATAGAGTAAATGTTTAAGTAACAAATTTGAGTTCACATCGATATGCAAGTCAAATATTTTTACATTTTCTTTCTTTGTCCAAACTGAGTATTCAATAAAAGAGATATATTTTGTTTAAAATTGACTAAGTTTTTTGTGTTAGGTTTAGGTGGCGGCAGCAGCATGATGTTAGAGAGTAGCACAATTGCAAATTCTGGTGGTGCAACATGTTAGGTCACAGTGTGGCACAATGACAGAGTGTGGAGGTTCCGTTAGCAGCAGCAGGAGGTCGAAAAGTGACACAATGAGGTGGGTGACAATTCCAGTACCTGTTAAGGATGGTGGGAGGCAGATAAAGCAACTGGCAGCAGATGTGTGGCATCAGGCAGGTGGAAGCATCAGAATAGTGGCTGAGGCAGGTAGTTAGAATCCAGACTAATTTCTCAACGTTTGTGGGAGACGTCATGTCTGATCTAATCTGATGCATAAGGCAATGGCGATCCACGCCTGATTCATCTTAGCAAAGGTCAGTCTCTCCACATTCCGGGTGGGCAAGCGGTTTCTCCTTGGGGTAACTATGGCCCCCACTGCACTGAACATCCACTCTGATGCCACACTACTGGCCGGGAAGGACAGCTTCTCCACTGCAATCTCCGCAAGTTGCAGCCACCCATCAAGTTTGGCTGCCCAGTAGTCTGGGGGATCCTGGGGTGGTAGAGTGCTGTCCAAGTAGGCCACAACCTGCTGGTGCTGGGTTTGCTCCATGTCATGCTGCTGCTGGTGGTGGCTACCCTCCTCACTAGGCGGGTGAAGGAAGCTGCTCATTTAAGAACTCCAGACTTAAGCTGCTGCTGATGGAGCTGCTACTGCTACCCCCATCTCCCCACAGCAGCCGTGGAAGTAGTACATGAGCACTGCTGCCACCCTGCTGACTCATGGCCACAGTTGCGACTTGCTGCCTGCTTTGCTGCCTGATGCCCAAGCTAACACTCTCTTCTCCCGACGATGATGATGAAGACCTTGCTTCACCTGGCTCCCAAGTGTGAACTGCTACATCATCGATTTGTGTTTTCCTGTCACTACTATTCTCCTGATCAGTCTGGACTTTGAGCACAGCCTGACTACTGGCAAATGCAACATAACCTCCCGTGCCACTCTCCACCTCTCTACTTTCCCACCTACTGCACGTGGGAGCATATGTCTGCCCCAACTCTTTACTGCCAAGCAGCTGCTGACTGTCCTCAAAGAGTAAACTTGCTGTATAGTCGCGCTGAGCCCAGACCACCTAGTAGATCTCTGGCTGAGGGAAGTGAACAGGACAGAGGCTGGTTGAGGTCAGGTGAGGGTCGCTGACCTGCTCCAGGGCCATGCAACTAAGGGTTGGAACCCATGGACTCTTGGCTGGGGTTGTCAGATGTCATTTAGGAGGAAGTGGATCACCTAGTCAACCAATCGGGAACCTTTGGGTTGTTCATCAACACACTGCCGCTAGATGACTCCGGCAGTTCTGCCTTTACAGAGTCACCCCTGTGCTTTCTCCACCTGCTACCTCTTTGTCTGACATAGTGGTTATTCAACTATGTTGATTTGACACCAATTTCAGGATATCAACTTTAGCAACAAAAAATAATTGAAATTTGGGGTATACAGATCCCCAAAAACTGACACCCTGGACTTTGAGAAAAAATAACTCCAGCAACTATGTGGATTTGACACCGATTTCTTGATACCAAATTTAGCAACAAAAAGGAATTGGAATTTGGGGAATACAGAACCCCAAAAACTGACACACTGGACTTTGAACAAAATCACTCCATCAACTATGTTTATTTTACACAGATTTCTTGATATCAACTTTAGCAACAAAAAAGAATTAAAGTTGTGTGTATACAGAACCCCCAAAACTGACTTCCTGGACTTTGAGCAAAAATCACTTCTTAAACTATGTGCAATTTACACAGATTTCTTGATATCTACTTTAGCAACAAATAAAAAATAGAAATTTGGGGAATACAGAACCCCAAAAACTGACACTCTGGACTTTGAGAAAAAATCAGCTACTGAGTACAAGCAGCTAGACGCTAGAAACAGCACATGCAGTCTCATAATCATCTCGTAAGCCTGACGGCTGATGATTGGCTTAAATGTCTGCACATGCGTTCAAGGGTGTTCCTTTCTTTTTCCCAGAGTTCTCTGCCCTTTGTAACGCATTGTGCTTGCGGCCATTTAGCTAATAAATGGGGAGAAAAAAAACTTGTTCCCACAAATCACCATACACTTCGGATCCGTGCAGAACCGAAGTTTTCCTGAAATTCTAAATGAGTTCCACTTTGTTAGAATTGATTCGTCCATCTCTACCCACAACTAGAGATGGGCGAATCAATTCTAAAGATTCTAACTTCGGTTAGAATTTCAGGAAAATTTTGATTCGTCACGAAGCCGAAGTTTATGCTGATTTGCGGGAACAGAGTTGGATTTTTACCCAACTCTGCGAGAACAGCGTGTTACATGGGGCAGAGAACTCTGGGAAGGAGAAAGGAACACTCCCGATGACATCTGCAGACCTGTAAGCCAATCAGCGACCGGCAGGCTTATGTGATGTCACACAGGCTCACAGCCCTATAAAACTGTCGGCCATTTGCAATCCCGGCATTTTACACTGGATGTGCTGTCTGTAGCATCTAGCTGCTGCTAGTGTACTGTGCAGTAGTGATTCTTCCTGCAATCCCTTGTTGTTCTTTAAGGCGGGATCTGTATACCCCAAATAGCAGCTCTATTTAGTGACAAAAGCAAATAGGAAGAAATCTGTTTCACATTCATGCATCTGCAGTAGCGATTTGTGGACCAATCTCTGGTGATTCTTTAAGGGGAATCTGTATACCCCAAATAGCATATCTATTTATTGAAAAAATCAAATAGGAAGAAATATGTTTGACATTCATGCATCTGCAGTAGCAATTAGTTTATGCAGTTGCTGTTGTGATTTGTGGACCTTTCATTGGGTGTCAGTTGTGGGGTATCTGTATAACGCACATTGCCATACCTTTTTGGGGCTATAGTTTACAGCCAGATTTATGTGTCAAATCCACATAGTTTATACAGTGATTTTCGCAGAAATTACAGTGTCAGATGTGGGGTATCTGTATAACGCAAATTGCTATACCTTTTTGGGCTATAGTTTACAGCCAGATTTACGTGTCAAATCCACGTAGTTTATACAGTGATTTTCTCTGAAATTACGCTGTCAGTTGTGGGGTATCTGTATAACGCACATTGCCATACCTTTTTGGGGCTATAGTTTATAGCCAGATTACGTGTGAAATCCACATAGTTTATACAGTGATTTTCGCTGAAATTACGCTGTCAGTTGTGGGGTATCTGTATAACGCACATTGCCATACCTTTTTGGGGCTATCGTTTACAGCCAGATTAACATGTCAAATCCACGTAGTTTATACAGTAATTTTCGCTGAAATTACACTGTCAGTTGTGGGGTATCTGTATAACACACATTGCCATTCCTTTTTGGGGCTATAGTTTACAGACAGATTTACGTGTCATATCCACGTAGTTTAAACAGTGATTTTTGCTGAAATTACACTGTCAGTTGTGGGGTATCTGTATAACACAGATTGTCATCCCTTTTTGAGGCTATAGTTTATAGCCAGATTTACTTGTCAAATCCACGTAGTTTATACAGTGATTTTCGCTGAAATTACACTGTCAGTTGTGGGGTATCTGTATAACGCACATGGTCATACCTTTTTGGGGCTCTAGTTTATAGCCAGATTACGTGTGAAATCCACATAGTTTATACAGTGATTTTCGCTGAAATTACACTGTCAGTTGTGGGGTTTAACGCACATTGTTTAATCAGTTGTGGGGTGTATAACGCACATTGCCATACCTTTTTGGGGCTATAGGTTACAGCCAGATTTACGTATCAAATCCACGTAGTTTATATAGTGATTTTCTCTGAAATTACACTGTCAGTTGTGGGGTATCTGTATAACGCACATTGAAATTCCTTTTTTGGAGCTATCATTTACAACCAGATTTACATGTCAAATTCATGTAGTTTATACAGGGATTTTCACAGAAGTTACACTGTCAGTTGTGGGGTATCTGTATAATGCACATTGCCATTCCTTTTTGGGGCTCTAGTTTACAGTCAGAATTACGTGTCAAATCCACGTTGTTTATACAGTGATTTTCGCTGAAATTACAGTGTCAGATGTGGGGTATCTGTATAACGCACATTGAAAAACCTTTTTGGGGCTGTAGTTTACAGCCAGAATTACGTTTAAAATCCACATAGTTTATACAGTGATTTTTGCTGAAATTACACCGTCAGTTATGGGGTATCTGTATAATTTGACCTGGCCTTGGAATTCCTGTCTCATTTACTTGAGTCGGGAGAAGTGTATAAAGTTATAAAGATTGGAGACAGACACCTCTATTCTAGTCTGTTTGCTAATGGTACGAAAACAGAGGGAAACCCCAACAAACATCACCATTTTGGAAAGTACACTCCTTGGAAAATTTAGAAAGGTATAATATGTGTATTTGCCCCCACAAGTGTTTGATTCAATTAAGCCCCTAAAAGGAAAAAAGATGAGAATTTTCCCCAAAAAGTCACTTTACCCCTAATTTTTGTAAGCCAGAAGGGAATAAAGATGAAACAACCCCCAAAAATGTGTAAAACTATTTCTCCAGTGCCTAGAATTGCCCCACATGCTTTTACATGCATTTGGAGAGCCCTAGTGGTATAAAACAGTGGAGAACCTGAAAAGTGACCCAAACTTTTGAAAAGGGACCCCTTTGGGTGATGCCTCATGTGGCATTTTAGGTCCGTTTTTAAGCCCGCGTCATGCATTTTTAAAACCGACTGAAAACGCATGCTTAAAAAGGGACCAAAATAGACCATGAAAGAATTTCCATATAAAGGTCACATTTATCCCTAATTTTTGTAAGCCACAAGGGATAAAAGATGAAATACCCCAAAAAATGTGTAAAACTATTTCTCCCGAGTGTAGATGTACCCCACCTGCATATAAAATGTTGTGTGGACACACAGTAGAGGGAAAGAAGGATATTTGCTTTTTATAAGCCAAATTTGACAGAAATCCTTCACGTGTCAGGATACATTTGGAGAGCCCTACTGGTATAAAACAGAGGAAACCTGAAAAGTGACCCTAACTTATGAACTCACATTTAGCCATTAATATGTGGTGTATTGTAATACAAGTGGTGAAATGAGCAATTAGAACATACAGTTGGTTTCCAAGTATGATGGAAACAATGGATGCCCAAGATGGAAATTGCAATTATTTCTGTGATGCCCAGTTTGTGCCACTGTGAAATGTCAGGTCTCTGATTAGGAAGACATGATTCCTGACGGGAGAAGGACCCAACATGTGGTCCTAAACACTAGTCAGAAAATACAACATGGCTTCGGAATGATAAAGCAACAAAGTATGTGCTAACAAATCCAGAGGTTTGGAGGGGAAATAGAAAACCTAAATTCCCAAGATGGAAATTGCAATTATTTCTGTGATGCCCAGTTTGTGCCAGGTCTCTGATTAGGAAAACATTATTCCTGACGTGAGAAGGACCCAACATGTGGTCCTAAACACTAGCCAGAAAATACAACATGGCTTCGGAATGATAAAGCAACAAAGTATGTGCTAACAAATCCAGAGGTTTGGAGGGGAAATAGAAAACCTAAATTTAAAAAAATTAAACCAATAAATGACCTCCCTCAAGGAAATAATCTACGGGTTTAGGGAGCAATTTGACCTAAAATTTTTAACAATAATTTACAGAAAAGGTTGGACTAAAATTGTGAATGTGTTGCGTATAAGGAGGTGGAATATACCAGGGGACCAACTAAAATTTTGTCACTCTGGAGTTCTCACAGGTCTTGTAGTAGTATATAGTGTATAGTATATTCCTAACCCCCCTTTTGGAACAGTTTTTCCTTTAGAAGCAGCGGAATTCTCCAGGGAAATGCTGTCCAGAGGTACTGGGGCTCTGTCCTTGTTGTCCAAATATTAGTCCCCTAGTATCTGCCTCTTTAAAATGGAGTGTTGTCCAAATATTAGTCCCCTAGTATCTGCCTCTTTAAAATGGAGTAGGGTATAGAAAGGCGGACAAGGAGAGACCAAAAAGCGCTCATAGAGTAGTAAAGTCGTAGGCTCTGGTGCTGTTTAGGAGAGGTGGAGAGAGGCTCACCGGATTAGGTTGTGCTATAGTAGGCACAACTCTAGTGAAGGTGAACAAGTTGGTATTTCCTGGTGCTGCCTATGGACAAGGGTCGTCGTGACACGGTTGCCAAACCGGTCTCAGGGCGTAGTCAGTAGGTTCGGAAGGGTACTTGTCTTAGGTCGGCGCACACAGATACGTCACAATAACTTTTTCAAACTTCAGTGTAGGGAGCCGTGTAAGGCATAATGTTTTGCCGAATACAAAACAGAATGCCCTTTTGCTGGCGGCATTTGAATGGTTAACAACCGCAATTGGTGCCAGAACAAATCACGGGTGTTAGCGGTGAGTGTTTGCTTCATTATGCAGTAAACAACCATTGTGTACGAAGAAGACTCAGTCTGTGAGCCCTCTTCATACACTTGCTGCCGCATAAAGATGTTGGTGAACGTCGTGGCAAAGGGGTTAGAGTTAACTGCTGTTTTATACAAACTCAGGTTCTCTAGGTCATCTCGTGTTGTAATAGTTAAACCTGTAATATTGTGGGCAATAGTGCTTTAGATTCATTTATTACTAATGGTCCTCCTTTGGTTGATTCTGGTGGATTAAGGCATACTCCAACAATCCAGCTACATTGACAAACTTTGCATACAGAGGAGGGAAGGTTTATGGGTTATATTACACATCTAATATGTTAGCCACCATGACAATATGTAATAGAATGGTGGACTGTTGGGGGAATGACTCTAGGACATCACTGGTTGTAGGTGTTTTGTCTGTCTTATAAGTTTGGACTTGATCTTTAATAAGGGGAAATTCCTCCAGATGTTCCTCACTTCCCTGTACTGTGATGGTGTTGCTATTGTACACATTGATGGTGAGTGGGATGATGTAATCATTGTCTCGGTCCAGTACTTTGGTCGGTCGACTCTTGTTTATGCCACCCTTTGTTATATTATCATAGTGTTGGCATATAGTTTTGTACCAGGCCATGTTCTAATCACTGTAGAATAACAAGGTAGTTTTTCTTTTGATCTTTCTTTTAGAGGTGAAGTCAGCCAAGAGGGTTTCTGGATTTTCTCTGATTGTTGTAAGTTTTTTGGATTTTCGTGCCTAAATGTCCTATGTTCTTTATCCCCTTCCCGACGTGCACCGTAATAGTATTAGTTCAGAGCCAGCTCCATAAAGAACTGGTGGTAGCTGCATATCACGATTCCTCCGATTGTGGTTGTTAACCCCTTACACACTGCTGTCATGCATGACTACAGCATGTAAGGGGCTTCTCTTCTGACCCCACCACGACACTTACAGGGGGAATCCAACCCTCTGCTGGCATTCCCATAGTCTGCGAGTGCCCAGGGGCTGCAAGATCTGTCCGGGTGCCTCCTGGCAGGACCCGGCTACATTCCGATTACATAACACAGTGAAATACATCTGATCAGAAGAGCCAACATGTAAAAAAATAAATGTTAAAACAATAGATAAATAAAATAAGAAAATAAAATGAAATATTAAAAGAAAGTGAAAGTCGTCCAAACACCACAATTCCCTATACACAACTAATAAAGTACCAAAAACACTAAATCACAAAAAAACCCCACATATTTGGTATCACCACTTCCGTAACAATCTGTACAATAAACCATAATCAGAATTGGACCCGCTTCGTGAATGCTATAAAAAAAACCAGAAAAACTTGATAAAAATGTAAATTTTTTATCATATTGCTTTACAAAAAAAATTCTAAAGTGATCATAGAAAGTTACAAGCACCAAAATGGTACCACTGAAAAGAGCAACTTGTCACTCAAAAACTAAGCCCACAACCATCGCCGTCAACCAAAAAATACTTAAGTTATGCCGCTGCAAAAATGGCGATACTAAAACAAATGCAATTTTTTTCTATTCTAGTTTTTCTTCAGTAACATTTAATAAATATAAATAAAACTTTATAAATGAGGTATCACCGTAATCTTAGTGATCCATAGAATAAAGATAAATGCAAAAAATCTGAAACAAGAATTGATGATTTTATTTTTCTCCACACATTAAAGGGTTAATAAAATGCCATCAATAAGCTAAAGACCCAATAAAATTTTTATTTTTCAAAGTGCATCTTGTTTTGCAAAAAATAAGCCCTTATTTGTCCAAATTGTATAGCCTATAAACCTATTCCCGACACGCGCCGAAATAGAACAGTGCAGCAGGAAGTGACTCGCCAACACGGTTCAGTCGCGGTGATCGGGGCAAGATAGCAGCCGTTTCTGATGGCCATCCATCCTGCCCTTTGGACCAGAGGGATTTCATCGCCCCCCTTCCCAGCTCATGATCACTGCTATTGGCTGATCAATGCAGCCCAGCCAATCAATATTACTTCTGACGTCTGTAATACCGATCACCACGTCTGTAGACACGGTGATCGGGGTAAGATGGCAGCTGTTCCTGAAAGGCTTCGATTTTGCCTCATTGGGGGCAGAGGGGTTTCGCTGCCCACCTCTGTCCATGTTTGCTGCTATTGGCTGGTTGATCAGCCAATAACAGCAATATTCGTCACAATGAGCATTACTGGGGTTAATGGGAGCAATACATGGTAACAAATGTTGCTGTCTAAGATAGCACCAATCATCAGTGGAAGGGGCCATGTCTGGAGGCATCATGCCATCTCCCACAGAGCTCTGATTGACGGATCTTTGCACATACTGTTGGAGAAGGGTTATTACTAGTATGTGGATAACTTTTATACCAGTGTTCCACTATTCCAATCCCTCAGTTCCAGAGCTGTACGCAAAAACCAAAGAGGTCCAATGGAACCCTTGTTAGGCAGCCACTTAGAAAGGAGGGATATCAAGGCACTCTGCAATCAGAACATGGTGTTGGTCAGGTATAAGAACAAAAGCGATGTCCTTGTTCTGACCACAATTCATGGCTACTCCAGCACCCTCACCCATCTATGAGGTACCATCACCGCTTCCCCCAAGCAAAACAGCATCCTGGCTTACAATAAATACATGGTTGGGTTTAATCTGTCAGATCAGGTGCTGAGACCATACAGTGCTCTACGGAAAATGAAGATATTGGAGATAAACACTGGCCACCGTACATTGTACGGATGATGATCTTACGTGCTGTAATGTGCAGGCATGCTGTATCATTTCTCCATTTTAAAGAGGTTCGGAAGGGTACTTGTCTTAGGTCGGCGCACACAGATACGTCAAATGCACAAGATGGATCCAATAAAGGGGGTATTTTTATTCGGTATCTTAGGAACACAACGCGTTTCGGAGTCTAATATGACTCCTTTATCAAGTGGGTAGATACTGGGGGGATAAAAGAGAGTACTTGGGGAAAGCGGAAAACATATACATAGATATATCCGTACATACAGGGGAGAAAATGGTAATATTCATAATGTTAAACATGTCTAAACATAAAGGTATATATACACACATACACGAATATATTGTGACCTTATATGGGACACGTGTAGAAATACAAATGAATAAAAACATCCATAGTTTAGAGTCAATAAGACTGCTTAAAAAACTAGTTAGAAAATATAAATTCAGATATCCAAAATAGATTACTGTTTTGTATATGATTTAATAAATAAATAAATAAATAAACTGTACTTGAGTAAAATAGATATTTCAATAAATAAATGGTGCATAAATAGGTAGTTCAATAAATAGATGGTACAATAAACAAATAGTTCAATAAATAGATGGTTGAATAGATAGATGGTTCAATAAATAGATGGTTCAATAAATAAATAAATAAATGGTTCAATAAATAGATGGTTCAATAAATAAGGCAGTGATTTGATCATGAATAAAAGTGCCAATGAAGGTGGAATAGAGTGGCTTACCTGCAGCGCGGGTGAAGGAAGGATTCCCCGGAGCTGTCAGGTGGCACTGGCTCGGCTGTAAAATAGATGCCGGCTAGTGGGAGCGGCGCGCGCCATAAGTGAGTTGTGGCGCATGCGCACAGTGGAATATAACCAAGAACATGTCTGCCATCTAGTGGGGCGACATAAGCATGCAGTATACCGGTATTGGAGGGACGATGTGTGTGTAACAACATGCAGTATACTGGCATGGGAGGGACAGTATGTGTGAGAGGAGATATTTGATACATAGATGAGGGGTTATAATTAATGAATAAATAATGAAGTATGTAATTCAATGGTTAAAAGATTAATTAAATAATAATTGTTTAAAAATAATAATAAGAAATACTTTGATGGGTAAAATTTATAATCAAATTGGTGGTGATACATGGTATGGGTGTTAATAGTTATTGAACTGTGGACTGTAGGTTTATTAATAAATAGTCGATAATTTTACTATTGGTCTGGATATATGAAAAATATAAAAAATACATAAAATATGTTGGTTGATGTTGGTCTTGATATGGATGTGAAAAATGTATGTTGGTTAGTGGAAAATTGGTTTGTGAATAGGGATGGGTAGGGGGGGGGGCTTAGGAGGGGGGGGGGGTTGGAGGAGAAGGCATACAAAGTAGGGGAATGGTATCTAAAGAGTAACAATGAGGATCTAAAAGTTTTGATTAAAAGTTGCTTTCTAGCGATTCGTTAAGGCCACTGGGAGTGAGACAGTTCATTTTGAAAATCCAGAACATTTCCCTCTTACGTAGGAGATTAAAGCGATCGTTCCCATCAGGGATATGTTCAATTGGGGTAACGGAAAAGACTGAAAAATCTTTTTGGTGATGTGTGAAGCCATGTCTTGAGACGCTATGTTTGATGTATCCGTTTGTTGTATTGCATCTATGGCTGTTCATTCTTGTCTTCAATTGTTGGGTTGTGCGGCCCACGTATTGGAGGCCGCAAGGGCATTCCATTAGATAGATGACAAAGATTGAGGAACAATTCATGAAGCTTTTAATTTTAAAGACTTCATTGGTCGTATTGCTTCTGAAAGTTTTGGCTATTATGCCTTACACGGCTCCCTACACTGAAGTTTGAAAAAGTTATTGACCTAAGATTGTAATTTTTTGAATCCCATAAAACATAATGAAATCAATATAAATTCGGTATCCTGTTTGATTGTATTGACCCAAAGAACAAAAGGGGAGGCATTATTTGGAGCTCACAGTGAAAGCCGTAAACACAAAAGAAAATGTGCAAATGTGTTTTTTCGTCAATTTCACCGCATTTGGAATTTTTTTCCGCCTCCCAGTACACAGCATGGAATTTTAAATATCCCCACTTGGAAGTACATTTAGTATTCAGAAAACAAGTTCTCATACAGCTCTGTACATGGAAAAGATTTTTGAAAGTGGGAAGTTAAAAATGGAAATGCAAAAACAAAAATGCCTAAATCCTTGAAGGAAACTTATCACCACATTTTTCCAAAATACAGCTAGTGACAGGTTTCCATAGGGCCCTATTAACACCCTTATTTTAGCAAAAAAAATGTTTACCTTAGACCACCATAAAATCTACGACAATTTATGATCTTGCCTGGTATGAAAGGATATCTATAGCAAAAGGGAGAGAGCTGGAGGGGGATGGGAAGGAATGGCAGTGTGTATGGGGGAGGCTTGATAAAATATGGAGGGGGGGTGGCAGTGTGCATGGGGGCCCTAATAAAATATGAAGTGGGGGTGGCAGTGTGCATGGGGGACCCTAATAAAATATGGAGGGGGGGGGGCAGTGTGCATGGGAGCCCCTAATAAAATATGGGATGCCAGTGTGCAGGGGGGACCCTAATAAAATATGGGGGGGGGAATGGCAGTGTGCCTCGGGGGCCTAATAAAATATAGAGGGGGATGTCAGTGTGTATGAGGGGCCTTAATAAAATATGGAGTGGGGGTGGCAGTGTGTATGGAGGGCCTTTTTAAAATCTGGAGGGGGCAGTGTGTATGGGGGGCCTTAATCAAGTCTGGCAGGGGCTCAGTGTGTATTATTCCAGGGGGTCCAGTACTACAATTTATGACCTACTTTGGAAGATGTTTAGGGACAATATACAGAAATAAAACTATTTATATGTAGAGGGAATGTGTCAGCAGGGAGTTTCCCAGTAACCAGCACTGTGTAAAGCAAGTCATCCACTTTATATAATAATAGAATTAAATAATATGCAGAAACTATGTGTAAATGAATAAATAGGAGACAAGTTGTATAAATGTATAATTAAAGGGATGCTATAATCTCATTTATAATTTGGAGGGGATTATATGTATAAAAATAAATACGACATGGTATAAAAACGTGGATTGTTAAATAACACATTTTTTAGTAGGGAAGTACAATATATAAAAATAATTAGAAGGGACATTAAATAGATACATTAATTCATTAAAATAATTCACAGGGGAACCATATATTGGGGCTTATTTACTAAGGGTCTGCGGAATGCACTTTCATCGTATTTGGAAATCAGGTACCCCTTAAATGTGGTTTACTATGGGGGAATGGTCCACCGAGAATTGCAAGAGATACTCTGGAGGAGAGGGCTAGCTTTACCTCATATGAGGTAGGCAGTAGTATGGCAGTATATAATAGTATTAATCAGACAACCTAGGGTTAAAGAACCCTAGGGGGTCTGAAAAATAGTAAAAGTAAAAAAAGTCCTAAAATTTCAAATCACCCCCCTTTCCCTAGAACAAATATAAATAAACAGTAAAAATCATAAACACATTAGGTAGCCGCGTCTTTTACTGTGTTTAACCCTGTAACAGAAAATAGAGCCCAAAGTTGAAAATGGCACTTTCTTGCCATTTTAAAAAATATTTTAAAAATTCAATAAAAAGTGATCAAAAGGTATTAGAGTCTGAAAAACGTCACCAAAAGTGGCAAAAATGACACCACCCACAGCTCCGTACACTGAAGTATGAAAAAGTTATTAACGCCAGAAGATGGCAAAATCCCCCCAAATTTTTGGTACAAGAGGTTTTAATTTTTGTAAATGTATGAAACCATTATAAAACCTATACAAATTTGGTATCCCCGTGATCGCTCCGACCCAAACAATAAAGTACACATGTCATTTGGGATGCACTGTAAAATTCAAGCCCATAAGAAAACGGCGCATTTTCACTGCATTTGGAATTTTATTCCTGCTTCCCAGTGCATGGCATTGAATAATATATACCATCACTATGAAGTTTAATTTGTTATGCATAAAACAAGCCCTAACAGAGCTCTTTATGTGCAAAAATAAAAAAAGTTATAGATTTTTGAACGTGGGGAGTGAAAAATGGAAATGAAAAATTAAAAAAGGGCGAGGTCGTTTAGGGGTTAAACAAGCATTTTTCGCATTTTTGTGTGCGAAGAGTGAGTCTGTGGTTTGGGTGATTGTGGATTGTGCAGCTAAATTTTTTCTCCCTTTCTTTGCTTGGTCTGCTAATTGAGAGGAGGGATTTTTGATTAATTAAGGCGTAGAAACTCACTTTTGAGCTTGCTCATTTTGGCCTGTGCTTCTAAGTGGCTTGTGGCTTGAGTTTAAACAAGCGGAGTTCAAAAAAGAGGAATCCACAGAACTGTAAGTAATCTTCATTTTATACCTCTTAATTTATACACTCTTTACAGTTTTGGAACTAGATTGGTGTTATGCTCTACTGCACACTCTGCCGTATATATACACTGCCAGAGCAGGAGTTCCAGGGTGAATACCGCTGCAACAGATGTGCCATATTTTTCTCCTGGAAGCTGGAGTTAGAGATCTGGAAATGGTATTGCATGTCTGCGAGCAATCGACATTCTCTTAAGACTATGCTGCTCACTGAGCAAGCAATAAGCGAGATAGAAGTGGAGAAGAAATCCAGAAGGACTGGGTAGGTAGCTGGGTTACTGTAAATAGAGGGGGTAGAAAGGGGTCCAAGAAAAGAAAGGCCAATTCTGACTCGGAACACCCCAGCAAAATTGCTAAATTGTGCAATGATGTAAGGATGTCAATTTTAGAAATTTGAGTGCTACCGGATCCTGCTCTCCCTAACAGCCGGGGGAGCAGACCAGGTAGTAATTGGGTGGATGGGAGTGCAGGTAGGCCAAGACAGTGAGTGGTTGTAGGGAACTCTATAATCAGGAAGACGGATAGAATAATTTGTTGCCAAGACGGCCTCTACCAAATGGTTTGCTGTCTCCCTGGTGCCAGGGTTCGGCATGTGGTTGAAAAGGTCGATAAATTACTGGGAGGGGCTGGGGATGACCCAACTGTCGTGGTTCATGTTGGTACCAATGACAGAATAGATGGTAGGTGGAGAATTCCTAAAGAATAGTTTTAAAGAATTAGGTTCAAAGCTTTAAGGGAAGGAGCTCCAAGGTAGTATTCTCCAGAATTCTACCTGTGCCATGCGCTACACAGAGCAGACAGCGGGAGCTCAGGGAGTTAAATGCATAGCTCAGATCCTGGTGTAGAGCAAAGGGATTTGGGTTCCTAGAGCACTGGGCTGACTTTTCATTGGGGTACACGGTGTTTTCCGCATATAACTTGCACCTTAATGGAAGGGGGGCTTCTGTGCTGGGGAAGAAGACTCTAGCGGGGTGGTGGAGTATTTAACCCCTTAATGACTTTGCCCTTTTAATTTTTTCACTTCCATTTTTTACTCCCCACCTTCAAAAATCTATAACTTTTTTATTTTTCCACATAAAGAGCTATGTTTAGGCTTATTTTTTGTGTAACGAATTGCACTTCAAAGTGACAGTATTTAATATTCCATGCCGTGTACTGGGAAGCGGAAAAAAAATTCCAAATGCAGTGAAAATGGTGAAAAAATGCATTTGCGCCGTTTTCTTGTGGGCTTGAATTATACAGTTTCACTGTGTGCCACAAATGACATGTGTACTTTATTCTTTGGGTCGGTGCGATCACAGGGATACCACATTTGTATAGGTTTTATAATGTTTTCATACATTTACAAAAATTAAAACCTCCTGTACAAATTTAAAAAATTATTTTTTACCATCTTCTGGCGCCAATAATTTTTCATACTTTGGTGTATGGAGCTGTGGGTGGTGTAATTTTTTGCAACTTTTGATGGCGTTTTCATTGCTATAATTTTTAGGACTGTGATCTTTTGATCACTTTTTATTGATGTTTTAATATTTTTCAAAATGGCAAAAAAGTGCCATTTTCGACTTTGGGTTAAAAAACGAAAAACTTTATTATATTTTGATTGATCGGGCATTTTTGGATGCGGCGATACCTAATGTGTTTATGATTTATACTGTTTATTTATATTTATATCAGTTCTAGGGAAAGGGGGGGGGTGATTTGAATTTTTTTTTTTAATTATAATTTTTTTTTAAACTTTTTTTATTTTTACTTTTACTATTTTTCAGACACCCTAAGGTACCTTAACCCTAGGTTGTCTGATCTATCCTATCATATACTGCTAAACTACAGTATGGCAGTATATGGGGATTTTCCTTCCCATTCATTACAATGTGCTGACAGCACATTGTAATGAATGAGTTAAAACGAGCTTAAGCTACAATGGCAACAGATCGCTGCTCCCCAATGATGTCACTGGAAGCAACGATTTGCAACAAGACGGCGGCGCCCATTTGCCGCCATCTCTTTGAAGCCACTGGCACCATTGCCGGAGCGATCGTTGGGAAAACACCCAATTGCTGCTGAGCTTGAGGCTCTGGTATTAGAGGAACTGTTAGATGTTGTTGGTGTAGCAGAGACATGGCTCGATGCATCGCATGATTGCGGTGTTAATATTCAATGTTGTACACTCTTTCGGAAAGACAGGGCTAATAGGAAGGGATGTGGTGTATGTCTGTATGTCAGGAGAGACTTAAGAGCGATTGTGAATCAGACAGTGGTCAGTGAAGAGAAGCTGAAACTTTGTGGGTTGAGATTCAAAGCCAGAAGAGCTTTAAGAAAATTATTTTTGCTGTCATTTATAGACCCCCCAATATCACTGAGGAAATAGAGGGTCACCTATTTAAACAGATGGATCGGGCTGCACAGGAGGGGACAGTAGTGATCATGGGAGACTTTAACTTTCCAAATATAAATTGGGGCCACTCCTCTTCTTTATTTGTGAAGGGGAGACATTTTATCAACTTTCTGCAGGATTATTTTGTCCTGCAGCTTGTAGAAGTCCCCACAAGAGGTGATGCTTTGTTGGACCTAGTGATTTCTAACCATGTGGAAATTGTCCAAAATATCACTGTATGGGAAACCCTTGGGACCATAACTTAATTATTTTCCTTTTAAATTGTAAAAATGAAAAACATGTAGGAAAACATTGAATTTTAAGAAGGCTAATTTCCCGAAAATCAGGGCGGCACTACAGGATACAGACCCAGCTCAGATATCCTGTGATATTTGTCACATGATGATACTAATGCTTAATGGGAGACATTCAAATCTATCCTGGGTCATTATACTTCTAAATTTATTTCAATAGGTAAGTATAGACGGCATTCAAAAAGAGGGCATGCAAAAAATATAAATCTGATGGGTCACCTGAAGCATTCAATACTTACAAAACACTTACCAAAATCTGTAAAAAGGAAATAAAATCAGCCAAAATACAAAATGAAAGACTGGTGGCCAAAGATAGCAAAACAAATCCTAAGGAAATTTTGATGTATATCAAAGCGAAGAAAAATGGGTCAGAGCAGGTTGGACCCCTGTATTCTGAAAATGGGGCTTTGGTGAGTAGAGACCAAAAGAAGGTGGAAATACTAAATGTTTTTTTTTTAGCTCCGTTTATAGAAAAGAAGAAAGAACTTCTGACATGGGTGGGGCCATTGCAAGTGATGCATCCTTTAATATACTGGATCTAATCTAAGCTCAATAATATCAATGTGTACAAGGACCAGATGGATTACACCCCAGAGCTCTTAAAAGAACTCAGTTCTGTTATACTCTATTGTGTCTGCTGTGCGGCTGTATAAAATCTTCAGAGTTTCCCTAATGACTGGTACGGTGCCAAGTGACTGGCGCCATCATTGACTGGTATGTGGTGCCAATATTTAAAAAGGGTTTTAGAACCTTGCCATGCAATTACAGGCCTGTAAGCCTAACTTCCATTGTGGGGAAAATATTGGAAAGGTTACTAAAAGACTACATACTGGAGAATGTGACAGCCAGCATGGGTTTACGAAGGATATTAGTTATAACCAAAATTTTTAAGTCAGAAAAAATTACACTACACAACAACTTCAAATCTTTATTTAATTCACCAAACATGATTAAAATTTAGCCATTGGCAAAGAGAGCCAACAAAATTAAAATGGTGTGTGTTATAAATATAAGTATAAATATAGTACAAAACATATTCTAACAGAACAAACCTAATCACTCTAAATTCCAGATATTAAAAAGAATTCATACATAGAAAACAATGGCATAAATCATACCAGTTAATAGGACACGACACCAGCCAGCCCCGACACGTGTTTCACAATACACTTCCTCCGGGGGGACACTCTGTCAGACTCCCCCCAGAGGAAGCGTATTGTGAAACACATGTCAGGGCTGGCTAGTGTGATGTCCTATTAACTGGTATTATTTTGCAAAGGCATTGTCCTTTATAGACGGCTGATGGGTAAATAATGTCTATTGGCTTCGAAGGAATTATTTTTAATTGGATTGAAAACTGGCTGAAGGATCGTATCCAGAGAGTTATGGTAAATGATTTCTACTCGGAATGGTCACCAGTGATAACCCCCCAGGGTTCTGTTCTTGGTCCACTATTATTTAATATATTTATTAATGATATAGGATGTAGGAATTAATAGCACTGTGTTCATGTTTGCAGATGACACCAAGCTGTATTAGTGTAATGCAGTCTATGGAGGATGTTCATAAACTGCAGGGTGACTTGGACAAACTGAGTGTTTGGTCATCTTCTTGGCAAATAAGGTTCAATGTGGATTAATGTAAGGTTATGCACCTGGGGGCTAATAATCCACAAGCAACATATGTCCTTGGGGGAGTAAATCTGGGTGAGTCCCAGCATGCAATGTCAATCAACTGCATCTAAAGCCAGTAGGATCTTGTCATGTATTAAAAGTGGTATGGACTGTCATGAATGTACAAGTTCTTGGCACCGGTCCATAAATAGGATGCTCTGCAGCTGGAGAGGGTACAACGACGAGCCACCAAAATGATAAGGGGTTTGGAAAGTTAAAGTTATGAGGGAAGATTAAAAACAACTAGATTTATTTAGTCTCAAAAAGAGACAACTAAGAGGGAACATGATTAATGTATATAAATATACACTCACCGGCCACTTTATTAGGTACACCTGTCCAACTGCTCGTTAACACTTAATTTCTAATCAGCCAATCACATGGCGGCAACTCAGTGCATTTAGGCATGTAGACATGGTCAAGACAATTCCTGCAGTTCAAACGAGCATCAGTGGGGAAGAAAGGTGATTGGTGCCTTTGAACGTGGCATGGTTGTTGGGCACAAGAAGGGCTGTTGAAGTATTCAGAAACTGACTGGGATTTTCACGCACAACCATCTCTAGGGTTTACAGAGAATAGTCGGAAAAAGAAAAAACATCCAGTGAGCGGAAGGTCTATGGGCGGAAATGCCTTGTTGATGCCAGAGGTCAGAGGAGAATGGGCAGACTGGTTCGAGCTGATAGAAAGGCAACAGTGACTCATATCGCCACCCCTTACAACCAAGGTAGGCAGAAGAGCATCTCTGAACGCACAGTACGTCGAACTTTGAGGCAGATGGGCTACAGCAGCAGAAGACCATACCGGGTGCCACTCCTTTCAGCTAAGAACAGGAAACTGAGGCTACAATTTGCACAAACTCATCGAAATTGGACAGTAGAAGATTGGAAAACCGTTGCCTTGTCTGATGAGTCTCGATTTCTGCTGCGACATTCGGATGGTAGGGTCAGAATTTGACGTCAACCACATGAAAGCATGGATCCATCCTGCCTTGTATCAACGGTTCAGGCTGGTGGTGGTGGTGTCATGGTATGGGGAATATTTTCTTGGCACTCTTTGGGCCCCTTGGTACCAATTTAGCATCGTTGCAACACCACAGCCTACCTGAGTATTGTTGCTGACCATGTCCATCCCTTTATGACCACAATGTACCCAACATCTGATGGCTACTTTCAGCAGGATAATGCGCCATGTCATAAAGCTGGAATCATCTCAGACTGGTTTCTTGAACATGACAATGAGTTCACTGTACTCAGATGGCCTCCACAGTCACCAGATTTCAATCCAATAGAGCATCTTTGGGATGTGGTGGAAAGGGAGATTCGCATCATGGATGTGCAGCCGACAAATCTGCGGCAACTGTGTGATGCCATTATGTCAATATGGACCAGAATCTCTGAGGAATGCTTCCAGCACCTTGTTGAATCTATGCCACAAAGAATTGAGGCGGTTCTGAAGGCAAAAGGGGGTCCAACCCGTTACTAGCATGGTGTACCTAATAAAGTGGCCCGGCGAGTGTATGAATGGCCCATACAAAAAATATGGCAACAGGGCTTCTTTACTGTGAGAATCTGTGGGGACAGCAGAGAGCTTCAACAAGGGGACAGCAGAGAACTTCAACAAGGGTCTAGATGCCTTTTTACATCTAAATAACATTGACGGTTATGTTATATAGAATTGCTTCCCCTAAATCCCTTCCTCATTCAATTCCTTCCCTTACTTGATTGAATTTGATAGACATATGTCTTTTATCAGGGAAGTAGACAATAGGAAGTGAGAGATGAGATTTGTTTTGCCCCCTCCCCCAGCATTTCTTATAGGATATCTACCATTAGTTTCACTGATGGTAGATGTCTAGCACTTATGTGCAATTTCTTTACACACTAAGTGAAACTGTTTTTAATGCATAAAGAAATGCCACACTTACAAAGAAAAAGTGTTTTTAAAAATATGTAAATTAGCTGAGCACCTGAGCCACCTGAGCACCTCTCGACATTGCCGTTTTTTAATTTATGCACGCCCCACTCTGTAGTTGTACCTCTTGCTCCTGGCTGAGGCGCTAGGAGATGGCCAGTAACATCAGAGAGCCGGGGCTTGGAAAGAAAGGGCCAGGAGCTCTCTCCTAGCTCATTGGGCGGGAGCAGGAGGTACAATTAAAGTAGGCGTGCATAAATTAGCCTCTGTCTAATTTACATATATTTTAAAATGCATTTTCTTTGTAAGTGTGTCTTTTATTTATGCACCAGAAACAGTTCAATTTAGTGCATAAATAAATTGACATGTAATGCTGTTTGTTTCACTGATGGTAGATGGCTTCTGGCTCAGCTGTGTACCGTCGAAGATGTATTCAGTTATTCACATAATAACAACACAAAAACACTTGTTTGAATGAGGAAACTGTATTTTGTTGTGTAACTAGTTATTATATTATAGTTACTAGTGTTCCTCCTTGCTGGACATGTGTGGCTTGCATACCAGCACAACAACCTAGAAAAAACTTCAGACAGAAATTCACATAAAAAATGTAATTTTATTTAATATCAAAGGTGAAGACAGACATATAGAGATCAGTACCTTCTACCGGAGGGACACAAAAACATCCAAGCAAATTGAATGATACAAAAATCAATAAATCACCATTACATATATGTTGTATATTTGCTGTCTGTGGTTACATAGAGGGAGTATCTAAAGAGTATACCTTGATTCTTATATTATGACCCGAATCGAATCATGCAGAATCACGTTAAAAAACAGGTATTTCCTGGCTGCAGAGAGCCTGTAGGGTGTTGTAGAACGTTGTGCTATGCTCAAATATGCATTGGGAGCGTGGTTTGGTCTTTGGAGGTTGCTGCAACATGGTAGGCCATAGAGTGGCACAATGACAGAGTTTGAAGTTTGAAATGAATTCGAAGTTTGAAATGAATTCAAGGTTTGAAATGAATTCAAACAGAGTTGCAATTTGGGGTATACAGATCCCCCAAAACAGACACCCGGGGATTGGAACAGAAATTCGCTAGAGCACAGTACAGTACAAGCAGCTAGACGCTGGAGACAGCACATGCAGTGTGAAATGCCGAGATTGCAAATGACTGACAGTTTTTATTAGGCTGTGACATCACATCTCATGTAGGTCGCTGATTGGCTTGCAAGTCTTCACATGTCATTGAGGTGTTCCTTTCTCCTTCCCAGAGTTCTCTGCCCCATGTAACAAGTTGTGCTCGCGCCCATTTAGCTAAAAAAAAAGGGGGGGGGGGACTTTGTTCCCACGAACCACCGTAAACTTCGGATTCGTGACAAATCTAATTTTCCATGAAATTCAGACCGAATTCCACTTCATTCGAATCGATTCGCCCATATCTAATTATGAGCATATTTTATACAATTCACTAGTCAAATCACACTTTTGCAGAATTTTGCAGAAGGACCTAGCTGAACTAAAATGGTACTTAGGCAAATGGGTGGATTATGACAACGAAGACAGGTTATTAAACTTGTTATTCAGACTAGAATAAAGTACTTTTATGGGATGTATTCATTTATATGTACAGAAACTTGAATGGACAGGACAGATATTTTTATAATGAGCATGTTACATTGACAATGGGGCATCCTCTTCGCTTTAAAAGAGAGATGGTTTCACCATCATAGGGTTTCTATATTGTAAGAGCACCATGAAAATGGAATTTACTGCTGGAACATTGGAGGGAAGGCATGGGATATATGAATTTCCTTTCTTCAGAGAACACGGAGTACGTCGGAGCAACTTACAGGTACCTGTAAACTGAATATTCATTATATGTTGAAGGCTAAATACATTTAAAGAGCTTCCCTAGTGGGAGAGACATTTATTTTTGCATTTTCTTAATTTGGAGATCTTTGATAGTCTTGGAGATTAGTGCTGCTGTGATTAATTTAAGAACATGGAACTGGAAGCTACTGGATTTAGCAGTGGTTGAATGGACTTGAATGCAATGTCTACCATTTGCCCCAGTATGTGCCAATTGGAATTGTCCATATGGGTTTTCTGCCTTGTTCTGGATTAATACTGTAGGATTATAGCTTGGAGTTGATGGGCCGGTGTCTGTTTTTAATCTACTATACTGTGACACTTTAAATATGGTACTAATGGCTTTCATAGATGACAGGAGGCCCAATGACAAGAGATAACACTGAGACCCACTCCTTTGCTATGAAAGCCTTATTATGACACATTGGCCAATTATCTATCCTATTGGTTGCTAACATTGACATTACTTTCTTGAAAATGTTTCATCTTAAATTCCTAATAGCAATAAAATTAGACCAATCAAGACTTTATAGAGTCCTATACTAGACACATAGTATATAAGCCTTTGTTTTTTACCAACACTGTTGAGTATTATGATTTGAAATCCTTTAAAGTGTAACTCAGATGTCATAATAATTTTTACCAAACTGTCATATGTGACACCTCCTTTAAAACAAACAGAATGATGCCCATAATGTCTTCTTTGCCCTTTTCTTTCAAGAGTTATGACATTTACTGTACTGAAGCGGCTTGTCAAAAATCTTCTTCAACAGCAGTGAAGTGGGCAGAAACAAAACTCTTCCTGTATCTGCCCTGATGCTGAGTCAGATTTAGTCTGCCCACAGTTCCCATGATGTTTTGTATTTTATCATTAAATAATTTAGTATTAAATCCAGTGAGATCTTTACACGCTCAGCTCTCAGCTACACACAGAGAGCACTGTCACATGACCTCTACTGCCTACATGCCCCCCCCCCCCATACAAAAGCCCCTGGCCCTCTGCGAGTCCATACAGTTGCTTACATGATGTTTTCACAGAGCACAGAAAAGCAGCTACTTCAGTAATAGGCTAAACTGAAGAGAGTAGCAAATAAACTGCTGGATATAGGTAATCAAAATAATTGACAAAGTTGTTCTACATCTATTGATTGTTAAAATAAATAATATATCACAGTTGTGCTTTAAATTAGAAACATTTTCATACAAATTTCAAAATTCAATATTTTACACTTTTAGTTGATGCTATATAATGATATGATAATGATATTTTTGATGAATTGTAATTGACAATTGTCGTTGGTTGTTCTATTTTTGAATTTATTGCTTACTTTTGGTAGTCAGTTCTTCACTGTTCATAGTCTTGGAGCATTTATGGTATTGAGTTGATTATTCAACCATGAGTTGTGTGTAAAGATAGCTCTGGCATTTCTGTGCCATACTATTTATAGCATGGAATGTCTATTTTAAGCACTGGAGGGTCTGCCTTGTCACAGGAAGCTCACTTTATGTCACCAATTAGTGTAACATTTCCTCTGTGGTTCAAGTGTTTGCGGAAACAACAGGACTAATTGATTGATAAGGAAACGTCAACTCAGGACGTGTCCCCTCTTCTAAAATGGAATTACAAATTCATTCTAGAATGAACTTCATACTCCTAGAAGTAATAGAACTATGATGTCCTTAAATATAATGCTCCTAAGCAATCAATAAAAGACTGAATTACAGCCAATAATGCCTTCTAACTGCATGACTAAAATGAATGGTGCATACATTGATTAGTATAGTCTTAGATCATTGATAGTGAGATAAGATTCCATTATTAGCACACATATGGGGTGATGTATCTTAATGGAAATCTCTTTGTTATTATGTTACAATGGGAATTTGTTATTAGGATTGAGGTCAGTTGTTGTGGGGCCATGTAAGTCTTACCATTATTCTGCAAACTCTGGTTGGACTGTAGATAGCTATGAATGGCAGTATATGGTAGGGTAATGAGCTTTAATGAGTAATTGATGTTTCATTTTTCATGCATCAATAACCAATAGTGAAATTAAAAATAGGTTATATTAAAATACAAAAAATCCTTCTTTTCCACTTATCTGTTTTGCCTCCGGCACTGATCACTCATCTCTTCAGATCTGCCTAAAGTAAGTTAGCTCATTGAAGGATCATGTCACATCTGAAGCCTATTGAAATCATGTTACATCTGAAGTCTATTGAAATCATCCTAGAGCAAAACTTCTGGCTAGAGAAAGAAGTAGAGAAACATAAAGATGCCAATGCTGGATAGAGGAAGAGGAACATAGAGATGAAGGAATAAAAGCAATTAGGCAAAAAGTTAAAATGGTAGTTAAAAATGGTAGTTCCATGGAAAAAACAAAGGTCACATTTGTTTGTTCAACGGAACTACCGTTTTTTAATGTTTTTTCAATACACTGGGTTTTTAACTAACTTTTTGCCTGATGCCAATGGATTACTTTCATTCTTCATTGTACTCCACGTCTCTGGGACCAGACCGGACTTCTACCATCGCTGCATGACATTAATTTGAGCTGCATGACCCGGGTGTGAGCTTATTGCTTTTTTCCTAGGAAAATAGAGATGCTACTGCTGGTTAGAGAAAGAGGTATAGAAACATGAATAAGCTACTGCTGGCTACAGTAGGAAGAAGAGGCAAGGCCGCATCAACAGAGATGAGAATCTCGCCTCAGGCAGCAGATGCTGGACCCTGATGGGGGCAGCAGCCTCGGTGTGTGTAATTTGGGCGATTTGGGCGCCCATAGCCGCCCAAATCACCCACCATGAAATTGATTGCATCTGTTTCTATAAAAACACAGACACACAGAGCGGTGCAGGCCCGTTTGGCTGTGCTGCTCTGTTGCTCTGGAGGACCCAGGCCGCTGCATCCCAGCACAGAGCATTCGGCAGGAGAAGTGATGGGGGCGCCCATGGCTGCGTGGGAGTGATACTGGAGGGGAGTACATGATTATTTTTATTTATTCAAGTATATTTATTGGGGGAAGCTGTGTATACTAGGGGGTGGGGGCGCTGTGTGTGTATACTGGGGGGTTGTGCATACAGGGGGATGGAGCTGTGCATACTGAGGGGATGGTAGTGCATACTGGAGGGGGTGGCAGTGCATACTGGAGGGGGTGGCAGTACATACGGGGGGGGGGGCTGTGCATATTGGAGGGGTGGCTGTGCATCCTGGAGGGGGTGGCGTTGGGGATCTGTATATAAGGACTGGGATTTTAAATAAACTGGGTGGTCTTATATGGAGTAATGTATAAAACTTACTTTGTTTGTATGTATATGAGGGGTGTTATATAAATTAGCTGGGTGCTGTAGTTCAGGGCATGTGGAATATTGTGGTGTTTTTAGGGGCACCACGTGGAGTTGTGCTGCATGGAGCTGACATTTTACTGTGAATTCAGCAGAGATTAACGATGGCTGGGAGAAATTGTAAAGAAGTTCTCTTCCCGATGTAGCAGATCATCACCTGTAAGGTACTAGATGTCACCAATATCTGTGTCACTGACTGAATACTAACGTGTAAGGTAGCATCTTTTGGCGCAAGGGGGGGGCAGCTTTTTCAATTTTAGCCTCAGGCAAGAAAAAGGATAGAATCGGACTAGAGGAACATAGAGATGCTACTCCTGGATGGAGAAAGAGGTAGAGAAACATGGAAAGGCTACTGCGGGTTAGAGAAAGAGGTAGAAAAACATAGAGATGCTACTGCTGGCTAGAGAAAGAGGTAGAAACATAGAGATGCTACTCCAGGCTATAGAAAGGTAGCAAAACAGAGATGCTACAGCTTGCTAGAGAAAGAGGTAGAGTCAGGGGCAGATTAAGACTAAACTTTACAAGTTTGGGATTCACTTCCTATATGTGGTACTAGAATCAAGCTTCCTGGGGAATGGAGGATAGGTCCCTTCTGCCTGCTTTCAATCTGCGTTTCAGGATCTTTGGAGGACCTTCAAAAGTCCTGAAATGGCTCTTGTGTACATGTGTATTGAAAGCAGGAACAGATGTATGAGGTTTTTATGGGTGAATGTCGTTCTGAATATAAAATTTGGGTGAGTAGTTTGGGTGGCCATGGGCCCTAGGCTACTTCCCAAACTGCCTATATTATCATCCATTATTGGGACATGTATCATTATTTCTGCTAGTCAAATTGTCTCGTTTTTGCAACTTTTGTCGTGTTTGCAACTTTTTTTGCAACTTTCACTTGTCTTTTTTCCAGTAAGCCTTGGGCTGCACCCTGTGCAGTGTGCCTTATGTATCTTAGTTTCCCAGATGTTCCGTGCAACTTTTCACTTATGTATCACTTTTTTTGCGTGTTTTTAGGTGCAAATCTGTACCTGTTCCAATGCAGTTGCAAAGAAAGGATTTTTTCCATGAACCCTATTTTAACATGTAAATTGGAATTATTCCACATGCTTTAAATGTTTAAAATTTTGCACAGTAACCTGTTATTTGAAAATTCAGAAATATTTGCATTTTTTAATTTTTTAATTTATTGGTTACTTCTAAGGGTGCGGTCAAAGGTTGCATTTTGATTGCGTTTTGAAACCTATTACAACAGCTGAGGAGAGGTGATTTGGCTAATTACATTACTGTTAACATTTGCGTTTACAGAACACAATATAAACACAATGTTAACGTATGTGTTAACTTCATGTTTTATATGAGACCGCAGCCTCATATGTCATCATCTCCCTAGGGCAGTGATGGCGAACCTTTTACAGACCGAGTGCCCAAACTACAACCGAAATCCACTTATTTACCATGAAGTGCCAACATGAAATTTTAAGCAGTAATTTATTGCTACCTATTCTTTCACATCTTTTAATGGTATTGACGGTCTGAGGCCACCAGTTAAGAGAAGGAGGGCAAATTCAGATTATCATTGTAGCTTCTTTCCAGGGTCTCTCTGTAAAGGAAGAATGGTCGGGTCCAGCATGATAACCTCCAAAGATTTTTCCGCAGTTCCAAACAGCTAACGAAGTGTCGAAAAGCACTGAGAGCAGCATCTCTTAATTTGCCTGGGACTGCAGTAAGATTCAGTGTCCTGATGAAGCATCAGCGAAACGCGCGTCGGGGTGTATGTTTACTGGCCTCCTAGGATCCCCTATAGAACCTATCATCATGCTTACGGGTAAGCAATAAATGATTGTGTGTATGGTGGGAGCCGGTTGGTACCTCCGGTCCCCACTTCACATAGGACTGCATTGAGGAGATATCCTCTTTTTTACACTCCCGTTTGCATCACTTACTACCACCCATCAGACTGTGTAGTCTGCAGCACTAGTTCTTTTTACATTAGGTTCTGGGGTTTCTTTAGGGCGCTTATGTTTTCGATGGTTGCCCCAATTTCCATCAGGGGCTAAATTGTTTCCCCCCCATTTCTGTCCCTATAATACATGTTTTTGTAATGTGTGCATTGTCACTTTAATAAAATACATTGTTTATTTTATTTATCTATTGATGTTTTCTTCGGCTCTCTT
The DNA here is from genome assembly GCA_019512145.1 of Engystomops pustulosus. NCBI lineage: Eukaryota > Metazoa > Chordata > Amphibia > Anura > Leptodactylidae > Engystomops > Engystomops pustulosus. Next base: position 11,798 of record WNYA01000174.1, on the reverse strand, counting down.
TTGGGTTGTGTATTTACAAACCCAACACCATTCCTAGGAAACTCTGCATAGACCTCAGTGTGTAAGTTCCAGACCATTGCTGCTTATGAGGCTTCGGCAAGGCATATCTCCAAATGCTGATACCAAAACATATGCAAGATGCTAGCATTCATAATAATGTTCAGAAAACAAAATAAATACATACACAAAAAATAAAACTGATACATTTTGTTTGCTAATTTTAGGGTGTGTTATATGTAAGGGTGCACATCATCCAACTTTTAAAACTCCAATCAGAACAACTTATAAAGTAAACCTGATTCAAATATACTGATAGCAACTAATATGTGTCAACACAGCCTATATCCTTTAATAAGCCAATACTGATGACCATTTCCATCAATAGAAAAATTAAGTACTCTTCACTTTTCTATACAGAGGTCCAAAAGTAAAACTAGAATGCTAAGCATCTACAATTACAACATGAATGATTATTTACTTAATCAAATAATATTGGTAACTATAGGCATCCTGCTGAGAACTGGTATGATAACCTGTCTCCGTATTAAAAACTACGAAAACATTTTCAAAACTAAAACCAAAATACAGAGAATATATGAGACAATCTTTATTGAATTGCTACTTACACACATTCCAAAATGCCAAGTAGTGAATAGTTAAAGAATATAGGTCTGCATACACAATGGTATAGGTAAATACAGGTATGTCTATAATCCTCAAAGATCTGAAAAACATAAACACGTAAAAAAGCAAAGACATTAGATGGGCCAAAAAACAGGATACAGTAAATACCAACCAAGGGCAGCACACCAACCCTGACATGTCTTATACTTTTGCTGCTTCTTTTGGGGTGTGTCTAGAGGATGTACCGCCAAGGTATGTAACTAGCCACCACTTAACTGGAACCATAAACTTAATGTGACTTAATATCCAATACCGCTAAACCCTCATAAATAGGTGGCACAAACAGAAGAACAGTCTCCCAGGGCATTGGAAATTACATTGCTTCCTACCAGCTGAGTAGGTACACAACCGTGTATAAGTAGAAACCCGGTTGAAAGAATCTCATGATACCAGGCCATCCTGACTGCAAATGAGGTAGAACCAAAACCCAGGAGATGACCAATCCAGTAGAACTGTCACAGGCATAGTAAGGTGCAAGGACTCGATGACAAGCAGCTGCTAAACTATGTCCCTATATAAATATACATAAATCTTGTGGTACTTTTTGTACCTCACTCTGATTTTTATGCAGTTTGATATTGGGTATTTACAGACTTAGAGAGTTGTGCCCCAATTAGTCCGGAGAAGGGGGTTTGGTTTCCCATAAGTGTTTTGCTCATGTCTAGTTCACTGCAGATTATAGTTTATCTTGACCTGCTCCGAACCTTGTGAACGAAAGACTCAGTTTTCTGTGTTTCTGGTATTTCAATCTTGGCTTTTGCTCATACTGCGCTTCTATTTTTGTAATTTGGTACTTTATTGCTATTTCCATTGTGACCCGCCTTGTTGACTACTCTTTCCTGTTTGTGTTGTTTGTCCTGTTATGTGTTTGCATTTTGGGGTAGGGAGGGACTGATGCCCAGTTACTGGCCAGCACTTAAGGTGGATGAAGTAAATATGCAGGGCTTTTTGGAGGACTCAATATCAGGCTGTCCAGCTTATTCATGAGTGGGAGGCACAGCCACAGCCCCAGTGCTTGACTGAAAGCCTGTATAATGATATGAGGTATAATGGTGTAATGGCTCCTCCATGTGCTTCCTGGTGCTGGCGGCAACTCCCCCTGCAGCCTGTGTGTGTGTGTATATAGGAGAGATACAACAGTTCCAGGCAGCCATGTAATAGCAGAATGTCTGTCTTTCACATGTGTATTAGTAGATAGAGCATGTCATCAGATGCAGCACACACACCAGCAATGCTTTACTATACATTACACACAGACATGAGCAGGGGGAGGAGAGGGGAGGAGTAACAGGGGTGACATCACTGCCTTGTACCATGTGACCAGCCTTATTTACATAATAAAAAAGAAAAGATGATTTTAGAATGATTATTGGATGAAACAACTAGATAAAGGCTGTGATTGGATCCTTGTGAGCTGCTCCAACAGGTAGTGGTTACAGGACTAGTGACAGAGACCTGGTGACAGGTGTCCTTTAATCAACATAGAATTTTGGACCTTAAAATATTGAGATTTTTCTGTAATGCAGACAGTACATGATGAGACTTGTAGTTCATCAACTATAACAGAGGATATTAATTTGGGTTATCTGTTTCTGGTATACTAAATATAAGATATATTGTAGCGCCTAAATAGCAACACTATTTTAAGCAACATATGGTATTAGATATTTGTATTTATGTTCTTTCAGATTTTCAGATTTTACCGATTCTAATTCCTAACAACCATGTAAACATTCCTAGCTTAGTCATGTTATCATCCATGAACCCCTACTATTCCCAAATGCGTCACAGGGAAATGTAAAGGGTTCCACTGGCAAGTAACCTTAATGAGCCAGCTGCATAAATCGTCAGCTTCTAGGCTGTACATTTACAAGCTGCTGCTGTATTCACAGCCTTTGCTGTCAGGGGAGTGGGAGGCTGTAAAGACAGGTGTGACTGCGTGTTTTAACTTGCCACCTCCCCCATTATCCTGAAATATTAAAAGCTGAAGGGTCCAGGTGGAGACAGAGAACAGTGTGATGGGATGTTCTGTGATTTTCAGATCGTCTTCCTGAATTGGCATTAAACTGGCTTTTCAAACAGAAATAATAGGAGAGAAATAAGGAAAAAAGTTAAAATATAGTTGTATCCAGGGGGGGGGGGGGGGGGGGGTTAAATGGTAACACCAGCAAATAGATGGATGCTTCAGCAGAGAGGTCTTGCTGCAAATAGATTTTAGGGAAACTTGTAAAGAAATATAAATTGTACTCAACGTCTACTGTTAACAATTATGAAAAATATAATGATATAAAGGTTAAATTATACACACAAATATAGGGGAAAAATCTAAATTTAGACCTGCTACTTTCCTGAAATCACTACACACTGGGGCTTATTTACTAAGGGTCCCCGGATGCACTTTCGTCAGATTTTCCAACGTTTTTGGGGATTGCATGTTCGTGACAGTTATTTAACCGGGGATTGTGTCGCGGGCGATCGGATTTTGGCACAGCTGTGCAAGCTTTCACACGACTGATTCGGACTGAGTGCGGGATTTAACATTCAAATTGTGTCGCAAGATAAAGCACTTACATACACCATGAAGAAGAAGGTGAACTCCGGCGGACATGAGCTGGGAAGTGACACATGCAGGATATTGCGAGCACGATCTTAGTGAATCGCGGACAATGCACTTTAGATGAACTCCTCCGGACGGGTAAGTAAATGAGCCCAAATTTATCACTTCTGTTTAAAGTCATTGCTATGTGGGTAAATAAATGGAGCAACACACTCAGTAAAAAACGCCATTCAAAATGTCAAATGGGCACATAATTTTCAAGTGTAATTGTGCTATAACATTTGAACCCGTGCAGCCATTATTCAGCTTTTTGTAGCTGCTACTCTGTTGTTCTAACCCTATGGCCAAGGTGGTGGGAATCTGATTTTTCTCTAGGGGAAAATAGTTCATACATGAACACACTATATTTGCACTTCCATGTAAAAAAAATTGTGTAGATATGGTGCAGATCTACTTCATTCTGTATTTATGGAAAACCAGTTATCCACAAAGCCTAAACAACAATAAATCTTTATCCAAAGGTAAGTGTATCTTCTACTTGTTTTGGTACCTGTTGCAGGATTCGTTACAATGCGGGATATCCCACTGTACAGACCAGGGGTGTTGCTAGGCTGGTAAAAGATCCCGGGCAGGGCCCCAATGCATATGTATGGCTCTTACCAGGGTTGTAACTTTAGGGGTTGCAGAGATCGCACCTGGGCCCAAGAGGTTTAGGGGCACTTATGGTGTCACTTTCCCATATGAGAAGACTATTACTATAAACCATACATTATAGTCGGGGGCCTGGCACAGACATTGCACTGGGGCACATCAGCTTCTAGTTAAGCAACTGGCTCTTATAGTAATACCCCCTCCTGTACATAACCCCCTCACATTTGGTTGTGCCAATAACAACTTTACTGAGGATATATACAGCTACAGACAACACAGGAGAAATCCCTACGTGTTACATCCAGTGACTGCAGATGAAGCGTCCTCCATCTTCTCCATTATGCATCATCACGTTTTATGTTCCTCATTGTACCTATATCTTGCTTCCCTGACAGTGTTATCCTGCTGGTGCCCCTAAAAATCTCCCCCAAATACTGTAAGGCTGTGTTCACACGTTTGTCTTGCATTTAAAAAACAACAGGAGCTTGTTACCCATCACATGTATCCCACTGGAAACGCAAATAAGATCAAACCGGGGTCTGTGCTAGTGCCACGTGCCCACACAGCCCTCCAGTAATGTCCTCCACACAGCCCCCCAGTAATGTCCTCCACACAGCCCCCCAGTAATGTACTCCACACAGCTCCCAGTAATGTCACCCACACAGTTACCCCCCACTAAGTAATGGGCCCACACAGTTACCCCCCCAGTTACCCTCCACCTGTGTTAGCAGTAGTAGGACTGAATACCAGCAGCAGGAAATTATTTGTTGCAGCCCATCGTGCTTCTTGCTCGAACGTATATTGTGGATGTGCCTCATTGAGGTAATTTTGTTCCTCCTCCCACTCTCAGGGAGGACATAACCCACTATATGAACATACCGTGTTATATGCTGTAGCCTTCCATTGTAAGGATATGTCATGAATCCTTTTGATGTACTCTTACAACAGAGAGCAGAAACCAGGTGTGACTGTAGCTTTAATATATAAACAAATATTTGCATAAAATAACACACACAAAAATCTATATACACTTATACTAACATATACATAAACACAGACACCTATCTGTATACATATACACACATACATTATGCACATACAATTAACACATACATACACATGCATATACTAACATATACATATACACATGGGGGGTGGCTCATTTGGCATGTGTAATATGGATCTTATCATCTCTCATCTCTGATCTGTCTTTTTCTATGTGTCAGATACTAGTGAATGTTCCTAAAGTAAATGAAATTGTATATAAACCTTTACCCTGATAATCTAATATGTAAATAGTCAAAAAACAGTTTTTTATGCAGCTCACCCACTCGTCACACTTCTTTGAAAGGGGTCCACATCGGGAAGGCAGAATTCATGGACTTCGGAAAAAGGAGCAGACGCGGCACATCCTCTAAATTAAACGTTGATATTTATTGAAACATCTTAAAATGTTTTCCGAAGTCCCTGATAATCTAACCCCATCGTCAGCTCACAGAACTACAGGGATCTTAATGTGTATGGTTAGAGAGTCCCCGCCCACACTCTGGAAATTTACACTGACCACCACTGAGTAATAGGAGCTAAAAAAAAGCAATGGAACAGAGTAAAATTGTAAAGTTACGGTTAAAATGATCTTTCTTGTGTAAACATCACCAGTTGGTTAAAATTTTATGGGCAAACCCCTTTAACACACATTTTTGCTTTAATGAAGTTCTCAATGGCAGATATGGAAGTGCAGGCAGATCAGATCAGTAAAACGGACGGTCATGTGCCCCCCAAGTTCGAGAGGCCACTGGCGACCCCCCATAATTCCCTAATAAGGATCCAATATTTGGATAGTTATATCATCAGAGCACACCAAGCAGGCCCAGCTCCAGGTTTAAAGGAAACCTACCACTACGGATCTACCTATTAAGGTAGATCCGGGGGTAGGTGCCTCTAATGTATGAATGGATAGCCAGTTTAAGGGCTAATCCTTTAGACCGCTTTATTTTTTTAATCTTTAATTGTGGTAATATGGTAATTTACCAAAGAGGCTACTGGGGCGTGGAGTAGCTGGAGCTGAGGCTATATGGTGCGGCTACTCCGCGCCCCAGTATCCTCTTTGATCCTCCTACCCAGATATCTTCAGCGCGCAGCTATGAGGAGCTGCGCAGCCCCATCCGTGAAGCCAGTGCACATGCAGTAGTTTTGGCTTCGTATCCGAGACCACGCAGCCAACGGCGTGCGTTTTGCACATGCGCAGAATGCCGGCTTCGCGGATCGGGGCGCCCAGGTCCTTGTAGCTGCGCGCTGAAGATATCTGGGTAGGAGGATCAAGGAGGCTACTGGGCCGTTGAGTAGCCGCAACGTGTAGCTTCAGCTCTGGCTACTCCATGCCTCAGTAGCCTCTTTGGTAAATTAGCATATTACCACAATTAAAGATTAATAAAGATAAAGAGGACTGAAGGATTAGTCCTTAAAAGGGCTATCCTTACATACATCAGAGGCACCTACCACTGGATCTATCTTCATAGGTAGATCCGTGCTAGTAGGTTTCCCTTATGTAGGCCCCTGCGCGACAGAGCCTCAGTGGGCCCCTTTGCTTATCTCCCAAATTTCGTGGCAGAGAAAGTGCCCCAAGGTCTGCCTTTTGCCCCTGCCCCTTATCCCACCACCTTGTATTCCTACATAGCATAAGACCGCCATTAATGCCTCCCATTTTCCCCTCAAATTATGCTCCCACCTCCCCCTCACATTGTGCTACCTGCTCAGTGTCTAGGCTCGCTGTAGCATTTAGCAGTGCTGTCCTGTGCAGGCTGATTTATGATGCTGCTTTCGATCTACTAAAAGAAGAATAAGGTTGGGGTCTCCTACAATATTAAGTTCACATCTGCTACTAAGTTTGTCAGCTTCTGTTGTACCAAGCAGTCCGAGTTGTTTTTTCCCTACAAAATACAGAAGCAAAATACTCACATACATATATTACATACAACATATACCGACTACACATACATATAATATAGACACATGTACTTAGTACTAGTAACCCCACATACTTCATATCCATATAATTACAATTACATTTATCTATAACATTACTCACACATATATCCCCCTCACCAAAACACATTATATATATTTACCAGGCATAACATGCTGTAAAACACAGAAATACACATAATGCACACAGTCACACATATACTCATGTATATTAGTTCACATCATACACATATACAATACATACAGTACATACAAATATGGTTAAATACTTACCTGTTGATAAACTGTAGGTGGACCTGTGTCATACCAGGAGGATAGGTGAGTAGATAGACAGCTACTACTGGATTTTTTACATGGGACGTCCCGACAGCTGGCTCTAAAAAGTTGGTGTGACATACAGGACCTGTAACAATTCCTCCTTGCTTGTAGGGTGGCTTATTCTGCCAGCAGTATAGTAGTACACGCCACTTTCAGGCAGCTGCACAGACGGGCCGGGCTGGTGGGCAGGGCCACTATTATGAATGGAGGAAACGGCTAAAGGGAGTTTATAGCAGCAGGTGGACCAGTCTAACGCTTCAGCACAGGCACCAATCTCTGTATCATGATTATATTCAACTCCCCTGCCTTGAGTGGGCCCTCACAGCAGCTGTGGGCACCGGCACTTGCCCGGGTATGCTGGCGCCGGCCTCGACTCCAATGTCTCTATTTAACGGAGGTTGGGGATTGATGAATTGGCATTCCACTCCTATAGGTTATTGTACATGTTAAATGGACACTTTTCTTAACAGAACCCAGAAGGATGAAATATCATTTTGTTAGCCTCTGTCTGACAGTGTATGTCAATGGACAAATAAATACATGTTTAGAGTGTAAATCAGGAGATTTCCTGGTGTACTCACTGAATGTGTTTAACTCCTTCTCAACTAAGGATGTAATAGTACATCAAAGCAGAGCCGATGCCAGAAGCTGTGGGTGTCAGCTGTGTATTATAGCTGACACTTGTCTGTAACAACCACGATTAGAGATTCCGATCCACATCGGAAGCCCCTTTCACGCAAAGGAAGCCCTTTATACGTCGCTGCAGAATGACTATTCCCTCCAGGCAGGACTCAGCTGTAATCTACTGAGCATAGCATACCTGTTAAATAAAATAGTTTAAAAACAGTTAATAAAGATATTAAATATGAAAATGAAACAAATGATGAAATAAGGTGAACGTCATCTAAACACCAATAAAATTTAAAAAAAAAACAGAAAATCATGAAAAGATGGCGATACTAAAACAAATGATATTTTTTTCTATATTAATTTTTCTTCAGTAAAATTCAAAAAATATCTAAAAATATATGTATATATAAATGAAGTGTCACCATAATTGTAGTGATCCATAGAATAAAGATTACATATTTTTATGGTATGGTGAACAGCCCCCATAAAATGTAAAAGATCCTAAACCAGAGTTGATGATTTTCTTTTCTTCCATACATTCAAGAGTTAATAAACTCATCAATAAGCTAAAGACCCACTAAAATGATAATTACATGTCCCAACTGCCAAAAAAAATAAAAATTGTATAGCCTTAAGAAAGTGACAAAGCAAATCTGCTCTGAATGGCGCAGCTTCCCTTCAATGCACTGGTGTGTGCCCATATAGCAGGTTACCGCCACATATGGCGTATTGGAACACTTGGGAGACATTGGGTATCAAACTGTTTGGAATTTTATCCACTAAAAATGTGTACATATTTTGAAAATGCTTTAATTTAGCCAAAAAAAAAAATCAAAATTGCACCTAATTTTGTTTTAGCCCCTGTTAAAGGTTTAACAAATTTCATATAAGTTGTTTTACATACATTTAGGGATGTGGTTTCTAAAATGTTAATTTATGGGGTTTACTATTATTTAGGCCTCTCGAGTGACTTCAAAGCTGAGCAGGTCCCTTATAAGTAGAGATGGGCAAATTTGTTAAAATTTCTTTTCGTCCCGATTCGCCGAATTTTTCGAAAAAATTTGATTCGACCCGAGTCGAATCAAAACAAATTACGTTAAAAAACAGGCATTTCCTGGCTGCAGAGAGCCTGTAGGGTGTTGTAGAACATTGTGCCATGCATAGGGAGCGTGGTTTGGTCTTCAAACAATGCTGTGTTTTAGTATGACACGCACATGACTGCCACGGCTCTTAGAATCGCTTCACTCTTCACTTCCATGTGCACTTACATAGGCCAACTTCCCCAAATAAGCGAAGCGGGAACGCAGCCTGACAAGGTAACGTCTGTGCCAGCTCGAAAGGACCGAGCAGAGGACCAAGATCCCACTATAACATCAAGGAGTGCACTCTTTTTACACTGACATCAGATGATTCCATAGATTACGACAGAACCTGTTCTGTTAAACGCGGATACATGTGGAAAGCCCCCCAAAAGAGTGCAGAGGATGTCGGCAGTAATTTTGCATTGACGTCACTGATCATTTTGCCCTTCTTTTCACGCGTCAGTGTCCTCTTTCAATCGGTCAATAATCCATCAGTATTGCTAAAGCCAAAAACAAACAGGAGTTGATCCAGAATAGAGATGAGCAGCAAATGGGATACTTGCATGTCCTCTGTGTTCTGTATTCACTCCTGCTTTTGGCTATCAATCCTAAAGCTTTTCATCCTTCTGACAGATGAAATGAAGGGGCAAACCAAACATAGTGGCAACGTCATAGAGTGATGGAGGGTGAAAACAGCATTATGGAAATCACAGGGTGTTCCAGGGAGACAGCGGTCAGTTGGCAGCAGCATGAGTAGGCTGCAGAGTGGCACAATGCCAAATTATGGAGGTGGCGGAAACATGGTAGGCCACAAAGTGGCACAATGACAAGAGTGTGGAGGTGGCGGCAGAAGAAGCAGCAGCAGGAACCCACAGGTGGCAAAAACAAGATGGTGGCAGCAACATGGATAGCCACAGAGTGGCACAATGATTTAGTGTGGAGGTGGCATCAGCAGCAGGATCCCACAGGTGGCAGCAGCATGGTGGCATTATCAGGGAAAGCCACAGAGTGGCACAATTATATAGTGTGGAGGTGGCATCAGCAGCATCAGCAGAAACAGGCGGCCACAAAGAGCCACAATGATAAGAGTGTAGAGGTGGCGACAGAAGAAGCAGCAGCAGGAGTCCACATGTGTCAGCAACATGGTGGCAGCAACAGGGAAAGCCACAGAGTGGAAAAATGATATAATGTGAAGGTGGCATCAGAAGCAGCAGGTGCCTGCGGAGTGGCACAATGATATAGTGTGAAGGTGGCATCAGAAGCAGCAGGAGCCTGCAGAGTGGCAAAATGATATATTGCGTTGGTGGCATCAGTAGCAGCAGCAGCAGGAGCCCGCAGAGTGGCACAATGAAATAGTGTGAAGGTGGCATCAGTAGCAGCAGCAGCAGGAGGAGCCCACAGAGTGGCACAATGATATAGTGTGTTGGTGGCATCAGAAGCAGAAGGAGCCCACAGAGTGGCACAATGATATAGTGTGAAGGTGGCATCAGAAGCAGCAAGAGCGGCAGAGTGGCACAATGATATAGTGTGTTTGTGGCATCAAAAGCAGCAGCAGCAGGAGCCCGCAGAGTGGCACAATGATATAGTGTGAAGGTGGCATCAGAAGCAGCAGGAGCCTGCAGAGTGGCACAATGATATCGTGCGTTGGTGGCATCAGTAGCAGCAGCAGGAGCCCGCAGAGTGGCACAATGATATAGAGTGAAGGTGGAATCAGAAGCAGCAGGAGCTCGCAGAGTGGCACAATGATATAGTGTGAAGGCGGCATCAGAAGCAGCAGCAGCAGGAGCCCGCAGAGTGGCACGATGATATAGTGTGAAGGGGGCATCAGAAGATGCAGCAGAAGGAGCCCGCAGAGTGGCACAATGATATAGTGTGAAGGGGGCATCAGAAGCAGCAGGAGCCTGCAGAGTGGCACCATGATATAGTGTGGAGGTGGCGGACAATTCCAGTCCCTGATAAAGATGGTAGGAGGCAGATGGTGCAACTAGCAGCAGATGTGTGGCATCGGGCGGACGGCAGCACCAGAATAGTAGCTGAGGCAGGTAGTTAGAACCCTGACTCATTTCTCAACGTTTGGAGGAGGCGTCATGGCTGATCTAATCTGATGCATTAGGCATTGGTGAGTTGAAATCCTGGCCGATCCAAGCCTGATTCATCTTGACAAAGGTCAGTCTCTCCATATTACGGGTGGACAAGCGGGTTCTCCTGTGGGTAACGATGGCCCCCGCCGCACTGAACACCCGCTCTGATGCCACACTACTGGCCGGGCAGGACAGCTTCTCTACTGCAAACTCCGCAAGTTGCCAGTGGCTGACATCAAAGATACACAGGGGAGTACTACGGTCCGCTTGCATCATCAAAAAATCATTAATGGCTTTTCTCTGTTCATACAGGCGGTCTAACATATGGAGGCTGGAATTCCAAGGGGTGGAAACATCGCATATCAGACTATGTTGGGGTAGGCCGTTCTGGCGCTGCAACTCGAGGAGGGTGTGCTTGGCTTTGTAAGAATGGCTGAAGTGCGTGCACAGTGTCCTGGCCATTTTTAGAATGTCTTGCAGATGGATGTAAGACTTCAGAAACTTGTTGACTACCAGATTGAACATGTGCGCCATGCAGGGTGCATGGACCATCCCTCCTCTGTCCAGCGCGGAAACCATGTTCCTCCCATTGTCTGTCACCATGGTTCCGATTTTTAGTTGTTGGTGTGGCTGGGCGGGAAGCACATTCGCCCAGTGGGCCGTAAAAGACATATACTGGCCCTGACCATAATTACAGCTCCACACGTCCGCGCTGCCCTGCACCTTGGAAGAAACTGAAAAGCTCAAGGACTGGCCCACCTTCTGTTGTACATATTGGTGAAGGGCTGGCACAGCCTTTTTGGAAAAAAA
>WNYA01000173.1:174407-244116 GCA_019512145.1 Engystomops pustulosus | reverse complement strand
AGTGTATATAGCCTGCCAGCCCCTGCCCCAGTGTATATAGCCTGCCAACCCCTGCCCCAGTGTATATAGCCTGCCAGCCCCTGCCCCAGTGTATATAGCCTGCCAGCCCCTGCCCCAGTGTATATAGCCTGCCAACCCCTGCCCCAGTGTATATAGCCTGCCAGCCCCTGCCCCAGTGTATATAGCCTGCCAGCCCCTGCCCCAGTGTATATAGCCTGCCAACCCCTGCCCCAGTGTATATAGCCTGCCAGCCCCTGCCCCAGTGTATATAGCCTGCCGCCGCTGCCGGACAGATTGCACAGAAGATATACAGGGGTTACCGGAAAGGTGAGTTTAGATATATTTATTTTTTTGACTCGAATATAAGCCGAGTTTGGGTTTTTCAGCACATTTTTTGTGCTGAAAAACTAGGCTTATACTCGAGTATATAAGGTATATTTTTCACTTTTGCAAGTATTGCAATGTTTTTAAAGGGTTATAGGGGTGTGTGGGTGGACATGTATGGGCATTTATGCATGGAGTGACATATGTATATTCCATGTTTCATTTATGAAAGGGGTTGATAGGAGTTTATTGTATTTATGGATGCAATTTTATTGGGCATTAGGGTTACCTTTAATAGATAATAAATAATAAATTGTTATGCATAAAACAACTATGGATGTACCTTGGTAGTGTGGAATTATTGTGTATATTTGGTCATTATATTATTAAATTTGTCCATTTTTGTCCATATCAAAATATCGGGGGTCATTTACTAAGGGCCCGATTCGCGTTTTCCCGACGTGTTACCCGAATATTTCCGATTTGCGCCGATTTTCCCTAAATTGGCCCGGTATTTTGCCGCACGCGACCGGATTGTGGCGCACTGGCGCGGGCATGCACGCGACGGAAATCGGGGGGCGTGGCCAAACAAAAACCCGACGGATTCGGAAAAACCGCTGCATTTTTTTTAAAAAAAGTGTTGCGGGACTCGCGCTTACCTTCACCAGGTATAGGCCGATGAACTTCAGTGCATTCCGGGGAACTTCAGCGCAGCAGCGCCATCTGGTGGACGTCGGAGATACTACCTTAGTGAATCCCGGCCGGACCCGAATCCACCGGAGAGAACGTGCCGCTGGATCGCGAGTGGACCGGGTAAGTAAATCTGCCCCATTGTATATCAATTTACTCTGTTTAAGAGAAAACTGTGTGCATCAATTTGGTTCATCAGGTAGACATTTAATAGAAGTGGTTGATTTTATCTTATTCCTTTTGTTATTCTAATTGGTCTCTGTACCAATTTTTAAGTTGTATTATATATGTACCTATTATTCCACACTGCGGCGTTCTGCTGGCGTGCCTATGCACGTGCGCCACGCTCGCGCATGGGGGAGTGCACGATGTCGGGACGCGTCTCCACGCGTCGATCATGTGATTTGGGCAGGCGCACTTTTGGTGATGCGTTTCCGGTGTGCGACCTCAGTCTGCGGGTGTGTCACATGGTAGGCTAGGGGGGTTATAAGTACTCTTTGGATGTCCCATTTTTCATCTGGGACTATTTGTATCCCCTATGTCAATTGATTTCCCCATTGTGGGATATACCGTATATACTCGAGTATAAGCCGACCCAAGTATAAGCCGAGACCCTTAATTTAAAAAAAAAAAACGAGAAAACCTATTGACTCAAGTGTAAGCCGAGGGTGGGAAATGCATTGGTCACAGCCTCCCAGTATATAGCCAGCAAGACCCCTGTAGTATATAGCCTGCCAGACCTTGTAGTGTATAGCCTTCCCAGCCCCTGTAGTATATAGCCTGCCCAGTCTGTCTCAGATGCTCCGGTGCTGCCTCAGGTCCTTCGGTCCTCTACGGATTCTTCCGCTCCTCTTTGGGTCTTCGCACTCGGCACACAGAATTACGTCAGCTGCTTGCCGACATCATTATTTATGAGCTGCCGGCATCTCGAGGGGACCCAAAGATTATCCAAAGGCCCTGTGGCGGCACCGGAGCATCGAAACAAGCATAGGACCTACGGGTGACGTCGGAAAGGTGAGTTTTGACTATTTGTTTTCTTGACTCGAGTATAAGCCGAGTTAGGGTTTTTGAGAACAAATTTTGTGTTGAAAAACTAGGCTTATACTCGAGTATATATGTTTGTATAGATTTGTATGGAATGTTAATAAAGGATATACTTTCTTTTATTACTTATTTGGCAGCTCTTTCTTTTTTTATTTTTATACTCAAGTCAATGGGTTTTTCCAAGGTTTTTTGTGTTAAAATTCGTAGTATTTAATAATTTTTTGTTTCAATTAAAATAGAAGTAGACGGGCATAGGAAATGATGATATATAAGAACAAAAAATTTTATATGAAATAAAAAATATTTGCATTACAGATTAGTAACAGTATATCTAGTATAACATGGTGAATAAACTTAAAAATGTCAATAAAATCTCATTTTATTAAAAGAAAACTTAAGGGTGAACTTTTAAGAGGAAGGGGGTGGGACAATTACACACAACCTTAAAGCGATAAAAAAAAAAAGTTGCTGTCAAAAAATAGTGTTTGCACAAATGGAGAGAACCTTTGACAACAATTATGCCAGTGATAACTGTATCATGCTGCTGGCTTATATCTCTCAGCATTTTTTATAAAATCATATCCAGCTATTCCTGAAGTCGGCGGCACTTCCTGGTTTTGACATCAGCTAAGTGCATTGAGACCAGAGCACTTAGGGCATTCATATGAATCAGCATGTTTGTAATTGGACGATCTGATGCATGTGATTAGTCACATGCTTGTGACATCACTCCAAGTCCTATTTTCTTGTACTCCTCTATAATAGCCCCTCCCTACAAGCCTCCCATTGTCCCTAGCTGTTATACACGGTTTCCATGGTTGCCAGAAAGCAGGACAAAATGAGAGTAGTTCTGGGGGGACCAGGTTAAACATCTGCTAGCAAGCTAAACACCGCAGATAGTTTATTAGAGTAAATTATAGAATTGCTTATTTTGTTAGTGCAGAGTGGGCAAAATTTTAATACTTATAGTCATACGTAGTAGGGGACAATAAGAGGCACAATGACATTATTTTTCCATGCAGAATCGGCATGATAAACCAGATCATTACCCATAGTGACCCAGACCAATAATTTTCGTGAGTTACTATGAGTTGGAACAATAAGTTTCATTGGGGGAGATATCATCATATGGCGCTACGCCGGCGGCCATACGCCATCTATGTCCACATGGCATGGAAGTGGTGAAGTCCCGAGAATCATCATAATTTCACGAAATGCTCTCGCCCCCCCCCTCTATAAAGCCCCTCCCTAATAGCCCCCATTGTCCCTAGCTGTTCTACACGGTTTCCCATGGTTGCCAGAAAGCATGACAAAATGAGAGTAGTCGGGGACAAGGTTAAACATCTGCTAGCAGCTAAACAACCTGCAGATAGTTTATTAGAGTAATTAGAGAATTGCTGATTGCTTAGTGCAGAGTCGGGCAAAATTTTAATACTATAGTATACTTAAGGATAGGGACAATAAGAGGCCAATGCACATTAGTTTTTCCAGCAGAATCGGCATGCATAAACCAGATCATTTAAACCCATAGGACCAGACCATAATTACGTGATTTACTTATGAGGTAACAATAAGTTCATTGGGGGAGATTCACATATGTGGCGCTACGCCGGCGCCATACGCCACTATGTCCCACATGGCATGGAAGTGTTGAAGTCACGAGAATATCATAATTTCACGAAATGCTCTCAACCCCCCCCCCCCCCAACCACCACCACCACCACACCACCACCACCACCACCACCACCACCACCACCACCACCACCACCACCAATGGACAGCAAATCTCCAAAAATAACTTCCAATATGGCCCTGGCTTCTTACTTTGATACTGACAACGTTGGTTTACTTGTGGTGGTATTAGGTGGTGTTACATATGACTGTTTTGCTGGCTATATGTTAGGGTATTAGATGGGTTGAAACTATGATGACAAATTGCAGAACGTAGCCGTCTCTTTCTTCTTCTTGGGGTGCCTAGAATCTATAATTAATACAGCTCTAGTTTTCTGAAATGTATTAAATCTAGCAAAATCTATATATATATTGATTATATTAGTATTTCTGATACCCCAGTCATGTTTATTATTTGTAATATGTTAGTTACAGTATGTAGATGTATCTTCTATATTTGCTATCTCTGAGCAGGATCTCCCCGCGGACGTCTCTATGGGGAGCATGGGGGCATTTTCAGCTCATTTATTGCTCATATTTCGGCACAGACTCTATAATTGTGATCATCATCACTAACAAAGGCCTCTGTGTATTTGTATCATCTGAGAGACAATTAGACGGCACATGGTCCCGCTGCAGGGATGACATTGAGCCTGGCCCCGGGGTTCCGCAGGTGGTCTTTATGCTCTGAGAATAATATTTGCTGACGCTTGGATTCATGGAGTTAATGACTTAGTGAATATTAGAGAATAGACATGGTGAAAATTATGTATTATTTCTTCATTTGGCTTAAAAGTCATGGTGAGTTCCTAAGGGGCTGTTTCCGAATTCAATTTTCTGCAGATTAGTTATAGGGGAGTTTATCAGAAGTGTTTTGAGGTCAAACTGTTCTAGTTGCCCATGGCAACCAATCAGAGCTCAGCTTTCATATTCCACAGCTGTTTCTATGACAACAGTATATAGGCCTGCTAGCCAAATTGTAGATACAATGACAACCCAAGGCATATGTATGGGGGATGGCTTGGTGATCAATTTTATCTAGTTTATGACCTTTTGCTGATGGTTATTTAATTGTGTGTCAGGAGGTCAGTTATGCCAAACTAAGTGGACTATGACTGGGGGCCTGACACTTTGCCACCTCCTCTGTGTGTGAAAACTATGTACTATAGCCCAGTCATAAAAAATTATAACCAAATAAAGAGGAAGTGAGAATTTGATGGCAGATTTCAATGGAAATGACACTGAAATCTTGGTTGGATTCAACTATCCCAAGTAGTGATTGGTGTCTTCAGAATTCCAACAAATTAAGTGAAAATACATTGTGGAATTGTGTTAATACTTAACCTTTCAGGCCGGCCTTTTTGTTTTTCATTTTCGTTTTTCACTCCCCATGATCAAAAATCACTAACTTTTTTTATTTTTCCATGTCCAGAGCTGTGTACAACTTGTTTTCTGCGTAACAATTACACTTCATAGGGATGGTATTATTATCCGTCCTGTGTACTGGGAAACGGGAGAAAACCAACTCCAAATGCAGTGAAATTGGTAAAAAAACGCATTTGTATACTTTGGTTACAGAGCTGTGGGTGGTGTTGTTTTTGCGGATTTGATGACGTTTACATGTTATCAATTTTAGGACTGTACGACCTTGTGATCACTTTTTATAGAATTAATTTTTTTTTTAATGACAAAAAGTGCCTTATTTTGAACTTTGGGGCAGATTTTCCGCTACGGGATTAATTGTAGTGAAAAACATATCCATATTTTGATCATATCGGGCATTTTCCAGTACGCGGAGATACTAATGGTTTATTGATTTTTACTGTTATTATATTTTAATCAGTTCTAGGAAAGGGGGGGTGATTTGGTTTTTAGCGGTTTTTATTTAATGTTTTTTTTTTACTTTGTTTCTATTTTACATTTTTTGACTCCCTAGGGGTACTTTTAACCACAGGGTGTCTGAACGATCCTATTCATAGATGTCCATACTACAGATGGCAGCTATATGTGGATGTTACTACTCATTACATTACAAGTGCTGAGAGCCATGCAATGCATGGGTTTAACCCGAAGTAGCTCGGGTATCGGCGAGTACCCGGAGGCTACCATTGGCGACGGATAGCCGCTCCCCCATGACATCACGGGGAAAGCAGCGATCCTCGAAAAGATGCGCGCCCGTTGCCGCAATCTTTTTGAAGCGCCGCCAGCTTTTGCCGGCGGCGATCAGCGGAAAAAACACCTGCAGACCTGCAGCAAAGACTCCGGCTATGGCGAGGGCTCAACGCTGAGCCCTCTCCATGCACCCCGGCGGCCGAGACCCGTGACAGTCTATTACGTCACGGTCGTGAACGTTTAAATAGGACCTGTCATCCATATTAAAGGCACTAGGAGCTGCTTACTAAAAATAAGTGCTACAACATATTCCGCAGTAGTACACGTAGCGTTACGAAAACTCTGATAAGCCACGTGTAGAATAGAAAACGCTGGACCATGCTGTTAAACGGTGAGTTGGGGTATTCATAGGTGTCCTTCTCCCCGGAACCAACCGTCCTACTCCAGTAGGCCGGCGGTGACTGCTGAGTTCATGCGGCAGTCTCCGCCCTTAATCCCGCCCCTCATGCCCCATAATCCCACAAATTAAGAGTTTGCCTGAACTCTATACTGAGGTACATCTACTTCTGCTGTCCACCCACCACTGCCATATGGTTCACACTGTGGTCTATACAACTTTGTAATAAAGATTTTTCTAATACGTTATTGCTCGTTTGAATGTACATAGGCAGTGACCAGAACTTATACAATAAAAGAAGACTTTCCTGGTACGATATTATTCTGGGGGTTTCATGACACAGTGATACTTTCTGACCTTTGCATATCGTATCTATTGCTTTTTTGGTGTATTGTGTAGTAGGGTGTAAGTCTTTAATTACTAAAGAATTTCCCCAAAAAAGGTGAGAAGAAATACAGCAAATCAGATTCTTGTAAATAAAAGGGAAATCTTGGATTCCAAAATGCATTCCAGAAGTCTTCTGACTTTTGGAATGGAGCCATAACAGGTCTAGTCTACAGCACGCTGTTTCGGCATGTTGTTTGCTCCTCATATGGTGCAGAGCAGGAAAACTCGTTAGGATAGACAGGAGCGAACATGAGGGCCAGGAGTAAATAATTGCGAAACAGCGGATACTGACTTACAATGGGATTGGTTTAATTTGATACCAAGTCATTTGTGAAAAGGTGTTGACTCATGAATTGTCACCGTTCTTTAGGGTGGCATTGATACAAAGTTTCTTTGTTATCCATCCAAGATTAGTATATTTAACATCTAATCCCGAATAATAGGGGTACCGATTTTCCCTGGTGAATAAGGTTGCCAGCACAGGCTATAAAGCGCGGCATGTCTGGGGGCATGGAGAGGTCCGGGTGCGTGGCTTGAACCGCAGCGGAGAGGTCGCAACCAGAGGCTCTCACAGAACCGCTTATAGGTTGAGCGGATCTCCCCAGGGGATGGGTAAGGGGGTCCGTTCAGTGTGTGAGGGGGCAGGGACCTACTATCAAGGTCCCCGCTACCCGGAGATCGGGATCTTGTCTCCGGTAGGCGGGGACCTATGTAAGTAGGGTTCGTTGCCCTCCTACAGTCACGTCCCTCCTCCATACATAGGGCGCACCAGAACTAAAGGCGCACTTTGGATTCGAAGGAATCTTCGGGTTTTTATGTGCGCCTTATAGTCCGGAAAATATACGGTAATATTTGTAATTAAAAACTTTTGGTCTCCCCAAGGAGACACGCTCTCTTCCTGGCCCAAATTTACTAACCTCGAACAAGTTAATTGTGAAGATCTATGGAACTTCTCAAGTCCGCTCCAATATAGAAGTTGTAAGTAATTAGCTGAGGAACTTTTAATACATTTGTTAAAATTTATGATCAATTTTAATTTAAACTTCTGTCCTTACCATAGACCAACAGGATTAACAATGACTGAGTAGTAAGAAAGTCCAATGATGGAAGAGTAGGACGTAACGTCAGTGCTATAGAGTCCCACACATTCATCGTATCTTAGAAAACAAGAGTGTTTGCTGTCATAAACAAATGGAAAAGGTGAGATATGGGTGATCGCGGTATGGATGGCCTTGAGGATGTTGCTTGGTGGTCTTCAGACACAAATCATAATGTCCTAATGTACAATACCAACAATTAATAGAGTGCTGACAATGACGAGCAACACTTCAACAAGACCGAAGAGGTTAGTGCGTAGTGTTCACGATGCCATCTGGCACCAGAGACATGTCTCACAGAATATATTGATATGACTCCACATAAAGCTGAGGCTTTGCTGTATAGTCACGGGAACCACAACTAGTATAAACGTAGAGAGCCACATATGATCATAGATGTACATGCACAGGAACTTGGTGTTGGGCATGATGGAAGACTATCTCCAGGGGTTCCCCACTGCTAAATAGCGTCGTAAGCCATGGTCGTAAACGTTAATATTCGTACTGTAGAAAAGTTTGTACACAGAGTGTCGAGTGATGCATTCTGGGAAAGATATGGCTGACAAACACCTGATGTAAACGTACATATTGAGGGAGATAACAGTGTTTCCAAAAACAACATTCGAGTAGAAGATTAAAAAGTAAGAAAGTACATATGGGTTCATGGAGGACTCTTCTCAATCATAATGTAGATAATCAGAACAACACACCAATTAGCTTATAAGTATGAGAAATATGGCTCGGTGTAGTCAATAAGGGAACCGGTAGGGTCCATCTCCAAGAGTCCGAGGAAAACACAAAGTAACTTCCGACTCTGGACCGTTCTCCATCTTAGAGGTTCCCCATTTTGTAGGTGACTGTCATGACTGGATGCATGATTTGACATCATGCCACTGTAGTCTATCTCTGTTTCACTATAATTCATACTGTACTGTCAGGCTTCCTTTTATAACCTTTCACACAGGGATTTTCAGCGCAGAGGATTTGTTCTATGTAGGTCTCTATTCATTTGCATTGAGGTTTGCTACATGAAAGAAACGAAAAGATAATTCATATGAAGATGTCTATATAAGTATATTTGGTTACTATCTTTTTATTAGTTATGGTATGGGGTATTTATGCTGAATATAAAGTTGGTACATATTATACAACTCTTGTGCATTATACACATGTGCATAGTATGAACTTAGCCTTAATTCGGTTTCGAGAGTTTCTGAGGTCTTTGGATGATTATAAGTCTCATACAGACGGCACCCCTTCTACGAACAGTCGCTGTCAATGACCCCATATGTTTATCGAACCAATGACCCGGGGTCATGCCATCTACCATACAGGAAGCTGGCCCATATGTGAACCTGATAATCATTGTGCAAAGAACCAAGGTCGGCAAGGACAAATAACATTTTCTTTCTTTTTCAGTCTCCGCGGTACGTAAGCTTTACGGCTCCACCGTGTTCCAAGATCGCGTCTATCATGATCCGATGCCACAATGGATTCGCTGCGTCCAAAATCCGGTGCAGTATGACTAGCTGGAACATGGCATGTCACGGATAGGGTAACTGAAAACGATGGGCCTTAATGCCTTTCATGTGGGGATCTTATGTGTCAGGTTTTATGATTAAGCATCTTCATCACAACGGACCCTAGTACAGTTGAAATAGCCAACCTGAAAACATGCACAGCCCTCGCGAATCTGCTGATGGCATATGTAACCATTGTGAAGGTACAGTGCCTTGGGCACCGATTCCGGTATCTCTTTCCGTGAACTAAAAGCTATGACCGAACGCTTTCAAGTTTGGCAAAGCGCCGCGAACTTGATCGAGCCTTGCTTGGCATTCATCCTATGGTGTGGCGTGGTACTGCAAGGCTATTGACAGGAGCGGGGACCTTTGGGAGCTGGACTTTCCGGTGTTCTTTGTGCTCACTGTGAACACTTTATGGTTTACCCTTTGAAGTTTAAAGTTGCAAGGCTACTGTTACCCAACTGTTTACATTATTTGCCTTACTCTTTCTCTTAAGTCAACTACAAACTGGTGGTGTCCTTTACCTGGTACCGATTGCACTAATGTCTTGTCTCATAGATTTAGCCAATTTGAGCAAACTGTTATAGTTATGTCATGGCAATCATCAGATCCTACAGCCTTCATTATCCATACTGGTTTATAAAATTAAAACTGAACTCTGATTGGTTTCCATGGGCGAACTGACAGTGTTACCGTAACACTTCACTAAATCTCCCTCTTCAATAGTTTTGTGTAAGTCAATTATAATGGCAACATAATGGGGCAAGATTACTTACCCTGTCACATTTTCGCGCATCCAGCAGAGGCGCTTCTCTGCGGGTGGTTGGGTCTGCCGGGTTCACTAAGTAGTTTTCTCCTCCGCCGTCCACCAGGTGAGCTGCTGTGTGAACTTCCCCGAGAGCCCCCGGATTGAAACTGAAGTTACACCGGCCTATTCCTAGGAAGGTAAGCTGCGAGTCCCGCGACCACTTTTTTTTTTTAACATGGGCCCGGTTTTTCCGACCTCGGGTTTTCTTCGGCCACGCCCCCCCCCCCCCCCAGTTCCGTCGGTGCATGCCAGCGCCCTATGCGTAGCCACACATTCGAGTCGTGCGCCAAAAATCCCAGGGCAAAACAGGGAAAATCGGCCAAATCGAATAATCGGATTAACACGTCACGGGAAACACGAATACGGGCCCTTCTGTAAATGAACCCGCACACTGGTCTGATCCATAAAGATTTGGCCCTGATTTGGTTCCTATGAGCTTACTTGTACAGGCTCCACTACTGAGTCCTGGCTGTATCGGGTGAAGAGGTCATAGATATTTAGTGCCCATTAATCCAGTCGATCAAAATCTTTGGTGGCCCTTTTGAGTACTTCTTAGTTGTAGTGGTTCTTTGTCTTTGTCCTCGGTATCGACTATCAAGAATGAAGTGTTTACCGATGACCCAAATGTATGGATGGTCACAGGACACAAGGGAGCCTCAGTGGACTTCGGTGGCCAGAATGGATCTTGTAAGTGACAACATTTCCAACACCTCACAATTGCACGTCAGTCAGTATGTAATGCGTATTAGGTATAGTCCTACATTGGGACCAAATAGGGGTTATCCCTGCCTGAAGAGAGTGCTCTAGAATGGTAATAGATCTAAAAGATTTCTTATACAGCTTCCTTTCATATAATTGTCCCTTAAAGGCTTTAAGCCCCATTCAGTAATGTAATTGAGCTCCACAGTCATCTTACTATATCTGTTATGTCCCTTTTATGTTGCCACATACTAATTATGTCCATCATTGACCCCACTACAAAGTAATAATGCTCTTCATTGTCACCCATGACGGCAAACATGGGCATTAGAAAATGCCCCTTTTATGCAGTCAAAAACAACCACAATGCCAAATAGCAACCATTACAGTAAAGGACCCATCTTTGTGGTAATTATCCCCGGTTTTGTGTCTTCAATTTTTTTTAGCTTCGCTAATTTTATAGTACAGGACACAAAGGGGGTTGCTATTACTGTTTTGAGCAAAACAATCTTAAAGGGTTAAAGGGGGTATTTCGTTCTGTCACTCACGATTCAGTTTTATTAATCTGCCAAATGTAAACATTTCTTCAATTAGAATGTTATAAAAATAAAAGTCTGTGTGAAGATAATTTTAATAAATGTAGTTGATATGTCCACTTAAAACAGAGCTTGATTCCTTGGATCCGGCCACCTCTGCTGGGGGATTGCACCAAGAAAAAAAGGTTATTTGTATATAAAATGTCGGCGAAGGTTACTACATGTTGCACAAGCCAATCGCTTGTTGTGGAAGGATTGCGACATCCCTGGTGGTCCGGCACTTCAATAGGCGACAGTCTGGCCACTGCTGCTGCCAGAGGGTGACGTGGTCGTATCCGAGGAAGCATCTGGTTCTAGGGACAACAGACTACATTTAGTGAGAAATTATCTCACACAGGAACATTTTTTTTATTACATCCAATTGAAGAAATGTTTTCATATGGTAAAATGAATTTAATTAAATGTAAATGCCCAGATGGGAATACCCCTTTAAGGAATTTATAGTTGAAAATTAGGATTCCCCAGACTTTACACCCCGTTTTTGCCACATTAATACCAGCTCCTGATTGGATGGTAAGGAAAACCCTCCTCCGGTCACACTGCAGAAGGCTTTTTGGTCTATGGTGTGTAACAGGGACATAAGGCTGATGTTTGAGAGAACTTGTCTACATTTTTTTCATTCTTGCCATCACGTAATGTCACGGGTGATCCTGCGACCCATATCGCGGTCGAGGACCTAACCCAGTGGGTCTATTCCCGCACATCGTACCTGTACCGGCTTCTTCTATGTTCTTACAGCGGTGTCTCATAGGGCCGACATACGCGTGGCTTCAAAGATTTAAACCAAGTTGCAATCATTCATTGGCTCTAGCCATTTCAGGAACTCTATTATAGCCTACCAGTCCTTTGCAGTATTCCTTGCTCCTGTGTGTTCCGCATCCTGCTCCTGTTGTTCCTGTGTTCCGTTCCCGATCTGCACTGAGCCTCCCATTGCTGACCCCGGATCTGGACTTGTAATCTCGCCACCGTCCCAGACCAATGTGCCTGACCGTGACCACAGATGTCTCTTGGTACCTCAAAATACACTCTCTGCCACCGTGGGACTGTCACCACCCTGTGGAAACGACCTGGTGGTACCCCGCCGCAGCAAGACCATCCCGCTTTGGACGGGCTCTAGTGGAGACAAGTCACTTAGATTCGTCGGTCCCAGATGTAGCGCTAGTCCATCTCCTGCGTGATCCAGAGGCACCTGATCCCCAATCCTGACAATGGAAGTACATAAAGTGACTGCTTCTTCAAGTACAGAACTTTCATTGAAGAGAAAACTGTGTGCATCAATTTGGTTCATCAGGTAGACATTTAATAGAAGTGGTTGATTTTATCTTATTCCTTTTGTTATTCTAATTGGTCTCTGTACCAATTTTTAAGTTGTATTATATATGTACCTATTATTCCACACTGCGGTGTTCTGCTGGCGTGCCTATGCGCGTGCGCCACGCTCGCGCATGGGGGAGTGCACGATGTCGGGACGCGTCTCCACGCGTCGATCATGTGATTTGGGCAGGCGCACTTTTGGTGATGCGTTTCCGGTGTGCGACCTCAGTCTGCGGGTGTGTCACATGCTAGGCTAGGGGGTTATAAGTACTCTTTGGATGTCCCATTTTTCATCTGGGACTATTTGTATCCCCTATGTCAATTGATTTCCCCATTGTGGGATATACCGTATATACTCGAGTATAAGCCGACCCAAGTATAAGCCGAGACCCTTAATTTAAAAAAAAAAAACGAGAAAACCTATTGACTCAAGTGTAAGCCGAGGGTGGGAAATGCATTGGTCACAGCCTCCCAGTATATAGCCAGCAAGACCCCTGTAGTATATAGCCTGCCAGACCTTGTAGTGTATAGCCTTCCCAGCCCCTGTAGTATATAGCCTGCCCAGTCTGTCTCAGATGCTCCGGTGCTGCCTCAGGTCCTTCGGTCCTCTACGGATTCTTCCGCTCCTCTTTGGGTCTTCGCACACAGAATTACGTCAGCTGCTTGCCGACATCATTATTTATGAGCTGCCGGCATCTCGAGGGGACCCAAAGATTATCCAAAGGCCCTGTGGCGGCACCAGAGCATCGAAACAAGCATAGGACCTACGGGTGACGTCGGAAAGGTGAGTTTTGACTATTTGTTTTCTTGACTCGAGTATAAGCCGAGTTAGGGTTTTTGAGAACAAATTTTGTGTTGAAAAACTAGGCTTATACTCGAGTATATATGTTTGTATAGATTTGTATGGAATGTTAATAAAGGATATACTTTCTTTTATTACTTATTTGGCAGCTCTTTCTTTTTTTATTTTTATACTCAAGTCAATGGGTTTTTCCAAGGTTTTTTGTGTTAAAATTCGTAGTATTTAATAATTTTTTGTTTCGATTAAAAAAGAAGCAGACGGGCATAGGAAATGATGATATATAAGAACAAAAAATTTTATATGAAATAAAAAATATTTGCATTACAGATTAGTAACAGTATATCTAGTATAACATGGTGAATAAACTTAAAAATGTCAATAAAATCTCATTTTATTAAAAGAAAACTTAAGGGTGAACTTTTAAGAGGAAGGGGGTGGGACAATTACACACAACCTTAAAGCGATAAAAAAAAAAGTTGCTGTCAAAAAATAGTGTTCGCACAAATGGAGAGAACCTTTGACAACAATTATACCAATGATAACTGTATCATGCTGCTGGCTTATATCTCTCAGCATTTTTTATAAAATCATATCCAGCTATTCCTGAAGTCGGCGGCACTTCCTGGTTTTGACATCAGCTAAGTGCACTGAGACCAGAGCACTTAGGGCATTCATATGAATCAGCATGTTTGTAATTGGACGATCTGATGCATGTGATTAGTCACATGCTTGTGACATCACTCCAAGTCCTATTTTCTTGTACTCCTCTATAATAGCCCCTCCCTACAAGCCTCCCATTGTCCCTAGCTGTTATACACGGTTTCCCATGGTTGCCAGAAAGCATGACAAAATGAGAGTAGTCTGGGGGGACAAGGTTAAACATCTGCTAGCAGCTAAACACCTGCAGATAGTTTATTAGAGTAAATTAGAAGAATTGCTTATTTTGATTAGTGCAGAGTGGCAAAATTTTAATACTTATCGTATACTTTAAGAATAGGGGACAATAAAGAGGCACAATGCACATTATTTTCCATGCAGAATCGGCCATGATAAACCAGATCATTTACCCCATAGTGACCCAGACCAATAATTTTCGTGATTTACTATGAGGTAACAATAAGTTTCATTGGGGGAGATTCATCATATGCTGGCGCTACGCCGGCGGCCATACGCCATCTATGTCCACATGGCATGGAAGTGGTGAAGTCACGAGAATAATCATAATTTCACGAAATGCTCTCGCCCCCCCCCTCTATAATAGCCCCTCCCTACTAGCCTCCCATTGTCCCTAGCTGTTCTACACGGTTTCCCATGGTTGCCAGAAAGCATGACAAAATGAGAGTAGTCTGGGGGGACAAGGTTAAACATCTGCTAGCAGCTAAACACCTGCAGATAGTTTATTAGAGTAAATTAGAGAATTGCTTATTTTTGCTTAGTGCAGAGTCGGGCAAAATTTTTAATACTTATAGTCATACTTTAAGGATAGGGACAATAAGAGGCACAATGCACATTATTTTTCCATGCAGAATCGGCATGATAAACCAGATCATTTACCCCATAGTGACCCAGACCAATAATTTACGTGATTTACTATGAGGTAACAATAAGTTTCATTGGGGGAGATTCATCATATGCTGGCGCTACGCCGGCGGCCATACGCCATCTATGTCCACATGGCATGGAAGTGGTGAAGTCACGAGAATAATCAGATTTCCCCCCCCCCCCCCCCCCCCCCCCCACCACCACCACCACCACCACCACCACCACCACCACCACCACCACCACCACCACCACCACCACCACCATGGACAGCAAATCTCCAAAAATAACTTCCAATATGGCCCTGGCTTCTTACTTTGATACTGGACAACGTATGGTTACTTTGTGGTGGTATTAGGTGGGTTACATATGACTGTTTTGCTGGCTATATGTTAAGGGTATTAGATGGGTTGAAACTATGATGACAAATTGCAGAACGTAGCCGTCTCTTTCTTCTTACTTGGGTGCCTAGAATCTATATAATTTAATACAGCTCTAGTTTTCTGAAATGTATTAAAATCTAGCAAAATCTATTATATATATTGATTATATTAGTATTTCTGATACCCCAGTCATGTTTATTATTTGTAATATGTTAGTTACAGTATGTAGATGTATCTTCTATATTTGCTATCTCTGAGCAGGACTCCCCGCGGAGCGTCTCTATGGGGAGCATGGGGGCATTTTCAGCTCATTTATTGCTCATATTTCGGCACAGCTCTATAATTGCTGAGTCATCATCACTAACAAAGGCCTCTGTGTATTTGTATCATCTGAGAGACAATTAGACGGCACATGGTCCCGCTGCAGGATGACACTTATGAGCCTGGCCCCCGGGGTCCCCGCAGGTGTCTTTATGCTCTGAGAATAATATTTTGCTTACGCTTGGAATTCATGGAGTTAATGACTTAGTGAATAATTAGAGAATAAGACATGGTGAAAATTATGTATTATTTCTTCATTTGGCTTAAAGTCATGGTGAGTCCTAAGGGGCTGTTTCCGAATTCAATTTTCTGCAAGATTAAGTTATAGGGGGAGATTTATCAGAAGTGTTTGAGGTCAAACTGTTCTAGTTGCCCATGGCAACCAATCAGAGCTCAGCTTTCATATTCCCACAGCTGTTTCTATGACAACAGTATATAGGCCTGCATAGCCAAATTGTAGATACAATGGACAACCCAAGGCATATGTATGGGGGATGGCTGGTGATCAATTTTATCTAGTTTATGACCTTCTTTGCTGATGGTTATTTATATTGTGTGTCAGGAGGTCAGTTATGCCCAAACTAAGTGGACTATGACTGGGGGGCCTGACACTTTGCACCTCCATCCACTTGTTGTGTGAAAACTATGTACTATAGGCCCAGTCATAAAAAATTATACCAAATAAAAGAGAAGTTGAGAATTTGATGCAGATTTCAATGGGAAATCGACACTGAAATCTTGGTTGGATCAACTTATCCCAAGTAGTGATTGGTGTCTTCAGAATTCCAACAAATTAAGTGAAAATAATTTGTGGAGATTGTGTTAATACTTAACCCTTTCAGGACCTGGCCCTTTTTTGTTTTTTCATTTTCGTTTTTCACTCCCCATGATCAAAAATCCATAACTTTTTTTATTTTTCCATGTCCAGAGCTGTGTGACAACTTGTTTTCTGCGTAACAAATTACACTTCATAGGGATGGTATTTATTATTCCGTGCCGTGTACTGGGAAGCGGGAAAACAAATTCCAAATGCAGTGAAATTGGTAAAAAAACGCATTTTTATACTTTGGTGTACAGAGCTGTGGGTGGTGTTGTTTTTTGCGGATTTTGATGACGTTTACAATGTTATCAATTTTAGGACTGTACGACCTTGTGATCACTTTTTATAGAATTTAATTTTTTTTTTAAAATGACAAAAAAGTGCCATTTTCGACTTTGGGCGCAATTTTCCGCTACGGGATTAATTGTAGTGAAAAACCATTATCATATTTTGATATATCGGGCATTTTCAGACGCGGCGATATCTAATGTGTTTATGATTTTTACTGTTTATTTATATTTTAACAGTTCTAGGGAAAGGGGGGGTGATTTGAGTTTTTAGGGTTTTTTATTATAATTTTTTTTTTAAACTTTTTTTATTTTTACTATTTTTTAGACTCCCTAGGGTACTTTAACCCTAGGGTGTCTGTACGATCCTATCATATACTGCCATACTACAGTATGGCAGTATATGGGGATTTTACTACTCATACATTACAATGTGCTGATAGCACATTGCAATGCATGGGTTAACCCGAAGTAGCCTCGGGTATTCGCGAGACCCGAGGCTACCATGGCGACGGATCGCCGCTCCCCAATGACATCACGGGGAGCAGCGATCCTCGAAAAGATGGCGGCGCCCGTGTGCCGCAATCTTTTTGAAGCCGCCGCCAGCTTTGCCGGCGGCGATCAGCGGAAAAACACCCTGCAATATGCAGCAAAGACTTACCGGCTATGGAGAGGGCTCAACGCGTGAGCCCTCTCCATGCACCCGCGGCCGACCCGTGACATGCTATTACGTCACGGGTCGTGAACGGGTTAAATAGGACCTGTCATCCATATTAAAGGCACTAGGAGCTGCTTACTAAAATAAGTGCTACAACATATGCAGCAGTATTACACTGTTAGCGTTATCGGAAAACTCTGATAATGCCACGCTGTAGAATAGAAACGCTGGACCATGCTGTAAACGGTCGAGTGTATTCATGAGGTCCTTCTCCCCGGAACCACCGATCCTACTCCATAGGCCGGCGGTGACTGCTGAGTTCATGCGGCAGTCTCCGCCCCTTAATCCCGCCCCCTCATGCCACCATAAATCCTCAAAATTAAGAGGTTTGCCTGAACTCTACTGAGGACCATCTCTTCTGCTGTCCACCCACCACTGCCATATGGTTCACAACTGTGGTCTATACAACTTTGTAATAAAGATTTTTCTTAATACTTTATTGCTCTGTTGAAATGTACATAGGCAGTGACCAGACGTAATACAAATAAAAAGAAGATTTCTTGGTCCGATATTATTCTGGGGGTTTCATGACACATTTGATACTTTTACCTTTGCATATCGTACTATTGCTTTTTTGGTATTGGTAGTAGGTGTAATGTCTTTATATACTAAAGAATTTCCCCAAAAAAGGTGAAAGAAATAAGCAAATAAGAATTCTTGTAAATAAAAGGGAAATCTTGGCTTCCAATGCCATTCCAGAAGTCTTCTGACTTTGGATGGAGCCAAAACAGTCTAGTCTACAGGCAGCTGCTGTTTCGGAGTGTTTGCTCCTCATTGGTGCAGAGCAGGAAACTCGTTAGGATAGACAGGAGGCGAAATGAGGCCAGGAGTAAATAATTGCGAAACAGCGGATGACTACAGATGGGATTGGTTTAATTTGATACCAAGTCATTTTGTGAAAAGGTGTTGACTTCATGAAGTCACCTTCTTTAGGGTGGCATTAGATACAAAGTTTTCTTTTATCCATCCAAGATTATATATTTACATCAATCCCGAATAATTAGTGAGTACCATATTTTCCTGGTGATAAGGTGCACCGGACTATAAGGCGCAGGGTCCGGGGGCATGGAGGAGGTCCGGGTGCGTGGCTTGAAAACCGAGCGGAGAGGTCGCAACCAGCGGCTCTCCACAGACCCGGCTATAGGTGAGCGGTCTCCCCAGGGAGATGGGAAGGGGGTCCGTTCAGGTGGAGGAGGGCAGCGGACCCTACTTACATAGGTCCCCGCTACCGGAGATCTGCTGTCTCCGGTAGCGGGGACCTATGTAAGTAGGGTTCGCTGCCCTCCTACAGTCACTACCCTCCTCCATACATAGGGCGCACCGGACTATAAGGCGCACTTTGGATTTCTAAGGAAATCTTAGGTTTTTATGTGCGCCTTATAGTCCGGAAAATACGGTAATTTTGTAATTAAAACTTTTGGGTCTCCCCAAGGAGACACAGCTCTCTTCCTGGCCAAATTACTAACTCTCAAATAAGTTATATTTGTGAAGATCTAATGGAACTTCTCAAGTCCTCTCCAAATATAGAAGTTGTAGTTAATTTAGCTGAGGAAACTTTTTAAATACATTTTGTAAATTATGGATCAATTTTAATTTTAAAGCTTCTGTCCTTATCCCATAGACAACAGGATTAACAATGACTGAAGTAAGAAGTCCAGTGATGGAAAGTAGGACGTGAACTGTCAGTGATATAGTCCCACCATTCAGTCTGTATCTTAGAAAAACAAAGAGTGTTGCTGTCATAAAAATGGAAAAGGTGATGATATGGGTGATCAGGGTATGGATGGCCTTGAGGGATGTTGACTTGGTGGTCTTCAGACAAATCAATAATGTCCTAATGTAACAATACACAACAATTAATAGAGTGCTGACAATGACGAGCAACACTTCAACAAGACCGAAGAGGTTATTGACCGTAGTGTTACCACATGCCAGTCTGACCAGAGACATGTTCTCACAGAAGATATTATTGATATTGACTCCACAAAAGCTGAGGTTTGCTGTCATAGTCACGGGAACCACAACTAGTATAAAGGTAAGAGCCCATATGATATAGATGTACTGCACAGACTTGGTGTTGGTCATGATGGAAGAATATCTCAGAGGGTTCCCCACTGCTAAATAGCGATCGTAAGCCATGGTCGTAAAAGTTAATATTTCTACTGTAGAAAAGCTTTGTACACAGAAGGTCTGAGTGATGCATTCTGGGAAAGATATGGCTGACAACCCTGATAGTAAACGTACAATGATCTGAGGGAAGATAACAGTGTTTCCAAAAACACCATTGAGTAGAAGATTAAAAATGAAGAAGTACATGGGTTCATGGAGACTCTTCTCAATCCAGATAATGTAGATAATCAGACAACACAACAATGTAGTTATAATGTAGAGAAATATGGCTACGGTAGAATAAGGAATCCGGTAGGTGTCCATCTCCAAGAGTCCTAGGAACACAAAGTAACTTCCGACTCTGGACACGTTCTCCATCTTAGAGGTTTCCCCATTTTGTAGTACTGTCATGACTGGAGATGCATGATGTTGACTATGCTACACTGTAAGTCATCTCTGTTTCACTACTATTCAGTACTGTATGTCAGGCTTCTCTTTATAAACCTTTTCACACAGGGATTTCAAGCTCAGAGGATTTTGTCTCTGGAGGTTCTACTTATTCATTTTCATTGAGTTTGCTACATGAAAAGAAAGAAAAATATTACATAATGGAAGATGGTCATATATAATTTATTATTGGTTATTATCTTTTTATTATTTTATGGTATTTTGCCTGGAATATAAAGTTGGTAATAATTATACAGATCTGTGGGCATTATACACATTGGGGCATATTTACTTATCCGGTCCATTCGCGGCTTCTCTGAAGAGTGTTCGGGTCTTCCGGCGATTCATCAAGGTCCTGCGCCCGATGTCCACCAGGTGGCGCTGCTGCACCAATGTCCGCCGAGATGCCCGGGAGTTCATCTTCTTCATCGTGGTGCATGTGAGTATGGCCCGTGCGACCATTTTTTTTTTTCAGAATCCGTCGGTTACCGTTCGGCCACGCCCCCCGATTTCCGTCGCGTGCATGCCAGCGCCGATGCGCCACAATCCGATCGCGTGCGCCAAAATCCCGGGGCAATTCAGGGAAAATCGGCGCATATCGGAAATATTCGGGTAACACGTCGGGAAAACGCGAATCGGGCCCTTAATAAATGACCCCCATTGTCAATAGTATGGGGAACTTCCCTTTAATTGGTGGTTTCAGGTTTTCATTGAGCATTTTATTAGGATATTATAGCATTCTTCATCACAGAAACCGGACAATCCCTTTAAGAAATCTATTCAATATAGTATGATTATAATTCAGAACCTAACCTTTGAATAACCCATGGCCAAGCTAAGCCATAAACAGACGATAATCTCTGGCCCAATTAGTGATTGGACACATCTGTAATATAACTCACAGTTGGTGCAAAAGGTAACCAAAAGGTTCGACACTTGGAAGAAGCCACCAGGATAAATAAAACGTAGTTTCTCTTTCTTTCCGTCTCAGGAACATAAAAGCTTTAGTGCATCCGATCAACGTGTTTCAAAGCAGCTCATGATCATGACTAAGACGTGCTGCGTCAAAATGGGTTGATCGTATGCACTTAGCTTTTGCATTGCATGGATCCTATGGTGTGGATGTGGTAGCGTGCACCGAGGCCGAGACCAGGGAAGCTGGGATTGTCTCCTTTTGGGTGAGCTGGACTTTTCACCCTCGGGTGTTCTTCTTATGTAGCTCACAGTTGGTGGTACACACTTTATGGTTACCCTTTGAAGGTTTAAAGTTGCAGGCTACTGTTACCAGCCAACTGTTTTACATTATTTGATGTACTCTTTCTCTTAAGTCAACTACAAACTGGTGAGTGTCCTTTACCTGGTACCTTGCACTATGTCTTGTGCTCATAGATTTATCCAATTTAGCAGAACTGTTCTAGTTATGTCATGGCAATCAATCAGATCTCAGCCTTCATTATCCACTACTGTTTATAAAATTAAAGCTGAACTCTGATTGGTTTCCATGGGCAACTAGAACAGTTCTGCGCACCTGCTCTACTGTATTGTTGGTTGTGCTACCCACTATATCTTTTTGGTACTTTCCTACATAATGCAAATTCTTCTCAACTTACAACACACATCCCATATATGCATGCATTGTGATATATACCCATCACAACACAAACAACTTTGCAAACACCGCAGCCCACTCCTCCTCTTCTCTAGTTTTTTCAGGTTTCAGGGATGTCGCTGGGCAACAGATTCAGATCCGTCCACTTCTTGTTGAGCCGCTCCTTAGTTGTCCTGGCTGTGTGTTTTAGGTCATTATCAGGCTGGAAGACCCAGTCACAACCCATCCTCAATGCTCTTACTAGGAGGTTGTTGGCCGAATTCTCAACATATTTCCACCACCGTGCTTCAGGGTTGAGATTGTGTTCTTGTGCTCATCATTTTTCTTCCTCCAAATACAGCATGTGCAGATGATCCCAAAAAGTTCTATTTCATCTGACCACATGACCTTCTCTCATGCCTCCTCTAGATCGTCAAGATGATCATTGTTGAACGAACCTGGACATAGTCTGGTGGGAGCAGGGGGACCTTGGGTTCCCTCCAGAATTTTCATCCAAGATGGTGTAATGTGCTACTAACAGTAATTTATGAAATTGTGGTCTCTTTTAGCTTTAGGTCATTGACAAGATCCCATGTAGTTCTGGGTTGATGCCTTCTAGCCCATCACAGCTTTGTGCAGGTCTATAACTTTATCCCTCGTGACCTTTCTTTGGTGGAGAGGTTGGACTATGATTGATTGTGTGCACAGGTGTCTTTTATACAGGTAACAAGTTCAAACAGGTGCAGTTACTCCAGATCATGGGGCAGATTTACTTACCCGGCCCATTCGCGATCCAGCTTCGCGTTCTCTGCGGTGGATTCGGGTCCGGCCGGGATTCACTAAGGCAGTTCCTGCTGCGCTGAAGTTCCCCGGAATGCACTGAAGTTCACCGGCCTATTCCTAGTGAAGGTAAGTGCGAGTCCCGCGACACTTTTTTTTTTTTAAATGCGGCGGTTTTTCCGAATCTGTCGGGTTTTCATTCGGTCCCCCCATTTCCGTTGCGTGCATGCCAGCGCCGATGCGCCACAATCCGATCGCATGCACCAAAATCCCGGGGCAATTCATGGAAAATCAGCCCAAATCGGAAATATTCGGGTAACTCCAACTGTTAGGCAGGAGTTAGTCTACAAGAACCCAACAGATCTTGTTAGGGCTACATTATCGTTTTTCAAAAGTGACACACTCAGTCACAGCACAAAATCCTTTTGTGTGCTGTCAGAGTAGGTTAGAAACTAGCCTTAGCAATCATCTTCTGTGGTTGCTTTATGATTTCTTCTGCACGTTTTGTTCTATAAAACCAAAAAAACAAAAAAAATTACCAAAAATTTTTACAGTTTATATTTCTCTTCTATAAAGTCAATAAAATAGACTTTAATTTGGAAAATGTTGAACCCGAGGGCGTGGGCATCCAATTACTGCAGGGGTCAGAGGTCGTGGTCCTGGGCGGGGTGAGACACCACCTGCTGATGAGGGAGCAGGGGAACGCCGCAGAGCTACACTCCCTAGGTTCATGTCTCAGCTTACTGGTACTCGTGGTAGAGCACTGTTGAGGCCAGAACAGTGCAAACAGGTGATGTCATGGATTCCGGACAATGCTTCAAACCATTTGTCAGTCTTCCACGTGAGCACTCCTCCAGCTCCTCCACCTCAACCTCCTTCCCCCGAGTCTGCCCCCTCCCAGGAAAATTTGGAATTTGACCCAGCATACTCTGAGGAACTGTTTTCTGGACCCTTCCCAGAGTCACAAACCTCTTGTCAGGTTGCTGCTGAGCTCTTTCCCGATGCCCAGTGGAAGAAGTGTGTAAAGAGGTGTCGGACGATGAGAAGACATGGTTGTCAGACAGTGGTGAAGTTGTTGTCAGGGCAGGAAGTCCCCTCGGGGAGCAGACTGAGGGATCGGAGGATGATGAGGTGACAGACCCAAGCTGGGTTGATAGGCCGGGTGAACACAGTGCTTCTGAGACGGAGGAGAGTCCTATAGCAGAACAGGTTGGAAGAGGCAGTGGTGGGGCCAGACGGAGAGGCAGGGCCAGAGCTGGTGCATCAGCGCCAAATGTTTCACTTAGTGAAGCTCCCGTGGTGAGGGCTAAATTTTCTAAAGTCTGGAGGTTCTTTAAAGAAACAGCGGATGACGGACGGACTGTGGTGTGCAACCTGTGCCACACCAGGATCAGCAGGGGTTCCACCACTACTAGCTTAACCACCACAAGTATGCACAGGCATATGAATGCTAAACACCCCACTCAATGGAACCAAAGCCGTTCACCTCCGGCCCGGCGCATCACTGCTCCTCCCCCTGTGTCATTTGCTGCCTCTGCTAGTCAGCCCCCTGCCCAGGACCCCTGCACCTCCAGCTCGAAAACCACGCCTTCGTCTCCACGATCCTCCACAGCGTGCACCAAAGTCTCCATGCGCAGCGTTCAGCTGTCTATACCCCAGACGCTGGAGCAGAAGAGGAAATACAGTGAAACCCACCCACATGCCCAAGCTCTCAACGTCCACATCTCCAAATTACTGAGCCTGGAGATGCTGCCCTATAGGCTGGTAGAGACCGAGGCCTTTTGCAACCTCATGGCGGCCGCCCCTCGGTATTCGGTCCCCAGCTGCCACTAATTTTCTCAATATGCCGTCCCAACCCTGCACCAGCACGTGTCAGACAACATCATCCATGCCATGACCAATGCCGTTTCTGACAAGGTCCACCTAACCACAGACACGTGGACAAGTGTTGCCGGGCATGGGCACTTTACAAGGCCTTTGCCAGTTTTTTGTCACCCCAGTAAGACACTGTCACCTGTCCCCAGTCTCGGCAGAGTAGGGCTGATCTTTACAGAAAGATGATGAGGGAGTACGTAGCTGACCATACCATCGTCCTAAATGATCACACAGCTCCCTACAACTACTGGGTTTCAAAGCTGGACATGTGGCACGAACTGGCGCTGTACGCCTTGGAGGTTCTTGCCTGCCCTGCCGCTAGCGTGTTGTCTGAGCGGGTTTTCAGTGCAGCTGGTGGCATC
Source organism: Engystomops pustulosus (assembly GCA_019512145.1). Taxonomy (NCBI): domain Eukaryota; kingdom Metazoa; phylum Chordata; class Amphibia; order Anura; family Leptodactylidae; genus Engystomops; species Engystomops pustulosus. The sequence continues at coordinate 219,423 of WNYA01000173.1, read as the reverse complement.
ATCACCGCTGACGCTTATCAAGATGAATAAAGCCTGGATTTCTCAGGATTTCCATTCTCCACCAGGTGAAGGAAGCTCAACCTGAATAATGTATGCACTCCTCCTCCTCATTTTCCTCCTTCTCCTCCTCTTTGTACACTAAAGCAGAGGCAACTGCCTATTTTTTTGCCAGGGCCAACTGGCTCTAGCTATAGTACTCTATGTAATTAATTTTTCTGGCGGACCACCTATGTGCTGCCCACTGGCAAATGTTATGCAGGTTAAATGATGTTCTTAAAAATACACCAAGTTACCCCTAAGGAAAGTATTGAGCAAAAGGACAATATATATAAATTGCCTCTAAAGCGAGAAGAAATGCCCCTTTGTTTCCTACCCATTAAAAGATAAGCAATGATTAAAGGGGTATTCTCGTCTGGTCACTCACATTCAGTTTTATTAATCTGCCAAATGTAAACATTTCTTCAATTAGATGTTATTAAAAAAAATGTTCCTGTGTGAAGATAATTTCTCATAAATGTAGTGATATGGTCCCTTAGAAACGAGATGGCTTCCTTGGATACGGCCACCTCTGCTGGAGGGATTGCACAAAGAAACAAAAGGTTATTGTATATAAAATGTCCGGGAGTTACTACATGTTGCACAGCCGTCCTGTGGTAATGATTGCTGAATCCTGGTGGTCCGGCAACGCTCAATAGCGCAAGTCTGGCCACTGCTGCCAGAGGGTGACGTGGTCGTATCCGAGGAAGCTATCTGGTTTCTAAGGGACAACATGACTACATTTATGAGAAATTATCTTCACACAGGAACATTTTTTTTATTAACATCCAATTGAAGAAATGTTTACATATGGCAAATGAATTTAATTAAATGTAAATGCCCAGATGGGAATACCCCTTTAAAGGAAATTATAGTTGAAAATTTGGATCCCCAGACTTTACCCCGTTTTGCCACATTAATACCAGCTCTGACTTGGATTAGTAAGGAAACCCTCCTCCGGCACACTGCAGAAGGCTTTTGGTCTTATGTGTGTAACAGTGCAATAAGTCTGTGCTGTATGTTGAAGAACTTGTCTACATTTTTTTTCATTCTTGCATCCGTAATGTCACGGGTGATCCTGCGACCCATATCGCGGGTCGAGGCCTCACCCGTGGGTCTATTCCCGCACATCTTACCTGTACCGGCTTCTGCTATGTCTTCATCGGCGGTGCTCCTAGGGCACATACGCTGGCTTCAAAAGATTTAAAGGCCCAGTGCAACACTCATTGGCGCTAGCCATTTTCAGGAAATCTATTTAAGCCTACCTCTTCCTGCAGTATTCCCTTGCTCCTGTGTGTTCCTGCATTCTTGCTCCTGTGTTCCTGTGTTCCCGTTCCCATCTGCCTGGACCTCCCATTGCTGACCCCGGATTGGACTTGTAATCTCTGCCACCTGCCCTGACCCTGTGCCTGAACGTGACCACAAGACTGTCTCCTGCTAAGGTACCTCAACCTCAGCTGCCACCGTGGGCTAGTCACACCTGTGGAACGACCTGGTGGTACCCCGCCGCAGCAAGACCATCCCGCTTTGTAGCGGGCTCTAGTGGAGACCAAGTGCCACTTAGATTCCGGTCCCAGATGTCGGCTAGTACCATCTCCCGCGGTGATCCAGAGGATCCACTGATCCCAAATCCTGACAATGGAAGTACATAAAGTGACTGGCTTCTTCAAGTACAGAACTTCATGGTGACCTCTCCCATCTGTGACGTATTCCTGTTCTATTCATCCCCAGCATGTAGCGCAAAATGTTAGAAATAAAATACAATATACATGAAACAAGCTCCGACACCTCCTTGATGGAAAATTACAAAAATAAAACCTTATAATTTTCAGAATCTTGTGAATCAAAAACATTGTTCTACCTATACATGAGCAGAACCAAACTTTAGGTTCGGCTTCCTCCATTCGGCAGCTCCAAGTAACCCGGACATGTTCTGTGATGGGCTGCAGAACAGCCAATCAGGCAGCTTTACGCCGATAGCAACAAGGATGGGCTGTGATTGGCCAAGTGTGTCCCCCAGGTGTCCACCTGGCCAATCATAGCCATGTCTAGTTGCTAGGGGCATAAAGCACCTGAAGCAATATGTCCGGGTTATGCGAGGATGCCGAACCTTAAGGTCTTCCATGGAAAACTTTTTGAAGCTCCTGAGGCATAGTTATTTTGGCATGGGTAAATTTTTTTCACTCTAGCTTGGTAGAGGTCCAACACCCAGCTCCCAACACCCAACACCCAGAGAATGGAAGAAAAAAGATTCTCTTATGTATCTTTTTTTTTTTGCTTACTTTTGCAACTTTTTAGGCGCAAATCTGCACCTGGTCCAGGGTAGGTGCAGAGGAAAGTTTTTATTTAAGAACGCTGTTTTAACATATAAATTGGAATTATTTCACAAGTTTCAAATGTTTAAAATTTTCCACATAAACCTGCTGGGTACTGAACATTTAGGCAGTTTTTTTTATTATTTATGTTTGCATTCACATTTTATTGAATTGCATTGGTTACTTGTGAGGGTGCGGTCACTTGTGATGAGATTTGAAAAGCATTGAAGAAACGCACGTGCTTTACATGTTACTGTATATGTGGTTGGTGAGAAAGCGTTTTTTTCTTTGTTGCTGAAAGTGTAAGCAGCTGTAAAAATGATAACACAGGTGCTTGCACTTCCAACAATGAAAAGGAACACTTTCAAACCAACCAAACGCATAGTAAAATGTAAAGCATGCATGTTTCTGCGATGTCCTCTCCTGCATATAACCACTCACATGGCTTATGTCCTCTCCTGTATATAATCCCTCACATGGCTTGTGTCCTCTCCTGTATATAACCCCTCACATGGCTTGTGTCCTCTCCTGTATATAACCCCTCACATGGCTTATGTCCTCTCCTGTATATAACCCCCTCACGTGGCTTGTATCCTCTCCTGTATATAACCCTCTCACATGGCTTGTATCCTCTCCTTTATATAACCTCCTCATGTGGCTTGTGTACATGTATATTTAAGGCATTTGCAAGAAAAAGCCTGAAAAAAGCCAAAAGTGGCACCTGCAGGAAAAACTAAACATATATCACAAGCAAAAAGACAGGATCATACATAAGGCACAAAAAATACCTTCCAAATGTCTCAATTATACACCAAAGAAAAAAAAAACATGTCCCCCTTTGTGTTTTAAATTAAAGGGGTTGTCCCAGGCTGTAAAAAAACATATTGACCGGGAGGGGGCTGCTTAAAAAAATAAACATTTACTTGCCTCCCTGCACCCTCCAGGCGTACCGGGCTGCCATCTCTCCAGTCCTTACCCCGTGTAAACAAACAGGGGCACAGAAGCCACGCTGTGTTCAACCTCTGGCCAACCTAGATGGACGGTCATGTCCCCCCACCCTATTCCCGTCCACCTCGGCTGGCTGGAAGCTGAACGCAGCGGAGCTTCCGCACCCCTCTTTGTTTACAAGGGGTATGGACCAGAAAGATGGCACCACAGGATGCCAGGAGGACGCAGGGAGGGTAAGTAAATGCAGAATCATATCTTGGTTAATCCCTGTGCTGAGTGGTTTTGCTGATAAAACAATTATAAAATTATGATAATGAAGCTCTGACAGTTCTTCTCCTAGCTTATTAGTTATTCACTGCAGGAGAGGATGATGTAATTCCTGGGTTGTGCCTGAAGGCAAAATAATCAATTGCTGCACCATCCCCCAGCTGCAGTGTATGAGTAATCCAGCTCAGGTTTATTAGTCCTGTCTTGACTTACCTCCATGTCTCCATGTCTAATGAAAAGCTCTGTGTTTATGTAGGCAGCCAGTCTTACACAGCTTTCCCAAGGTCCTGAATGTTATAATTGTTTTTTCAGCAAAACCACTCAGCTCAGGGATTAACCAAGATATGATCCTGCATCAGTTTAGCTACTGCATTCTCAAGGTATGTTTGCTTCATAATGCACCAAACCAAATGGTAGGTTTCCTTTAAGCAGCCCCCTCTAGGCTACCAAGGTTTTTTTTTTACAGTCTCGGACAAGCACTTTAAGTCATTCACAGGGGCACATGTATCATAAATCCGGCTTTGTCCGTTTGTGTTTGGGACTGTCATGGCTTTTCTGCTGGTCAGATGTGTCTTAGCGGTTTATTGATATATGGGGCATTTGGTCTTTGAGAATTTAAGAATTTTTAAAACAAAGGCAAAAAAGTTTCCAAAAGTCGTAATCAGTTCCAAGCTCATTTTTACGCCTGGTCAGGGGCAGCTGTAGTTTTGCGCCATTTTTTTTTTTTTTTAAAAAGTCGCAACTTTCACATCTGGATGCAGTTGGACGCAAAAAAAGTCAAGCACTGGCACCATGAAAAGTCTCAAAAGTTTTTAAAAAAGGCAAGCCAAAAGTTTGTGTACCACACAGAGCCAAAAACATAATGGGGTACATATACTTACCCGATCCAGCGAGTTCCCCAAAAGTGCATTGTCTGATGGTAATGCACTGTGCCGCGATTCACTAATATCGAGCGCCCGATATCCTGTATGTGTCGCTTCCCCGCTCAGGTCTCCGGAGTTCACCTTCTTCTTCCTGGTGCATGTAAGTGCTTGATCTTGCGACACAATTTGAAAGTTAAATCCCGCCCTCAGTCCGAATCAGTTGGATCGTACGACGGCACACCCCCTAATTTGTATTGCATGGAACTCAGCACAGCTGACACAATCCCACTGCAAACCCCTGTTACATACCTGTCAAAGCCATGCAAAACCTAAAAACGGCACATAGTGAGCAGCACAACCCTTAGTAAATAAGCCCAAATATTTTACTTTTTATTTTGAACGTTTAATCAGTTTCACCAAGATGCTGAAATATCAAAAATTCATAGAGATTCATTATTCATATATTTGTTTACTGAAAATATTTTTATGTTTCCATCAAATTAGATATTTTAGGATTTTCGTTTTTCCGGTGTACAAGCAGCAGTTTTTATCGGTCTGGTGTACATGATCATATTTTGGAAGCAGCCATTTTGCATTTTTCTTTATAGTTTGTGTCATTCTATGTACAGGCGGTCCCCTACTTAAGGACACCCGACTTACAGACAACCCATAGTTACAGACAGACCCCTCTGACCTCTGGTGAAGCTCTCTGGATGTTACTATAGTCCCAGACTGCAATAATCAGCTGTAAGGTGTCTGTAATGAAGCTTTATTGATAATCCTTGGTCCCATTACAGCAAAAAATGTTTAAACTCCAATTGTCACTGGGGCCAAATTTTTTTTTGTCTGGATCTACAATTATAAAATATACAGTTTTGACTTACATACAAATTCAACTTAAGAACAAACCTCTGGACCCTATCTTGTACGTAACCCGGGGACTGCCTGTATAGCAACAGTAGGCCCATTTGCAGTGAACTCACATGGCGGCATTAAAAATTCAGAAACTAAAACATCCTGTTCCCTAAAATATTTCCTCAACCCCATGGATTCCTTATGTTCAGCCTTATGTGGGCCCCCAGCACCTGCCCAGATTTGCCCATGGGCTGGTGCCAGCCCTGTACAGTCTAATATTCATAGTTTTGGGGGGTTTTTTTATTTTCCATTTAGCACAATGGGGCACATTTACTAAGGGTCCGAATCGCGCATTTTCGTCGCGTTTCCCAAATTTTTCCGTTTTGCGACAAATTGCCCTGGGATTTTTGCGCACGCGATCAGATTGTGGGTCAGCGACGCCGGCTTTCACGCGACAGAAATCGGGGGGTGTGGTCATTGGAAAACCCGGCAGATTCGGAAAAACCGCAGAATTTAAAAAAAAAATAGTGTCGCAAGAATAGCACTCACATATACACCAAGACGGAGAAGGTGAACTCCTCGGAGTTCAGCGGCAGCACGACCTATGGACATCGGGTGCACTACCTTATGAATCCCGGCAGAACCCGAATCAGCGTTGGAGATGCGCCGCTGGATTGGACTGGACCGGTAAGTAAATCTGCCCCCACTATTGTAATATAAGCCTGTCCCCTACTTAAGAATAAACCGAGTTACAAACGACCCCTACTTACAAATGGCCCTCTGGATGTTGGTAATTTACTGTACTTTAGCCCTAAGCTACAATAAAACAGCTATAAAAGTTATCAAAGGCGTCTACAAGAAGTTTTTTTAAAATCCAATGTCACCGAAGCTTTTTTAAAATCCAATTGTCACCCCAATTTGACTGGGGTTACAATTCTAAAGTATATAGTTCCGACTTACATACAATTCAACTAAGAACAAACCTACAGAACCTATCTTGTACGTAACCCGGGACTGCTGTATAGTGATTTGCTTGTATTATTTTTATGTTTTTATATTATTTTTTTTCTTTTTTTTAAGCATACTCCTGACTATAGTCTCTGCGCAAGATCAATTGCTCAATCTGAAAGGACCTTAGTAGATGAGATGTGCCATTACAACCCCATCGGGGGTCATTTCTAAGGCCCGAATCGCGTTTTCCCGACGTGTCACCTGATATTTCCGATTGGAGCCGTTGTCCTGAATTGCCCCGGATTGTGGCGCACGGATTGTGGCGATCGGATTGTGGTGCATCGGCCGCCGGCACCCGCGCGACGGAAATCTGGGGGCATGGCCGAACGAAGACCCGACTATTCGAAAAAACCGCCGCATTTAAAACCGAAAAAGTGTCCTTGCGAAGCGCTTACCTTCACCTGGTCCGAGTTGTGTGCATTCCGGCGCGTTGAGATGATTTTCAGCACAGCAAGCGCACCTGGTGACGGCGGAGAACTGCCTTCATAATCCCGTCCGACCCGAATCCAGAGCAGAGAACGCGCGCTGGATCGCGAATGGGCCGGGTATGTAAATCTTCCCCATCTTACGGTTCTGATGCCAGACATATTGTTAATCCAGCCACTTTGATGTAGTTGTCGCATTTGACCAAGGCACATAGGAGTTGAAACTTGTAATATACATCAACACCCTTGTTCCAAGTGTATTGGGTTAGCCCCTAAGCCAATCCATCATAGTCGTCTTAGGTGGGTTAATAATTAACCTACTTTACAGCAGATAGTTATCATAACAGGCGGTCCCTGAGTTAAGACACCTTGACTTACAGCCACCCTCTCCTCAACCCCCTGGATTCCTTATGTTCAGCCTTATGTGGGCCCCCAGCACTTGCCCAGATTTGCCCATGGGCTGGTGCCGGCCCTGTACAGTCTAATATTCATAGTTTTTGGGGTTTTTTTTATTTTCCATTTAACACAATGGGGCACATTTACTAAGGGTCCAAATCGCACATTTTCGTCGGGTTTCCCGAATTTTTCCGATTTGTGACAAATTGCCCCGGGATTTTTGCGCACGCGATCAGATTGTGGGGCAGCGGCGACGGCTTTCACGCGACAGAAATCGGGGGGCGTAATCGTCGGAAAACCCGGCGAATTCGGAAAAAACGCAGAATTGAAAAAAAAATTTGTGTCGCAAGAATAGCACTCACATACACCAAGACGGAGAAGGTGAACTCCGGCGGAGTTCAGCGCAGCAGCGACACCTAGTGGACATCGGGTGCACTACCTTAGTGAATCCCGGCAGAACCCGAATCAGCGTTGGAGAATGCGCCGCTGGATTGCGACTGGACCGGGTAAGTAAATCTGCCCCACTATTGTAATATAGCCTGTCCCCTACTTAAGAATACCCGAGTTACAAACGACCCCTACTTACAAATGGCCCTCTGGATGTTGGTAATTTACTGTACTTTAGCCCTAAGCTACAATAAACAGCTATAAAAGTTATCAAAGGCGTCTACAAAGAAGTTTTTTTAAAATCCAATTGTCACCGAAGCTTTTTTAAAATCCAATTGTCACCCAATTTGACTGGGGTTACAATTCTAAAGTATATAGTTCCGACTTACATACAAATTCAACTTAAGAACAAACCTACAGAACCTATCTTGTACGTAACCCGGGGACTGGCTGTATAGTGATTTGCTTGTATTATTTTTATAGTTTTTATATTATTTTTTCTTTTTTTTAAGCATACTCCTGACTATAGTCTCTGGCAAGATCAAATTGCTCAATCTGAAAGGACCTTTAGTAGATGAGATGTTGCCATTACAACCCATCGGGGGTCATTTACTAAGGGCCCGAATCGCGTTTTCCCGACGTGTCACCTGAATATTTCCGATTTGCGCCGATTGTACCTGAATTGCCCCGGGATTGTGGCGCACGGATTGTGGCGATCGGATTGTGGTGCATCGGCGCCGGCACGCGCGCGACGGAAATCTGGGGGCATGGCCGAACGAAGACCCGACGTATTCGGAAAAACCGCCGCATTTAAAAACCGAAAAAGTGTCGCTTGCGAAGCGCTTACCTTCACCTGGTCCGAGGTGGTGCATTCCGGCGCGTTGAGATGATTTTCAGCACAGCAGCGCCACCTGGTGGACGGCGGAGGAACTGCCTTCATAAATCCCGTCCGGACCCGAATCCAGAGCAGAGAACGCGCCGCTGGATCGCGAATGGGCCGGGTAAGTAAATCTGCCCCATCTTACGGGTTCTGATGCACAGACATATGTTAATTCAGCCACTTTGATGTAGTTGTCGCATTTGACCAAGGCATCATAGGAGTTAAACTTGTAATATACATCAAACACCTTGTTCCAAGTGTATTGGGTTAGCCCCTAAGCCAATACCATCATAGTACGTCAGGTTGGGTTAATAATTAACCTACTTTTACAGCAGATATGTTATCAATACAGGCGGTCCCTGAGTTAAGGACACCTGACTTACAGACCACTCCTAGTTACAGACGGACCTCTGGTGAAGCTCTCTGGATGTTACTTTAGTCTCAGGCTGCAATGATCAACTGTAAGGTGTCTGTAATAAAGTTTTATTGACAATCATTGGTCCTGTGACAGCACAAAATGTAAAAAATATAATTTTCACTGAAACAAAGAAAAATTTGTCTCAAAATTTTTTTTTGTCTCAATTGTAAAATATACATGTTCCAAAGTATAAGTTTAACTTAAGAACAGGCCTAAAGAACTTATCTTGTGCGTAACTCGGGGATGGCCTGTACATATCTACAGTGTTTATAAAGTAGACAACAAGACAATAAGGCCAACCATGATCTCCACAGACCACCGACTAGAGGAGAAAACAGGGAAGATTGGAGTTAGACAGAACCAGTAAATTGTGAGAACAATCAACTGATAGACTTCAGACTCTGATACCAAATAGAATCCCAAAAATGCAGCTGACGAAAACCCTATTGAAAGAGGAACCAGATACTTACACTGAAATTTGACTATTATGGGGCAGTTCACAAATGATGTGAAAAGCCTTTATGATGATTCGCCAAGTGTGTACAAAGATGACATTGCGATTTTGGGAGAAATGCATGACTCTTCTGCACCCTTTGTGTTTTCAATGTGAGTAAATAATTTTAAAAGGATTTGCCCAAATGTTGACCCTTCATTTTTCGGAATTTCTGTAAGATCTTGATCTTAAGAGCTTCAGTTCTTATCCCATAGATAATAGGATTTACTGTAATTGGAGTCATCAGCCCAATGATTGTGATCAACACATGGGCAGCGAGAGAGATTGATCCACTGTTTATTCTGTACCGTAATAATATGAAGAAACTCGCAATCATAAAAGTGGAGAACGCCAGGAGGTGGGTGACCAGGGTCCGGATGGCCTTTTGACAAGCTTCTTTAGAAATCCTCAAACAGATGATGAATGTTCTGATGTAGCAGTAGATGATGACCAGCAGGCAGCTAATGTCTATCAGAAAAGCCTCCACAGCCCCAAAAATATTATTAACCGAGGCATCACCACAAGCCAGCTTAATGAGGGACATGTTTTCACAAAACACATTGTTGAGGTTCTCCCCACAGAGGGGCAGATATGCAGTCATTGTGACAGGTATGAAGACCACTATGAAGGCAGTAACCCAGTTTACCGTTATTAATTTTAGGGCCCTGCTATTTGTCATCAAGATTGGATATCTCAACGGCTGACCAACAGCTAGATACCGGTCATGGGCCATGACGGTGAAGGTAAATACTTCAACAGCAGCAAAACTATGGAGGAAGAATGACTGGACAAGGCATCCCGAAAATGTGATAGTCCGAAACCCAAAAAGCAAATCAATGACAAGCTTTGGGAGGAAAGTTGAGCTTCCAAACATCCCATTGAAGACAAGATTACTTATAAAGATGTACATGGGTTCATGGAGAGTTTCTTCAGTCCAGACAACAAACACAATTAGACAACATATAAACATGGTGATGACGTAGACAAAGACAGCAATGGTGGAGTACAAGTATCTGAACCTCTCCATCTCCACAACTCCAAGAAGAACAAAACTGGTGGTGACTCGAGACATGTTTTCCATCTTACTTCTCTACCAACCTCCTGCAGAAAACTTGGTTACATACAAAGCTGAAGGTCTTTAACTACGTCTATGGATTAAGCTACAGGACTCTAAACAGCACAAGGTTAGAGGTAATAACTATGGCACTAACCACTCGAGCTACAAGGAAATATTTATATTTTGTATCGGATCCTCAGAGACAGCTCAATGTTTACCAAGACCCAATTATCGAGGGACAAAACTTCACTAATTGGCTTATCACCTGAGGCCTTTACATAGGAGAGTATTAAGGATAATTGACATAAAAATGGGCACATCATTTCTAGCACTGGCCATAGGTAGAATTTGTGGTTAAAAATATGTGTACAACTAAGCAAAATACCTAAATCAACTTCTTGTACATTTCAAAACTATAGCTGGTAATGTGGACATTTTGTGACCCTTTGTGGATATAAAAGCGTGCAGTTTTCTGAAAAGATGAGTATCTATGGGAATCTATAATAGATACAGAGAGATTTAGTAATGAACATAAAAAGGTTAGTCAAGACTGTACCAAATCAAATGAAATCTGGCAGGGGACGCTAAGTGCTCCTCTCACCTATTTAGGAAATTTAAATAACAAGAACAAAAAGAACACAAGAGGAATAACATGCACAAAATTATAGAAAATTAATAAACATATTTTATTGGTCAAAATTCATGATAAAACATATGTTAAAAGTTATGGCTTCAGGAGAGACCAAAGTTTACATAAGCAGCAGCCATGGTACACAAGATTGGTATTTAATATAGGCTTAATAGGGTAACCAACCATTACTAGATGTGTCCAACCAGACCACAGATAGTATACATCATTTTAAATATAATATAGTAATACCAGAATACATAACATGCATGTATTAGTCTAGTGTGATGGTCTGGGTCCTTGTGACCATGGTTACCTGGCTTGCAAGAATCCCCCAACGCGCGTTTCAACCCGCCGGTCTTTCTCTTTTTTATTCCATTCCCTTTGTACAAGCTCTTATGACTCTTGTGTCACCCCATTCATGCTCATGGACTGTAAGCTCCTGTGTCACCCCCTCATCCTCATAGACTATGAGCATGAATGGGATGACACAAGAGCTTACAGTCTATGAGCATGAATGGGATGACACAAGAGCTTACAGACTGTAAGCTCTTGTGTCACCCCCTCATCCTCATAGACTGTAAGCTCCTGTGTCACCCCCTCATCCTCATAAACTGTAAGCTCCTGTGTCACCCCCTCATCCTCATAGACTGTAAGCTCTTGTGTCACCCCTCATTCTCATAGACTGTAAGCTCTTGTGTCACCCCCTCATCCTCATAGACTGTAAGCTCCTTGGTCACAACCTAATCCTCATAAACTGTAAGCCCTGTGTCACCCCCTCATCCTCATAGACTGTAAGCTCTTGTGTCCCCCCTCATTCCTCATAGACTGTAAGCTCTTGTGTCACCCCTCATCCTCATAGACTGTAAGCTCTTGTGTCACCCCTCATCCTCCTAGACTGTAAGCTCTTGTGTCCCCCTCATCCTATAGACTGTAAATCTTTGTGTCACCCCTTTATCTCATGATGTAAGCTATTGTGTCACCCCTCATCCTCATAGACTGTAAGATCTTGTGTCACCCCTATCCTAATAGACTGTAAGCTCTTGTGTCACCCCTATCCTCATAGACTGTAAGCTCTTGTCACCCCTCATGCTCATAGACTGTAAGCTCTTGTGTCACCCCCTCATCCTCATAGACTGTAAGCTCTTGTGTCATCCCCTTAATCACTCATAGACTGTAAGCTCTTGTGTCACCCCTCATCCTCATAGAATATAAGCCTTGTGTCACCCCTCATCCTCATAGACTGTAAGCTCTGTGTCACCCCTCATCCTCATAGACTATAGCTCTTGTGTCACCCTCATCCTCATAGATCTGTAAGTCTGTGTGCACCCCTCATCCTCATAGCTGTAAGCTCTTGTGTCATCCCCTCATCATCATAGACTGTAAGCTCTTGTGTCAACCTCTCATCCTCAATGACTGTAAGCTCTTGTGTCACCCCCTCATCCTCATAGACTTAAGCTCTTGTGTCACCCCTCATCCTCATAGACTGTAAGCTCTTGTGTCAACACCCTCATCCTCATAGACTGTAAGACTCTGTGTCATCCCTCATTCTCATAGACTGTAAGCTCTTGTGTCACCCTCATCCTCATAGACTGATAAGCTCTTGTGTACCCCCTCATCCTATAGACTGTAAGCTCTTGTGTCATCCCACTCATCCTCATAGACTGTAAGCTCTTGTGTCATCCCCTCATCCTCATAGACTGTAAGCTCTTGTGTCACCCCTCATCCTCATAGACTGTAAGCTCTTGTGTCACCCCTCATCCTCATAGACTGTAAGCTCTTTTGATCAGGGCCCTCACTCCTATTGTTTTATATGACTGTTATTAATCTGTAATGTCTTATTTTGTTTGTAGAATTTGGGGAAGCTATGGAGCAGCACTGTGTTGTAAGAAATGTCGGGTCTCCAAACAGGTCAGACTAAACCAACAGCAATCTTCAAACAAACGGTAGAGAAGCAGCTCTCTGTGGTACAAAAGTGTAGTTTCTAAATGCCACCATTAATAAGCGACGTTTCGCCTTCGTGAAGCCATTATCAAGCATTATTATTAGCATTATTATTAGCATTATTATTAGCATTATTATTTTATATGTATATGTTCCCCAGAATCTGTGAAGCGCTACGGAATTTGATGTCGCTATATAAAGATTATTATTATCAATATTAACCCTGTATAGATAGTGCTCACAGGCTGAGCCCTTTCCATAAAGAGAGGCGTGCTGTATTAAATGGTAGACACTCACCGTTGACACCATGTTGGCACCAATCGCCACCACTGTGAGGTCATCGCTGGTGCAAATCATGTAAGACATGAAATAACACAAAATCAAAATACACATTAGTTATCTACATGTGTAAAAATGTCTGATCTATTAAAATAAAAAGGCAAAAACTTCTTAATGATGTCAAGATCAGTGGTAGTGGACACGCTGTACCACCGCGGACAATGACGTAAGGCGACACCTGGAACTGGAGTCTAAGTGGTACCCAGTTTTCACCATAGCCCACCCAAAGCGGGTTGGAATTGCTGCGGCATGGTACCACCAGGTCCCTCCACAGGCGCGACTTTATCCGCGGTGGCGGCCAAGGCGAGGTACAGAATCATGTCGGAGAGTCAAGGACAGGCAGCATCGGAGCAAAGTCAACAACGGAATCGAGGTCTAAACGGGAAATCACTATAAATGCACAGGACATAGGTAGAAGCTTTTTCTGAGGCACGAGGAACAAAGATCTGGCTGGGGACACAGGAAGGGGTTGGAAATTTATCAGGACAGGAAGCCGGCCAGTGCCAATTATCAAGATGGGGACTAGGAGACGGGGATGCATGTGCTGGAGTGCTGGGACCACGAAGACCACCGCTGGAGCTAGGGAAGATGAATGAGGCTGCAGAGTGGCTCCGGGGGCACAGGGAGGCACACGGGTGCGCCTGTGACCCTGGATATGGGTTACAGGAGCACCCGTGACAAATGACCCATTCACAGTTTTGCCATTCCGTATAAATTTTAAATAAAAAGGGATCATAGGTTTACGAAGAAACCAATAAAAACCTCAGTCTCTCCCACAAAAAAAACTCCCACAAAAAAACAACACTGTTCACAGCTCCGTGCTGTAAATTATGGAAAAAGATATGGATTTAAGTATTTTGTAATAATTTTTTTTTTTTTAAATGGAAGTTATGCAAGGGATTATGCTTTTTTTACTTTTAAAATTCTTTATTTTTCTTATAAAAACATAGAAAAACATCATGAGACATTATTGCCATACATCTTACATAACATACATAACAATAATAATTATTTTGACCTATTCCAATTTATATCACAGTTTAACCTTATCATCCCTTTCCCACCACCGCTTCCTCCTCAACCAGCCAGCTAGAATATAAATATTAAAAAAAATAATACTAAATAAAAATATTTTTTAACATTTTTCTGAAATTTTTTCCCACCTACCAACCATATCTTCGTCCAAATATTAAGGCACTCCCATCTGGAATAACCGATTTTTCCCCAAACTTTAAACCACATCTACCTCTAGTATCAGACACATAGAAAGAAACATGAGACGGATCTGCTGTGCCTCCCCAGATAAACAACTTATCTGTCTGTAGCTTGTAGTTCTCCTCATGCTGCTGCTGCCAACAGAAGCTCAGATTCTATGTATCAGTGTGCATCAGTGAGTGAGCTCTGTCCTGGGCTGCAGGGGGCGGGCTAGAGTGCAGGGGGCGGGGCTAAACTAGAGTGCGGGCGGCAGAGAGAGTGAAACTCAGATCCCTGGCTGTCACACGGAAATCAAAGATGGCTTCCCCGACCCTAAGTCAGTAGTTACAGCGTCGTGTCTAGAGGCAAATTAAATTATGTACACCAGGACTGATAGAGACAGGTTGGACTTATTTGTAAATTGCTGTATTGTTGTTAATAACAGTGAATTAGAGAATGTGTTATTTTGTTATCCTGAGTACATTTTGTCCGAAACACGTCACCTGTAATTCTGCTATTCCCCCCTGTGATGTCACTCTTTGAAAATGTTACCACAATAAGTTACAATAAACTTATGAAGACTTTTTCTACCTTTTATTTTTTCAACAGTTATTAAATGTGTCTGTAATTAAACTTTATTGTTTATCCTGGTTCTTATGACAATCCAATATTTTTAAAATCCACTTGTCACAGAGACCCAATTATAAAAAATACAGTTCCGACTTACATACATATTCAACTTAAGAACAAACCTACAGAACCTATCTTGTACGTAACCCGGGGACTGCCTGTAGATTAAAACACTGCAAATAAGTAAAACTTAAAGGGGTATTCCAGGAATCAGCATAATTCATATACAAATAGGTACTCAAAATAGAAGCTAATGTGCAATTAGTTGTTATTCAAAATTTTGCCCCCCTTAGCAGAAAATGCTGGTGACATACACTCACCGGCCACTTTATTAGGTACACCTGTACAACTGCTCGTTAACACTTAATTTCTAATCAGCCAATCACATGGCGGCAACTCAGTGCATTTAGGCATGTAGACATGGTCAAGACAATCTCCTGCAGTTCAAACCGAGCATCAGTATGGGGAAGAAAGGTGATTTGTGGCCTTTGAACGTGGCATGGTTGTTGGTGCCAGAAGGGCTGGTCTGAGTATTTCAGAAACTGCTGATCTACTGAGATTTTCACGCACAACCATCTCTAGGGTTTACAGAGAATGGTCCGAAAAAGAAAAAACATCCAGCGAGCGGCAGTTCTGTGGGCGGAAATGCCTTGTTGATGCCAGAGGTCAGAGGAGAATGGGCAGACTGGTTCGAGCTGATAGAAAGGCAACAGTGACTCAAATCGCCACCCGTTACAACCAAGGTAGGCAGAAGAGCATCTCTGAACGCACAGTACGTCGAACTTTGAGGCAGATGGGCTACAGCAGCAGAAGACCACACCGGGTGCCACTCCTTTCAGCTAAGAACAGGAAACTGAGGCTACAATTTGCACAAGCTCATCGAAATTGGACAGTAGAAGATTGGAAAAACGTTGCCTGGTCTGATGAGTCTCGATTTCTGCTGCGACATTCGGATGGTAGGGTCAGAATTTGGCGTCAACAACATGAAAGCATGGATCCATCCTGCCTTGTATCAACGGTTCAGGCTGGTGGTGGTGGTGTCATGGTGTGGGGAATATTTTCTTGGCACTCTTTGGGCCCCTTGGTACCAATTGAGCATTGTTGCAAGGCCACAGCCTACCTGAGTATTGTTGCTGACCATGTCATCCCTTTATGACCACAATGTACCCAACATCTGATGGCTACTTTCAGCAGGATAATGCGCCATGTCATAAAGCTGGAATCATCTCAGACTGGTTTCTTGAACATGACAATGAGGTCACTGGACTCAAATGGCCTCCACAGTCACCAGATCTCAATCCAATAGAGCATCTTTGGGGTGTGGTGGAACGGGAGATTTGCATCATGGATGTGCAGCCGACAAATCTGCGGCAACTGTGTGATGCCATCATGTCAATATGGACCAAAATCTCTGAGGAATGCTTCCAGCACCTTGTTGAATCTATGCCACAAAGAATTGAGGCAGTTCTGAAGACAAAAGGGGGTCCAACCCGTTACTAGCATGGTGTACCTAATAAAGTGGCCGGTGAGTGTAGACTGTAATGAAGAATTAAAATGCTACTGGGCCTTTAATCAGTCCGTGAATTTCCTCCGCGCGGAGCAGACACAGGACAGAAGATGGCCGCTGGTCACATGTCCACATCACATGTCCTGCAGCTGCCTGGGCAGGTCATGTGATCAGCACTATGTTTGGCTGTAGTTGGTTGGTTGCAGTGCATCCAGTATGACCGGTGTTGTGGTGATGGCAGTTACACATCATTATTATGGTAACAGAGCAAGAAAGTCTGTTACATCATCACTGGGAGCAGAGCATAAGAGGTAGGAGGAGTTACTGAGAACTAAAGGATCATGGGACTTGTAGTTTCCAGTGGCGGCCATCTTAGTGATAACTCCACCTACTTAAGAGAGGCCATAAATTTTGTAAATCATAAAATCAAACAATTTAAGCTCCATTTTGTGACACATGACATTGAGTACTGTTGTACTCATTCATTTATATTATCATGGGTTTTTGTGTCAGGCTTTCATATTCCCGGAATAGCCCTTTAAGTAAAAACAAACAGAAACAGAAAATATATCATTATAAAACCTAAATGAATTACAGAGAATTACAATGGTCACAATAATAAGAATAAAATATGGAACACACCAAAGCCAAATAAAAAAATAAAATCTACAATATTCAAAGCCAATGGGTTTATAACGTTGATGAACACTTGCTTGTAGATAGCAGTGAGTGGGACTTTGCCCTTGGACACACACGAGTGCTGGTAAATAATTTAAACTGGCCTGTGTCCTGGGGCGAGATCCAATTCACTTCAGTGAACCAAATCCATTTTAGCGTTGAATCCCTTCTGGGCCAGACATACAAAACTATTTTACTCCTCTAGGCCACATAGTGAGATATGTAACAGCAAAATCCGTAACAAAATAGTACGACAACACTTTTTGGGGGATATTGATCATCATTGTTTAAACAATTTGTACAGTTTTTTTGGAATTTTTTGGAGCAGTTATTAAATTTGTCTCTAATTTGCAACTTTTTTGGGTCCGGCACTTAGTGGTTTTGAGTGTGTGTGCCTTATCTGACATAGTGGGGGTCATTTACTAAGGGCCCGATTCGCGTTTTCCCGACGTGTTACGCGAATTTGCGCCGATTTCCTCTGAATTGCCCCGTGATTTTGTCGCACGCGATCAGATTGTGGCGCATCGTTGCCGGCATGCACGCGACGGAAATCGGGGGCGTGGCCGAGCGAAAAATATATTGTTCAGGGAGGTGTCACCACAAGCCAGTTTAACAATAGACATGTTGTCACATAAGACATTGTTGATGTTTATACCACACAAGGGCAAATGTGCCGTCAAGATGAAAGGAATTAGGAGCAATATAAAAGCCAAGGTCCAGTTGCCAATGATAAGTTTCCATACCTTCTGCTTAGTCATAAGGGTTACGTACCTCAACGGTTGACTAATGGCCAAGTACCTGTCATAAGCCATTAACGTAAAGGTGAATATTTCTACTCCTGCACAACCTTGAATCATAAAGGCTTGAGGAAAACAACCAGCAATGGATATAGTCCTGGACCCAGAGAACAAGTCACTGACTTGTGGCATGAAAGTTGAGCTTATACATATCCCATTGAAGACCAGGTTTCCTATGAAGATGTACATTGGTTCATGGAGACTTTCTTCTGTCCAGACAACAATCACAATTAAAAAACATAAAAAAATGGAATTGAGATACAAAACAAGACCTAAAGTTGCATAAAGAAACCTGAATCTCTCCATCTCAACTACCCCGAGGAATATGAAGATGGAGCTGGTTTCGGAAACGGACGATGGGCCACAAGGGATGCAACCACTGAAGACTCATTAGTCAGCTGAACCATGAATTACCTCAGCTGTCATTCTTCTTACTATGTGTAATCAGCAGAAAATTAGCCACATTTGATATCACTGTATAGTAATTGTACAGAACTTTCTAATTATACAGACTTTTTGAACTTTTCAAAATGCCCTCACCCATTAAAGTGGTTTACTGGGCTAAAAATATTGATGACCTTTCTTCGGGACCTACTTTAGAGATGCTTCATTTCAGATTAGTTTAGATTAGATTAAAGTCTAACGCCCAGCACCTCCAAAAATCATATATTCTCAGGAAGTAATAAACAGCAAATGGAACTGAAAGCAGACAGCGCCATTCTCTGTGTAGTGGTGGAACCAAATCACTGCAGCTTAGTCCGTACTTATTACAATGGGAGCTAATCTGCAGTAACCCCATCTGTCCCCTATACAGAGAACAGTGGTACTTGGTCCATTCTCCCTGTACCAGTGGGGCTGTTAAAACTTAATAATAGAAAAACCAGCTCACCCACGCTCTTTCAACTGGATGTCCTCGTGGCACTGAAAGCCCCAATGCTGGGGCCAAAGGCACAAACCTAAAAGAGTCATTTTCAGCCGGGAGCTGTCAGGTGTGGCTAAACTTAATTGAAGCATCAAGCCAAAGATCCAGGTTACAAAAGCTTTAGTCCACGCGTTTCAGGCTAAAAGCTGTCCTTATCATGACTAATGTACATGTGGTGAGGGTTTAAAATATGGATCCAAAGTTCAAAAAATGGCAAAAAGTTCTTCATCCCAGGAATTTTTCATAGTGGGAGTCCAATCTTAATTTGAACGGTGCTCAGAATCCAAGGAGAGACCGTGGCGACTTTGAAGAAAGCTAAGCGAAAAATTAAATCTTGTCCAGCACTCATTCTTAAAAAATTAGTTTCTTCAATATTTTCATTTAAAAATAGTGTGCAGGCTTGTATTACATAAGAAAAAACTTTTTTAGTGTCTGACCTACGCTTCTTAGTCTTTATTCATGTTCCTGGTTTTCAGGCTAAATACCTAGTCACATATGAAGTGATGGGACACACCCCCTGTGGAAGGTGTTCAAAGCAGTAATGTACCTAAAATAACATTCCTACCACTATGCTTCAAAAGGCTCATATCAATATATATACATGACATCGGTGCGTTTATTTAGTCCCTGTGGTTGTCTTGTATCTCCAAACCATTCGCCTTGCAGAAGGGAACGTGTCCTCTCTCGCTCGTATTATTCAATATCACATTGAAGCCCCTAGCGAGACTACTGGCAGAGTCTTTGTCATTCAAAGGCATCAAGGTAGAGGGACTTACATCGGACTATCTTTATGCACTGAATTATCCGCCACTCTTTGCCAAAATAGCCAGGGAATTTAAACTATGGCACAATCAACCCTTATTATTGCTGGGGAGGAACCAGCTAGTGAAAATGATGAGCTTTTCTAAATTACTCTATCCCATGCAAACCATGCTCCTGCTAATAAAACACAAGGATGTTATGTCACTACATAAGGAAGTGAGGCACTTCCTGTGGAGAGGAAAACGCCCATGAATAGGCCTATGTAAATTGATGGTCCCTAAGGACAAAGGCTGCATGGGCTTGCCGGACAAATGCTACTATACCCTAGCATATTATGGACTGGTTGAAACACGTACAGTGTAAGCGAAAAGGAAAAACCAGCTCACCTCCCGTTTAGGACATGCCGAGCGAGGCACGGGCCTCCCCTCTGCTGGGGTGAAGTATCCAAGATAAACAAAATGACGGCTCAGCCAGGCTCCAGGCAATGCATTTAAGGTCCTTTATTCATGCAACATTGGTGCAACATCCACAATGTGGGGAAACAGCAACAGCTTACGCATTTCGGGCGGGTTAACCGTCCTTAATCATAGCTGAATCATAACCCGCCCGAAACGCGTAAGCTGTTGCTGTTTCCCCACATTGTGGATGTTGCACCAATGTTGCATGAATAAAGGACCTTAAATGCATTGCCTGGAGCCTGGCTGAGCCGTCATTTTGTTTATACTGGTTGAAACACACCAATTATCATTCTGATAAGAATGTACAGTTGGAATATTGTTACATCTGGGATTCCCGATCACTTCTACATGTGGCAATTGGCAGACTTCTTATGCCGATTAAATAATCGGCGACGTTAAGGGACACTATTGTGGCCTCGAAAGCGATACCCAAGGGCTTACAACTGCCATGGCTAGTATCCAAACATCTTCCTTTGTGGAATCATCCCTGCTTTCCTCAAGGTCACCAGAGCAGACTTTTTCTGGAATGGAGGGAGAAGGGAATACTTATGGTTCGAGAGCTCCTACATCAACAGAACTGCAGGTGGTTAACCAGAGAGGAACTATTGCAGAAATTTGGCCAGCGGGGGTCTCAGTTTTTTCAATTTCATGAAAAAAAAGATGATGAGTGTATTCAGGATTATCACTGGTTGCCAAAATTATTTCATGTGCTTTGCCGTGGTAAGAAGTTGTGACTCTGTTCATATATGTGTTATGTAATTAGTGATTTACAATTAAATCTGTAATACCTCAATACTGCCTACAGCTCTTGTATGGGTAAGTGCTAGGTGACCTGCAAGCCAGTTACTTGTTTGTATGTTTTTTTAGAAAAAGAAAATTAAATAAAATTTATATTAAAAAAGACAAGCCCCCGAGAAAATAGTGCAAATGCATGTTTTCACCAATTTTACTGCATTTGGGACTTCTTCCCAGTTTCCCAGTACACAGCATGGAATATTAAATACTGTCACTATGAACTGCAACTTTTTACGCAGAAAAAAAACAAGCCCTCACGCAGCTCTTTACATGGCAAAAAAAATATATGGATTTTTGATCGTGGGGAATGAAAAATTAAAACACAAAGATTAAAAAGGGCCTGGTCGTTTGGGGTTCAACAAGGGCATATAAAGCTTGAAGAAGTGCAGATCCTGCCAGAGGACAATGATTTGCACCACCAGTGGTGACGATTGGTGCCAAGATGGTGTCACAAAATTTAAAGGACATCTACCACCAGGATGAAAGAATGTAAGCCAAGCACACTGACATGTGCGTGCCCCCTCTGGCAGGATTTGCTCTTCTTTAAAGGGAACCTGTCACCAGGGACCTCATTTTCACTAAAGACAGGTTGTAAAAGCCCATGACACCTGCAGTGCAAAAGTTAATCTCTGCCTTTTCTAAGCATTTCCATTACGGGAAATGTTATTAAGCAACTTATTTAGGTGGTAAATCTATCTGGCTGTAAATGCAATGATTTCGAATTTCAAAAATTCATCATTTTTTCTTTTTTTTGTAAATAAACGCAAAACTTATCAGCCAAAATTTACCACTAAAATGAAGTATATGTGGGGAAAAAACAATCTCAGAATCGCTTTGATAAGTAAAAGTGTTGAAAAGTTATAACCATATAAAGCGACGCAAGTCAGAATCAAAAAAATCGTGCTGAGTCTTAAGCTATAAAATGTCTGCGTCCTTAAGGGGTTAAGAACTGTTTTTTTTTTTTGTTACATCAATGTACAAAATTGTGTAACTTTTAGACTAGAAATTAGTCTTTATCAAAACTCAAAAAAAAAAAACAACAATACATTTTACTGGACAGTCTATACAAAAAATTTCATAGTGTCGGCAATAAACCACAGAGAGTTGTTGTGTCCAGTTCTTGTATTCAAAACTTTTGCTATTTTTGTTTTGTAGTGTTTGATAAAGACCATTTATTGTTCAAATGTTACAGAATTTTGTACATTTCCTCATTAAAAAAATACTTCTTAGGCATCCATATTGGAGTGGATCCTGGATTAACTTCACTTGTCAAAGCTCCACTTAGGCCACCAAACGGTGTGAAATGAGAGGATTGTTCCACCTGATAAACTGGTAAGTACAGGCGGTCCCCAGTTTACCTACCAGATGAGTTCTATAGGTTTGTTGTTTTTATATAAGTCAGAAAAAGCCTGTATGTAACTCAGAACAGGTAAATTTAATAGTGTAACCAGCCAACCAAATCTTTCTTGGTCTCTGTGACAATGGGATTTTTGGGTTGACAGGGGGACAAGGATTAGCAATAAAGCTTTATTTGCAAACACCCTACAGTTGATCATTAAAGCCTGGGGCCAAAGTTCATTAAATTACCAGCATCCAGAGAGGTCAATGTGGTCAGAGAGGTTAGTTTGTAACTAGAAATCATCTGTAAGTCTGGTGTCCTTAAGTCAGGTACTGGATTCATCTCCAGAACTTGGTTCGCTAGCTGAATAAAATATAAATATAAATAAATAACATATTTGAAGATTACTTAAAATATACATTAAAGCACTACAATGTATGTAAAACAAATATGTATAACGAAAGTGAAAAAAACTGAAACAGAAAAAATCTATGATAAAAAAATGAATCTATATTACAATGGTCAATTAATAATGATAATAATAGAAAATGGAACATATCAAACTTAAAGGTATAAATAATAAAATCTAAAATAAGAACAAATATTCAAATCCAATGGGTTTATAAATGATGATCTGCTTGTAGATAGCAGTGAGTGGGACTTTGCCCTTGGACACACACGAGTGCTGGTAAATCATCTAAACTGGCCTGTGTCCTGGGACGAGATCCAACTCACTTCAGGAAACCAAATAATTCTATTTTAGCTTTGAAGTGCCCTCAGAGACGGGCTTTCAAATTTTCAGACTCAATAAGTGAAATATGTTAAATTAAAATCCGTAAGAAAATGGCACAACAACATGTGTTTTTGTCAATCCCACTGTATTTGTAATTTATTTCCATCTTCTCGGTACATGACATGAAATACTAAATGGCACCAATGGGAAGAACAAGTGATTTACAAATCAAACCTCAAACTGCTCTGGAAATTTCACAATAGAAGTTTTGTTTTTTGAATGCAGTAGAATTTAAATTTTTTTTGCAGTGGTTTTTGAATGGTGTAAAAAACACAAAGACAAATTTTGAAAATTTCTTTGGCATTTGGGGTTAAAAGGGTCACATAGTTAGGTGTCAGGGAACAAAACAGCCGGCTTTCACATCCACCATGCTGGACACTTTTGTTGACGCTTGATCTACTGGTCATTTTTTGGCTTTCAAGATTTGCATCTTAATTTGGCCCATTTTATTCCTTGCGGCTTCAAAAATTTAACTCAATTTTAATTTGTTTCTTTCTGATGTGAAGAAAAAAATTATGACCGATGCCATATAGACGTGAAGAAATGGATGCAGTCCTTGGAAGTTACAGAAAAACCTATATATAAATAAGTCTGTAGAGAACAATTCTGCACCTAGAAAGCCTCAACCAGTTTTGCTATCAATTAAAAAAATTATACAGAAATAAAATAAAAATTAGATCGATAAAATAAAGTTGCACATTTCACCAGAAAATATTTTTTTCACTTTTTGGTCAATTTAGGCTAAAAGCTAAGAAATGCATTTTGACAAGGGGGCGGAGAGTTAGATTAAAATGAAGATGTGACTTAAAATCTCTTTTCAAATATTCCTTTGGAATTGGAGAGAAACATTTACATTGAATATTTAGTAAGCGACAAACCCTTAATCTTACCCATAATGCACGGCCAAGTCTATTAAAATACATCCACAGTGTTTTAGATTTTACCTTCCATCCCCTTTAATGTTAACACCAACCAAAATTAAACAAAAATATTATACAGGAGACTCAACATTCAAGATTTTACATTTGAAAATATAGACATGAATTTGTCTTTTCAAAACAGTTCCTTAACTTTGTGAAATTTTTGAAGAATTTTTATTTTTAGGGCTTCTGTCCCAATTCCATAAATGAGGGGGTTCACCATGACGGGGATGATGATTCCTGTGATGGTGATCAGAGTGTGAGTACTGGCTGAAATGGAGCCGCTGGAAATCCGATAGCGCAGGGTGATGAAAAGGCTGGACACCATGAAGGTGGAAAATGCCACCAAGTGAGTAACCAGTGTCCGGGTGGCTTTTTGAGATGCCACCTTGGAGAATTTCAGACAGACCAGGAAGGTCCTGAAATAACAATATATAATGACCAGCAGAAAGCTTATCTGGAGCAGATATGTCTGAACAGCTCCCACAATATTGTTCAGGGAGGTATCACCACAAGCCAGTTTAACAAGAGACATGTTGTCACATAAAATATTGTTGATGTCTACACCACACAAGGGCAAATATGATGTCATGATGATAGGAACGAAAACCATAACATAGGCCAAGGTCCAGTTGGCAATGATAAGTTTCCATACCTTCTGCTTAGTCATAAGAGTTACGTACCTCAAAGGTTGACTAATGGCCAAGTATCTGTCATAAGCCATTAATGTAAAAGTATGTAATTCTACACCTGCACAACCATGGATGATAAAGGCTTGAAGAAAACAACCTGCAGTGGATATAGTCCTGGACCCGGAGAGCAAGTCACTGATAAGTTTTGGTAGGAAAGATGAGTTTACAATGATCCCATTGAGGACCAGGTTTCCAATGAAGATGTACATTGGTTCATGGAGATTTTCTTCTGTCCAGACAACAATTAAAATTAAAAAACATAAAAAACTGGAATTGAGATACAAGACAAGACCTAAAGTCGCATAAAGAAACCAGAATCTCTCCATCTCAATTACCCCGAGAAATATGAAGATGGAGCTGGTCTCGGAAATGTTCCTCATTTCTTAAAAAGGATAAAAGTAAAGGAAAAAGATAATTTCATTTCAATTTCAAAAAGTTAAAGTATTAAATAATCAGTTAGGAATTAAAATACTAAAGATTATTTAAAAAAAAAATGGAATATAGTCATATTACATAAAAAATAGGCCTATGGTAAATGTATAAAATAACAAAATGTAAAAAAAATTAGAAAAATACAGTCAGATTAGGAAAACCAAAAACGATTGAAGAAAAAAACATAATAAAAATGAACGTAGAACAAAGCACCTAAAAGCAAGTGTGGGAAAATGAAAAAGTAATTTTAAAAAATCTTAAAAAAAAAAAATTATAGATGTCAAAGTAAAATGAAGAATAAACTGAAATACGTAAGTTAGTGACTTTATACAAAGTGCAATGATTTCTTACTGGAGGTTTTTATACCCTCACTCATGTGATGCTACATCTCAAGGATATTCGGAGGGGGAGCTTAGACATTGGATGATGAGCCACAAGGGATGAAATCGCTAAAGACTCATTAGAAGAATAAACCATGAGTGACCTCAGCTGCCATTCCTCTTACTATGTGTAAAGGACCAGGTTTCCTATGAAGATGTACATTGGTTCATGGAGACTTTCTTCTGTCCAGACAACAATTACAATTAAAAAACAGAAAAAAAGGCAATTGAGATATAAGACAAGACCTAAAGTTGCGTAAAGAAATCTGAATCTCTCCATCTCAACTACCCCGAGGAATACGAAGATGGAGCTGGTTTCGGAAACATTGCTCATCTCTTTAAAAAAAGAGCGACAAATGAAAACTGATAAATTGAATTTAATTTAAAAAAGTTAAAGTAAAAATAATCAGTAAAGAATAAAAGCAAGTGATCTAAAGATTCTTTAAAACAAAATGGTATAAGGTCAACTTACAAGAAAAAAAATATGTCTATGGTAACAGTCTGGGCATCTGACCTAAGAAATTAAAAAAAAACGAAATGTAAGAAACTTGGAAAAATACAGTCAGATTAGGAAAACATAGAAAACTACAGAAAAAAATAGTGAAAATCAACTTAGAACAAAACACTTAAAAGTAAGTAATAAATAATAAAAAAGTCATTTAAAAAATCTTTAAAAAAATAAGAGGAAATGAAGTAAAATAAGTTATAAACTGAAATATGTAACTTAGTGACTTTAGACAAAGTGAAAGGATTTCCTACTGGAGATTTTTATACCCTCACTCATGCGATGCTACATCTGAAGGATATTCCGGGGGGAAGCTCCGACATTGGAATATGAGCCACAAGGGATAAAATCGCTAAAGACTCATTAGGAGAACAAACCATGAATTCTTACTGTGTGTAATTATTCTTACTGTGTGTAATTAGCAGAATATTAGCCACATATGATATCACTGTATAGTAATTGTACATCATTTTTCAATAATACAGAATTTCTGAAATTTAAGTGCCTCTCACCTCTTAAGGGGTTTTATGGATAAAAAATATTGATGATCTTCCCTAAGGGTAGATGCTTATGTTCAGATTAGTGGAGTTAGATGCCCAGAACCTCCAAAGATCAGATAGCCTTAGGAGGCGCTAAACAGGAAATGTAAAAGGAAGCAGACAGTGCCATTCTCTGTTTAGTGGCAGAACTGACTCATTGCGGCTTAGTTCTCATTTAAATCAATTGGAGTTGGTCTGTAGAAACCTGATCTGTCCACGTAACAGAGAACAATGATATATGCTACTTGTTACATTCTCTGCATACTGGCTGATTTGTGGGGGGGGCTCGGAGTTAGACCACCACCAATATAATAGGGAATAGAGATGACCGCATTGAAGTCAAATTTGATACAAAAAAATTGCACCACTTTGCACCACTTAAGCAATGCTATACTTAACAGCAGCAGGCTATGCTAAAACTCATCTTTCTGTGAGCTGTGGACTGGGATCCAGGAGCAAACAGATGAGTGGTCATTGCTGCTGAACCTCAAACCTGGCAAGATGGTGTCCAACAACAGACGCAACCTTGCAGTAGCTTTTGCCAGAGCCAGGTTTACTCACGTCCCATGCCTTGAGCATTTGTTGAATCCGGTGGTGCAAATGTTCCTGGCCAACTACACAGACCTGCCAAGTGTGTGCTGGAACTTTGGCCTGTCCCCCCACCGCCTTCTTTGTGATGTATTAACTAGGTTGAATTCCACTTTACATTCACTGGAATGGGTGTGTGAGTAGTAGCCGGCAATTGTGGATTTTGGAAAAATTGATGGGAAGGCTGTATATTGGCTGTGGGATGGGGTAATGGGGGGCTGTATATTGAATTCAGGAATGATAGGGTTTTTTAAATTAAATGTAGGGAGGAAGTGGAAGCTGTATATTAATTGTGGGGTTGATGGGGGCCGTATATAAAATGTGGGGGGTGATGGGGGGCTTTGTATTGAATGTGGGATTAATGGGGGCTATATATTGACTGTGTGGTGATAGGGGGCTATAAATTGAATATGGGGGTGATGTAGGCTGTATATTGAACGTGCGGGTGATGGGGGCTGTATATTGAATGTGGGGGATGATGGAAGGCTGAATATTAAATGTAAATGTAGGGGTTGAAGGAGGGCTGTATATAGACTGCGGGTGATAGTGGGCTGTATATTAAATGTGGGTGATGGGGGCTGTATAATGAATGTGGGGGTTATGGGGTGTCACGCACTGGGGTGCGGGAAGAGTCTCTGGGGCTAAAGTCTGTGGACTTCGCCACAGCCCGCCACAAGGTGGGTTGGTCTTGCTGCGGCGGGAAGCCACCAGGTCGCTCCACAGGTGCGACTAAGCCCGCTGTGGCAGCCAAGGTAGGGACACGGGTATGCAGGACCACGGGCAGGCAGGACCACGGGAAGGCAGGACCATGGGAAGGCAGGACCACGGGAAGGCAGGACCACGGGATGGCAGGACCTCGGGATGGCAGGACCTCGGGAAGGCAAAAGAGACAGGCGTGTGGCCTAGTCGAAGACCACAGCCTGGAGCCCGGAGAGGTAAGTACTGGACCGGGGGAGCGGGGGCAGCGCAGCAGGGCACGGGTGCACCCTCGTTCCGTACCGAGGATCGCGGGTGTACCTGTGTCATGGGGGCTGTATATTGAACATGTGGGGTGATGGGAGGGCTGTTTATTGAATGTGAGGATGATGGGGCTGTATATTAATGAGGGGGTGATAGAGGTCTGTATATTGAATGTGGGGGTCGTCAGGAGCTGTATATTGACTTTGAGAGAGGGCATATTGGCGGCTTTATGTTGACTGCAGGGAGGGGGTGATGGGGGCTGTATATAGACGGGGGTGATGATGGGGCTGTATATAGTCTGTGGGGGGGTTATATATAGACTGTGGGTGATGGGGGGCTGTATATAGACTGTGCGGGGTGGTATATAGACTGTTGGGGTGATTGGTCGAGCTGTATATAGACTGATGACATGGGGGGGGCTGTATATAAACTGTAGGGGTGATGAAGGACTGTAATGACAATCGTGGCTGTGGTCACATAATGCATTTCTACTGAAATGCATAATCAAATGCACACATGGTATATTAGTAGGAACATGTGCTGTTAATCCTTATTAATGATGTTAAAACACAAAACATGTTGCAACCTACACTCACCGGCCACTTTATTAGGTACACCTGCCCAACTGCTCGTTAACACTTAATTTTTAATCAGCCAATCACATGGCGGCAACTCAGTGCATTTAGGCATGTAGACATGGTCAAGACAATCTCCTGCAGTTCAAACCGAGCATCAGTATGGGGAAGAAAGGTGATTTGAGTGCCTTTGAACGTGGCATGGTTGTTGGTGCCAGAAGGGCTGGTCTGAGTATTTCAGAAACTGCTGATCTACTGGGATTTTCACGCACAACCATCTCTAGGGTTTACAGAGAATGGTCCGAAAAAGAAAAAACATCCAGTGAGCGGCAGTTCTGTGGGCGGAAATGCCTTGTTGATGCCAGAGGTCAGAGGAGAATGGGCAGACTGGTTCGAGCTGATAGAAAGGCAACAGTGACTCAAATCGCCACCCATTACAACCAAGGTAGGCAGAAGAGCATCTCTGAACGCACAGTACGTCGAACTTTGAGGCAGATGGGCTACAGCAGCAGAAGACTACACCGGGTGCCACTCCTTTCAGCTAAGAACAGGAAACTGAGGCTACAATTTGCACAAGCTCATCGAAATTGGACAGTAGAAGATTGGAAAAACGTTGCCTGGTCTGATGAGTCTCGATTTCTGCTGCGACATTCGGATGGTAGGGTCAGAATTTGGCGTCAACAACATGAAAGCATGGATCCATCCTGCCTTGTATCAACGGTTCAGGCTGGTGGTGGTGGTGTCATGGTGTGGGGAATATTTTCTTGGCACTCTTTGGGCCCCTTGGTACCAATTGAGCATCGTTGCAGGCTGAATATTAAATGTAAATGTAGGGGTTGAAGGAGGGCTGTATATAGACTGCGGGTGATAGTGGGCTGTATATTAAATGTGGGTGATGGGGGCTGTATATTGAATGTGGGGGTTATGGGGTGTCGCGCACTGGGGTGCGGGAAGAGTCTCTGGGGCTAAAGTCTGTGGACTTCGTCAGAGCCCGCCGCAAGGTGGGTTGGTCTTGCTGCGGCGGGAAGCCACCAGATTGCTCCACAGGTGCGACTAAGCCCGCTGTGGCAGCCAAGGTAGGGACACGGGTATGCAGGACCACGGGCAGGCAGGACCACGGGAAGGCAGGACGATGGGAAGGCAGGACCACGGGAAGGCAGGACCACGGGATGGCAGGACCTCGGGATGGCAGGACCTCGGGATGGCAGGACCTCAGAAGGACGGCTGGCATAAATAATTCCATTTCTTTGTTGAAACCCTTCAGAACCAGATGTTTAGATTCATTTTTTTTACACAAGGCCAAACAGTAAAATATGTAAAAGTAAAATCTGTAAGAAAATGGCTTAAAACACAATTATTTTTTTAATCTTATTGTATTTTGAATTCATTCCATCTTCCCGGTATATCACATGGAATTCTAAATGGCACCAATCGGAAGTACAAGTTGTTTAGCGAAGAACAAGACGCATACAGCTTCGTAAATGAAACAATAAAAAAAGAGGCAAGTAAAGAACAAAAACACTAAATCCCATAGTAAGGTGTCAAGGGTCGAGACAGATGGATTCCTACCACACCGACCACATTTGTCACCGGTGGATCAACTACTCATTATTTTTAACTTTGTAGATTTGCATCAAAATTTTGGCAATTTTCTACCTCACTGCTTCATAAATTTAACTAATTTAAGTATTTATTCATACATCTAATTTTTGCACAATATGTTATCCAGAATATTCTAGAACATCTACTTTTTCACCTCCCAATATTTTTTCACACATCCGTGGCCCATGGAAAAAAAAATTAGAACCCGTCCTATTCTTTTCATGCTTGCGGATCATGAACGACAATAGAAGTCCTTGGGTCCACAAAATAAACTCTTTACATTTCAGTCAGTTCAGTTCAGTCAGTTTTTTTCGCTGATGATGTGGAATATCAGGACTTTTGCTTTCTAGTTAATGTAAATCATCATTTAAACCAAAAAATATGTAAGGTATTTCCACAAGGACGGAGAGTCACATTTCGTGTAGCTATGAATCTCTTTTAAGAAAATTACATTTGAAACTTGGTAAGGGTTAAACCCCCAAACCTAACTTCAGAATGACCTCTACTTTAAATGCACCTAATATTACCCATAATGCAAGACCAAGTTCATTATAATACATCAACAGATTTCACCTTTAATCCCCTTTAAAGAGGTTTTACCATGAACCTTGGGGTCCCACGACCAGCAATTTCTGACAGTACCATGGAGCAGAACGGTCTGACGGAGATACGCGAGACCCCATCAGACCCCTTTGTGATCTGTGGGGGTATAATCACGAACGCCAATGATCAGCAAGTTAGGACCATCCTGTGGATAGGGTCTAACTTCTGTTCCTGGGAAAAACCCCATACAAGATTAACGCCATGCATGAAATTCTATAACATATTCTTAGGATTTATGCAGGAAAATCAACATCCAAGCAAAGCATTTACAGATTTTCATTTTGAAATATAGAAATGAATTTTGTTCTTTTCAAAACAAAGCCTTAGCTTTATGAATCTTTGAAAAATTTTTATTTTTAGGGCTCCCCCCAGTCCCCGATTCCATAAATGATGGGTTCACAATGACGGGGATGATGATCCTGTGATGAGATCAGAGTTGGAGAGACTGGTGGAAATGGAAACTGCTGGAAATCCGATATCGCAGGGAAATAAAGAGACTGGACACCATGAGATAGAAAAAAAATGCCACCCAAGTGAAGTGACCAGTGTCAGGGTGGCTTTTTGAGATGCCTCCTTGGGAATTTCAGACAGACCAGGAACGTCCTGATGTAACAATATACAAATGACCAGCAGACAGCTGATTTGGACCATAGATGACTGAACAGCGCCCCAGAATATGTTTCAGGGCGGTGTCACCACAAGCCAGTTTACAAGAGACAGGTGTCACATATACGACATGTGATATTATACACACAAGGGCAAATATGCGTCAAGATGATAGACCTAGAATCAATATAAAAGCCAAGTCAGTTGGCAATGAATAAGTTTCCCATTACTTCTCTTGGTCAAAGAGTTACGGACCTCAAAGGTTGACTAATGGACAAGTATCTGATAAGAGTTAAGGTAAAAAGTATTGTAAATTCTACACCTGCACAGCCAATGGATGAGAAAGGCGTTGAAGAGAAAACAACCTGAGTGGATATAGTCTGGGACCGGAGAGAAAGCACTATAAGTTTTGTAGGAAGAGAGTTTTACAATGATCCCATTGAGGACCAGGTTTCCAATGAAGATGTAAATTGGTTCATGAGGATTTTCTTCTGTCCAGACAACAATTTAACATTACAAAACATAAAAACTGAATTGAGATACAAGACAAGACCTATAGTCGCAAAATAAAGAAAACCCCGAATCTCTCCATCTTAAATTACCCGAGAAATATGAAGATGGAGCTGCGTCTCGGAAATGTTCCTATTTCTTACAAGGATAAAGTTAAGGAAAAGATAATTTCATTTCAATTTCAAAAAGTTAAGTTATTAAATAATCAGTTAGGAATTAAAACTACTAAAGTGATTAAAAAATACAAAATGGAATATATCATAGACAAAAAATAGGCCTATGGTTAAATGTTATAAATAAACTAAATGTAAAAAAAATTTGACAAAAATACAGTCGATTAAAAAAAACGAACATGATGACAGAAAAAAAAACATAATAGAAATCAACGTAGAACAAAGTACCTAAAGCAAGTGAGGGGAAATGAAACAGTAATTTAAAAAAAATCTTTAAAAAAAAAAAAAAAATTATAGATGTCAAAGTAAAATGAAGAATAAACTGAATATGTAAATTATGACTTAGACAAAGTGCAATGATTCTTACTGGAGGTTTATAACCAACTAATGTGATTGATGTACATCTCAAGGATATTCCGAGGGGGAGCTTAGGACATTGGCTGATGAGCCAACAAGGGATGAAATCGCTTAAAGACCATGAGAAGAAAAACCATGAGGGAACCTCAGCTGCATTCCTCTACTATGTGTAATTAGAATATTAAGCACCTTTAATGTAACGTACAGTGAATGTACAGGAATTTCCAATTGAGGACTCTCACCAGTTGCCCTCGCTCTCTTAAAAAGATTTTCTGGGCCAAAAAATTATGATGATTTTCCCTATGACAGATGTTTTATGTTCAGATTAGTGGAGTGGAACAACCCAGCACACTAATATACAGGAATGATGACGCACCATTCTCTGTTAGTGGCGAACGAATCATTACAGCTTTGTTCTAAATTTAAATGACATGAAAGCTGTCTGCAGTAAAACTGATCGATATACTAAACAAAGAAATGTATGCTCCCGTGCCAATTTTACATGTATGGCTGATTAAAAAAACAGCAGATATGTGGGGGCAAAGGGAATGCTGGGAGTTGGAGGTCGTCCAAAGTTGATTCAAAAAACTTTGATTGTCACAAACTCAGAATTTCATGGAAAATTCAAGAGCACGGAACACGCAGCGGAATTGAAATCTCAGGGACAGTACAGGTATGCGATAGTCAATAAGCAGCAGCCCACCCTTGCATCATCACAAACGGTCAAATCAAACAATAGAGGCCAAAGTATCATGTGCTCTAAGCCATTCACTTGGAGACTAGGGAGACATGTGAGGAATTGAAAAAGTGGACGGAGTAGGGAAGTGCAGGGATCAGGATGCGGACAATGTTAGGCCCCTTACATAATAGAGAGTGTATGGCGTACAAACTCGATCACACTTATACCATTTGATGGCTGGAGAATCCGACCCCAACACTGCATTCAGGCTGGTGTTGGAAGCCAGTATATGCTGGGGGGTGGTAAAGAGTTTATTCGGCTAGGGTGTAGGAGTCCAAGGGCAGGGAAGGGATGGGGATGTTGCCTTGAAGAAATATATATTAGGATCAGGCTGCACCAGCAGTCGGCATACTGGGCGGGGGACCAGAGCTGCGGGGGGGCACAAAACGGCTGTCATGAGGAATCCATGGGTTGGGGGGGGGCTTTATATAAAAATAACCCTGTGGGGCTGGTGGGTGATCAACTGGGAATATTTAGGGACACAGGAGACTGTTAGGTTTCTGAATTTTATGCCTCCACATGAATCACTGCAAAGGGCACACTGAGGCTCGTCATCACCCGGGGGCCTACCCTGAAACTTGGAGCAAACCCCGTAGGATGAGAGTCAGTTTTGTTAATTTTGCTGCTATCAGAAGTGTTGGGGGGACTATACGCTTGGCTGGCTCCTGCTATTGGTTTGTCTGGCCCAAGTGGATTTATTTGATATAATCTGGCACCTGCCTAAAGATGTTGATATCAATGAGATGAGAGACAAAATGCTCGTCGAGCTTGATGCTCGGCTCGAGCATTTAGGTTACTCGAAACTGTCGTTGCTCGGACCGAATTACTTCGCCCGCTCGAGAGAGAAATGGCAGCTCCCGCCGTTTTTGCTTTTTTGGCGGCCAGAAACAGAGCCAATCACAAGCAGGAGACTCTGCCACTCCACCCAGCAGACGTGCGGGTACCCTACACGGCGATAGCAGGGTTGGCTGGGCCAGATCAGGGTTACCCTGGGATGACTAGCGCTGCCCGCGCGCTCGGATCCTTCTTGGTTGGATGCCGCTAGGGATAAGAGAGCTGGCTGATGGCAGGAAAGCGGTAGGGTGTTCTATAGCGTACTGTTAGGCAGGCGGTGATTCTCCAAGAACCCAACAGCCCTTCTTAGGGCTACAATAACGTTCTACTTTTTTTTTTTTATTTGCATCTAGTACACATTTGTGAGGAATTAGCAGGGGGCTTGCTAACGTTTTGTGATTAGCTTAGTGCACACATATCCATAGCAAAGACCGAAGTGGGGAAAATTAGTAGGGGTTTGATTTCAATTATTATGCACAGTCTGCCATTAACTTTTTTTTTACGTTTATCTGGGTTTAATAAATCAGTGTCATCTCATATGAATAGATAGTGTGCCTTGATACTTGGCTAGAAAAAGAGCCATAGGAGAATCCAAAACAGCTTACTTACGCCTACAGTAGCGTTCTATATATTTGATTTCGGGTTGATCTGCTGGGTGGCTGTACTGCTGCAGTGATGTACTAGGCAATTCTTGAGCCAATTTGTAGTGAGACTTGCGACCCGCTGGGTCTGCGCTTAGTTGACGCACATATCCATAGCAAAGACGAAGTGGGAAATTAGTAGGGGTGGGATTTAAATAGGCAATAACCAGTGTCATCTCATCTGGATAGTAGTGTGCTTTGATACTGGCTAGAAAATGCCATAGGAGGGATCTTAGGCCCTATCCTGTGGATAGTGTCTAAATTCTGTTCATGGGAAAACCCCATACAAGATTAACGCCATGAAAATTCATATAAATTATTCTTAGGATTTATGCAGGAAAATCAACATCCAAGAAATAGCATTTTACAGATTTTTCATTTTTGAAATATAGAAATGAATTTGTCTTTCTAAAACAAGCCATTAGCTTTATAGAATCTTTGAAAAATTTTTATTTTTAGGGCTTCCGTCCCGATTCCATAAATGATTGGGTTCACAATGACGGGGATGATGATTCCTGTGATGGAGATCAGAGTGTGAGTACTGGTGGAAATGGAACTGCTGGAAATCCGATATCGCAGGAAAATAAAGAGGCTGGACACCATGAAGATAGAAAATGCCACCAAGTGAGTGACCAGTGTCCGGGTGGCTTTTTGAGATGCCTCCTTGGAGAATTTCAGACAGACCAGGAAGGTCCTGATGTAACAATATACAATGACCAGCAGACAGCTGATTTGGACCATAGATGACTGAACAGCGCCCCAGAATATGTTTCAGGGCGGTGTCACCACAAGCCAGTTTACAAGAGACAGGTGTCACATATACGACATGTGATATTATACACACAAGGGCAAATATGCGTCAAGATGATAGACCTAGAATCAATATAAAAGCCAAGTCAGTTGGCAATGAATAAGTTTCCCATTACTTCTCTTGGTCAAAGAGTTACGGACCTCAAAGGTTGACTAATGGACAAGTATCTGATAAGAGTTAAGGTAAAAAGTATTGTAAATTCTACACCTGCACAGCCAATGGATGAGAAAGGCGTTGAAGAGAAAACAACCTGAGTGGATATAGTCTGGGACCGGAGAGAAAGCACTATAAGTTTTGTAGGAAGAGAGTTTTACAATGATCCCATTGAGGACCAGGTTTCCAATGAAGATGTAAATTGGTTCATGAGGATTTTCTTCTGTCCAGACAACAATTTAACATTACAAAACATAAAAACTGAATTGAGATACAAGACAAGACCTATAGTCGCAAAATAAAGAAAACCCCGAATCTCTCCATCTTAAATTACCCGAGAAATATGAAGATGGAGCTGCGTCTCGGAAATGTTCCTATTTCTTACAAGGATAAAGTTAAGGAAAAGATAATTTCATTTCAATTTCAAAAAGTTAAGTTATTAAATAATCAGTTAGGAATTAAAACTACTAAAGTGATTAAAAAATACAAAATGGAATATATCATAGACAAAAAATAGGCCTATGGTTAAATGTTATAAATAAACTAAATGTAAAAAAAATTTGACAAAAATACAGTCGATTAAAAAAAACGAACATGATGACAGAAAAAAAAACATAATAGAAATCAACGTAGAACAAAGTACCTAAAGCAAGTGAGGGGAAATGAAACAGTAATTTAAAAAAAATCTTTAAAAAAAAAAAAAAAATTATAGATGTCAAAGTAAAATGAAGAATAAACTGAATATGTAAATTATGACTTAGACAAAGTGCAATGATTCTTACTGGAGGTTTATAACCAACTAATGTGATTGATGTACATCTCAAGGATATTCCGAGGGGGAGCTTAGGACATTGGCTGATGAGCCAACAAGGGATGAAATCGCTTAAAGACCATGAGAAGAAAAACCATGAGGGAACCTCAGCTGCATTCCTCTACTATGTGTAATTAGAATATTAAGCACCTTTAATGTAACGTACAGTGAATGTACAGGAATTTCCAATTGAGGACTCTCACCAGTTGCCCTCGCTCTCTTAAAAAGATTTTCTGGGCCAAAAAATTATGATGATTTTCCCTATGACAGATGTTTTATGTTCAGATTAGTGGAGTGGAACAACCCAGCACACTAATATACAGGAATGATGACGCACCATTCTCTGTTAGTGGCGAACGAATCATTACAGCTTTGTTCTAAATTTAAATGACATGAAAGCTGTCTGCAGTAAAACTGATCGATATACTAAACAAAGAAATGTATGCTCCCGTGCCAATTTTACATGTATGGCTGATTAAAAAAACAGCAGATATGTGGGGGCAAAGGGAATGCTGGGAGTTGGAGGTCGTCCAAAGTTGATTCAAAAAACTTTGATTGTCACAAACTCAGAATTTCATGGAAAATTCAAGAGCACGGAACACGCAGCGGAATTGAAATCTCAGGGACAGTACAGGTATGCGATAGTCAATAAGCAGCAGCCCACCCTTGCATCATCACAAACGGTCAAATCAAACAATAGAGGCCAAAGTATCATGTGCTCTAAGCCATTCACTTGGAGACTAGGGAGACATGTGAGGAATTGAAAAAGTGGACGGAGTAGGGAAGTGCAGGGATCAGGATGCGGACAATGTTAGGCCCCTTACATAATAGAGAGTGTATGGCGTACAAACTCGATCACACTTATACCATTTGATGGCTGGAGAATCCGACCCCAACACTGCATTCAGGCTGGTGTTGGAAGCCAGTATATGCTGGGGGGTGGTAAAGAGTTTATTCGGCTAGGGTGTAGGAGTCCAAGGGCAGGGAAGGGATGGGGATGTTGCCTTGAAGAAATATATATTAGGATCAGGCTGCACCAGCAGTCGGCATACTGGGCGGGGGACCAGAGCTGCGGGGGGGCACAAAACGGCTGTCATGAGGAATCCATGGGTTGGGGGGGGGCTTTATATAAAAATAACCCTGTGGGGCTGGTGGGTGATCAACTGGGAATATTTAGGGACACAGGAGACTGTTAGGTTTCTGAATTTTATGCCTCCACATGAATCACTGCAAAGGGCACACTGAGGCTCGTCATCACCCGGGGGCCTACCCTGAAACTTGGAGCAAACCCCGTAGGATGAGAGTCAGTTTTGTTAATTTTGCTGCTATCAGAAGTGTTGGGGGGACTATACGCTTGGCTGGCTCCTGCTATTGGTTTGTCTGGCCCAAGTGGATTTATTTGATATAATCTGGCACCTGCCTAAAGATGTTGATATCAATGAGATGAGAGACAAAATGCTCGTCGAGCTTGATGCTCGGCTCGAGCATTTAGGTTACTCGAAACTGTCGTTGCTCGGACCGAATTACTTCGCCCGCTCGAGAGAGAAATGGCAGCTCCCGCCGTTTTTGCTTTTTTGGCGGCCAGAAACAGAGCCAATCACAAGCAGGAGACTCTGCCACTCCACCCAGCAGACGTGCGGGTACCCTACACGGCGATAGCAGGGTTGGCTGGGCCAGATCAGGGTTACCCTGGGATGACTAGCGCTGCCCGCGCGCTCGGATCCTTCTTGGTTGGATGCCGCTAGGGATAAGAGAGCTGGCTGATGGCAGGAAAGCGGTAGGGTGTTCTATAGCGTACTGTTAGGCAGGCGGTGATTCTCCAAGAACCCAACAGCCCTTCTTAGGGCTACAATAACGTTCTACTTTTTTTTTTTTATTTGCATCTAGTACACATTTGTGAGGAATTAGCAGGGGGCTTGCTAACGTTTTGTGATTAGCTTAGTGCACACATATCCATAGCAAAGACCGAAGTGGGGAAAATTAGTAGGGGTTTGATTTCAATTATTATGCACAGTCTGCCATTAACTTTTTTTTTACGTTTATCTGGGTTTAATAAATCAGTGTCATCTCATATGAATAGATAGTGTGCCTTGATACTTGGCTAGAAAAAGAGCCATAGGAGAATCCAAAACAGCTTACTTACGCCTACAGTAGCGTTCTATATATTTGATTTCGGGTTGATCTGCTGGGTGGCTGTACTGCTGCAGTGATGTACTAGGCAATTCTTGAGCCAATTTGTAGTGAGACTTGCGACCCGCTGGGTCTGCGCTTAGTTGACGCACATATCCATAGCAAAGACGAAGTGGGAAATTAGTAGGGGTGGGATTTAAATAGGCAATAACCAGTGTCATCTCATCTGGATAGTAGTGTGCTTTGATACTGGCTAGAAAATGCCATAGGAGGGATCCAGGAAGATGACAGCACCATTCTCTGTTTAGTGGCCGAACTGAATCATTACAGCTTTGTTCTAATTTAAATGAATGAAAGCTGATCTGCAGTAACCTGATCTGTCCACTAAACAAAGAACTGTATGCTCCCTGTGCCATTTTACATGTACTGGTTGATAAAAACAGCAGATATGTGGGGGCGAAGGGAATGCTGGGAGTTGGAGGTCGATCCAAAGTTGATCAAAAAACTTTGATTTGTCACAAATCAGAATTTCATGGAAATTCAAGAGCACCGGACACGCAGCTGGTATTGAAAAGCTCAGGGACAGTACAGGTCATGCCGATAGTCAATAAGCAGCAGCCCACTCCTTGAAATGTCACAAACGGTCACATCAACAATAGATGCCAAATATCATGTGCTCTAAGCCATTCACTTGAGACTAGGGAGAGACATTGTGAGAATTGAAAAAGTGGACGGTAGGGACTGTGCAGGGATCAGGAGCTGCAATTGTTAGGCCCCTTACATAATAGAGAGTGTATTGCTTACAACTCGCATCACACTTATACCATTTGATGGCTGG
Organism: Engystomops pustulosus; assembly: GCA_019512145.1. Lineage (NCBI taxonomy): Eukaryota > Metazoa > Chordata > Amphibia > Anura > Leptodactylidae > Engystomops > Engystomops pustulosus. Next base: position 179,887 of record WNYA01000173.1, on the reverse strand, counting down.
AGCATCCGACCCCAACACTGACATTCAGGCTGGATGTTGGAGCCAGTATATGCTGTGGGTGTTAAATGAGTTATTCGCTAGTGTGTAGGAGTCCAAGGGCAGCGCTAGTGTGTAGGAGTCCAAGGGCAGGGATGGGGATGTTGCCTTGAAGAATATATATATAGGATCAGGGCTGGCACCAGCAGTCGGCATACCTGGGCGGGGACCAGAGCTGCTGGGGGGCCCAAATAAGGCTGTACATGAGGAATCCATGGGGTTGGGGGAGGGGGGGCTTTATATAAAATAACCATGTGGGGCTGTTTGGGTTGATAAACTAGGGAATATTTTAGGGAACAGGAGACTGTTATAGTTTCTGAATTTTTTAATGCCTCCACATGAATTCACTGCAAAGGGGCCCACTGAGGCTCTGTCACCCAGGGGCCTACTGAAACTTGGAGCCAACCCTCGATAGGATGAGAGTCAGTTCATTTCTGCTGCTATCAGAAGTGTTGGGGGCCTATACGCTTGGCTGGCTCCTGCTATTGGTTTGTCTGGTCCCCTTATCAAACGAGCTGTGTCAGGCAGAATTTTGGGTTGTTTTCATGGCTTCCATGTTAACTTTGTCGCCACCCTGCTGTGTAATCCACAAAATATACTGGCAAACTTTTATCATGTACCGATATTATTTGAGCGCTTCTTGCTCACCTCCTTTGGTTCCTCTCTGCCACCCATTGGTTTGAAGCCTGAGTCCATTTAGGGTATGTCGCCATGACACTCTCTAGCCTGCTGCCGCTGCCTCTGCATGCCGTCCCCTATAGTGTCAGGGTCAATTATTGGATGTTTTAGATGCTATCTAGCTTCATTCTGTCACTCTGTCATGGCCATGCTGTTGCCCATAATTTCGGCATAATGGTGCGATTAAGCAGCCTCAGAGGCATCCATGCATGCTGCCCCTGCTGTTTCCTGTCCATTTCCGTGGTGTTTCCATCCTTTTCTGAGGTTCCCAGGTGTTTGGCCAAGCTTCCCTGTGCAGAGCCTTGGTCCCCTTGAAAAATGCTCGAGTCTCCCATTGACTTCAATGGGGTTCGTTATTCGAGACGAGCACTCGAGCATCGGGAAAAGTTCGTCTCGAATAACGAGTACCCGAGCATTTTAGTGTTCGCTCATCTCTAATAATCACATATCCAATTTTTTAAACCAGCTGATACTTCCATCCTGTTTGTCTGACCCAAGTGGATTTATTTGATATAATCTGGCACCTGCCTAAAGATGTTGCATAATCAAATATTTCACTGTAGTGTAAAGTAAATTTGTAAAACTAGATTAAAACTTAACCTTAAGCCTTAAAATTGCTACTAAGCACTCTTCTTGGAGTAGTTCTATGCTTAGTGGGTAGTGGCAAATTCAGAAGTCATGAAGACAGTATTTGCTGTTTCCAAACAAGCTAGGACAATGGTGGCGAACCTATGGCCCCGATGCCAAAGGTGGCACTCAGAGTGCTCTCTGTGGGCACTCAAGCTCAGCACAAAGTTCACCAGACCTGCAGTTTCACACAAGTCAAGATTTACTAATCTCATTGCTATTTTAATAGAGATGAGCGAGCACTAAAATGCTCGGGTGCTCGTTATTCGAGACGAACTTTTCCAGATGCTCGAGTGCTCGTCTCGAATAACGAGCCCCATTGAAGTCAATGGGAGACGTGTTCTTCACTGTGTTTTTCACTTAAATGATCCTGTGTTCACTGTTTTTATTCTATTCTTCATTGTTCTTCACTGTGTTTTTTTAATTAAATGCTCGATCTCGAGCAGGGGAAATACTCGTCCGAGCAACGAGCCGTTTCGAGTACCTTAATACTCGAACGAGCATCAAGCTCGGACGAGTATACTCGCTCATCTCTATATTTTAACCCTTGAATCGCCAAGGGAGCATCTCATATGTCCCCATAGTGTGGCACCTCAGTGGCCAAGCATGTTTGAGAGGCGTCCTGGATTATAGGAGCCATAATCTCTTGGAATCTTGGGACGGAAGGAAAAGGGAAAATAAAAGTGTGGAGAGGACCAGATTATCTTTGAAGGTCCTGCTGCTGTCCCCACAACTCTTCCTGTACAGCGGGACCCTGAAGAGAAGCTACACTGAAGCTACCTGGATTTTCCCTCCTGCTTTCAATTGTATTGGTGTCCTCAGGAGGCAGGTATGATTGAAAGTTGTGGGAGAACTTGACCTGAGTTAGAAGTTTTCCCTTATTTTTCTTACCATTCCCACTTACCCGGTGTGTTTTCCCCTCCCTATCCACATCCCCTATCCCTCTGTATACCGTTATGTGTTTTCCTACGGTTCCCCACGTCATATATGTTTAATGTGGTTTGAGTCGTTAATATTCGTTTAGTAACATAGACTTCCTCTCCAGTTTCCTTGCTTATAGCACTAACGGAGACACCTTTCAACTAGGTATAAACATTGTTTTAAGAGGTGCGGAATGCCTTTTGTAATCCAAATGTAATACTGGATACGCCAAACACAAGTGTGTATATGCCTTAAAGCTTATATTCTGAAATTTTACTGTGATTCAATGACAAGTCTATGTATGTTTATACTATTTACTTTTAATAAAGTTTATTGAACAGAAAGTTGTGGGAGAACAGCTAACAATCAAATAAATTACTGCTTATTTTGGCACGTTGTGATAAATGAGTGGGTTTTGGTTGTAGTCTGGGCACTTGGTCTCTAAAAGATTCACCATCACTGAGCTAGGATATGGAGTTCAATGGCTACAGTCCTCTGTGCCCCAGGGCCAAATTCCTAATGGGACCCCCTGCTATACACTCAAATTACACTCAATCCACTCAAACTCCTTTGATGTTTTGGTCTAGTTGTCCTTCCGATACTGTGAATAATACACAAAGTTTTTGTAATCTTTACATTTCAGTATATACGGTATTTCCCCAAAAAATAATGGATTACATTATTGTACAGTCAAAATTTGCAAACATAATATGAACAGAGTGGCTTATTGGCAATAATAGATTTGGGGCTTTATAGATATTGGGCAACATGTATCACTCGTTCTTTCTGTTATTTTTGCGCCTTTTCATACTGGCGCACTGTTTTTGCGCCATTTTTGCAATTAAACGCCAAACTAGCCGCGCAGCAAAAATAACCAGCTTTCCCTCATCTATCCTACAAATCCAGATGTTTTGCTGCGCCTAATGATATTTATCACTTGCGAATTTTCATTTAGGTGCAAAAACGGGCACAAAAACACTCCAGCCCGAAGGTGGCGTTAGCTGAGAAGTAGCACTGAGCCCCTTTGTAGAGCAGCTCATCCACAGCAGCAAAGCTCAGCCAGATACTAGAACAGCCAAACTAGCCGCGCAGCAAAAATAACCAGCTTTCCCTCATCTATCCTACAAATCCAGATGTTTTGCTGCGCCTAATGATATTTATCACTTGCGAATTTTCATTTAGGTGCAAAAACGGGCACAAAAACACTCCAGCCCGAAGGTGGCGTTAGCTGAGAAGTAGCACTGAGCCCCTTTGTAGAGCAGCTCATCCACAGCAGCAAAGCTCAGCCAGATACTAGAACAGATAATAAATACATGAGATACTCTGCAGACAGGAGCTGCAGACTCTATTTATAGCTCATCACCTTCTATTTACAAAACATTCTGCAGAAGCCTCAGCTCAGAGCAGGACCCCCGTGTAGCAGGATAGATGAGAAATGTGTAGGAGCTGCAGATAGGACAGAGAAGTGTCCCCCGTGTAGCAGGATAGATGAGAAATGTGTAGGAGCTGCAGATAGTACAAAGAAGTGCCCCCCGTGTAGCAGGAGAGAAGAGAAATGTGTAGGAGCTGCAGATAGGACAGAGAAGTGTCCCGTGTAGCAGGATAGATGAGAAATGTGTAGGAGCTGCAGACAGGACAGAGAAGTGTCCCCCGTGTAGCAGGATGATCACACTGGTGTCTGAGGGGGATACTGTGCAGAATTACAGGGGTGCAGCAGGAGACCAGCAGTGGGGGATCCCCTCCAGGAGAAGCCACTGCTGAGGAGGTCACTGGGTGCAGGGTGCCACACACCTGGGTGCTGCTGTGAGGGTCATTCTCATGGGTTGTAGGTGAGAAGAAGTGAGTGGAGCTTGTAGTAGGATCACATGTAAGTTCCCAAATCAATGATTGCGCCTAAATTATGCCTAAAGTAAATTGCAATCGCAAAATCGTGCTGAGGCTCACAAGTGAATAATAAGAGGAAGATGGTTGTTGTGACAATTCAGGCGCAACAATGCATCTCATTAAGGTGCAAAAACGATGTGCCACAACTGTGAGACATCTGGACCTATATGTCTACCTGTATATCAATCTCTGTATTTATCTCTCCCTCTCTATCCTGTCTATTTATATCTTGGTTTATCTCTGTCTATCTACGTCTCTCTCTGTCTCCCTCTCTGTCTGTCTCTCGGTCTCTCTTCCGCTCTGCCTCTCTCTGTTTCTGTCTTTCTCTGTCACTTTCCATCTTACCTCACACATAAGCGTCTTATACTAATTGCCTATAGCAGTGATGGCTAACCTATGGCACGGGTGCCAGAGGCGGCACTCGGAGTCCTTTCTGTGGGCACTCAGGCCATCACCAGAGATGACTCCAGGTATCTTTCTGCAGTCCCAGACAGCCCAGGACTTGCTGTGCACAGAGGTATTTTAAAGTGACAGCGCTACCTGGGACTATTTTCTGCTTTATTGGTGTCCTCAGGGGCTGGTATCAATGAAAACTGTGACTGAGAAGGGAGTATAAATCACAAATTACATTTCTGTGTTGGCACTTTGCGATAAATAAGCGGATCTTTGTTGTAGTTTGGGCACTCGGCTTCTAAAAGGTTTGCCATCACTGGCCTATAGTAACCAATCAAAGCTCACAGCTCATATTAATGACCTCTGGCAAAATAGAAGCTGAGCTGTGATTGGTTGCTTATTGCCATAGGTGGGTAATGGTGGGTAATAAGTGGATTTTGGAAAGTGTGTGGTGAAAATTTTGGCTCAGAACCTGGTCTATGACGTCACCTGAGTCACAGGGAGCAGGTGTGTAAAATTTGGTGATTGTAAACGTAATGGTGCAGACCCTTTAGCAGACATACACACACATATACATACACACCCATACATACATATACATACACACCCATACATACATACCTACATACATACATATACATACACACCCATACATATATACATACACACCCATACATACATACCTACATACATACATACATATACATACACACCCATACATACAATTACAGGGGTGCAGCAGGAGACCAGCACTGGGGGATCCCCTCCTGGAGAAGCCACTGCTGAGGAGGTCACTGGGTGCTGGGTGTCACACACCTGGGTGCTGCTGTGAGTGTTATCTTCATACTGGGATGTGGGAGAAGTAGAGAGGAGCTTGTAGCAGGATCACATGAATTAACATTGCGCCGAAACTGCGCCAAAATTGGGCATAAACTGAGTTA
>WNYA01000173.1:98756-174396 GCA_019512145.1 Engystomops pustulosus | reverse complement strand
GTGAATTCCATGTGATCCGCTACAAGCTCCTTAACATTGCGCCGAAACTGCGCCAAAATTGGGCATAAACTGAGTTAAAGTAAAGTGATTAATAAGAGGCAGTAAATTAACTTATCATAGATGGTTGTAGCTTCGGATAATTCTGGCGCAGCTACTACATTTAGGCGCACAAAAGTGATACATGTGGCCCATTGTGCCCCAAATATATGGGTGTGACAGGATGTATGAAGAAACAGTAAAGTAAATAGTATATAGTATCATTAGTATGTCCAAGCACGGCTATGGGGCAGATTTACTTACCCGGTCCGTTCGCGATCCAGCGGTGCGTTCTCTGCGCTGGATTCGGGTCCGGACGGGATTCATCAAGGCAGTTCCTCTGCTGCGCTGAAGTTCCCTGAAATGCACAGAAGTTCACGATCCTATCCTGGATGAAGGTGAGTGCAAGCTCCGCGACACAATTTCCGTTTTTAAATGCGAATCCGTCGGGTTTTCATCCGGCCACGCCCCCCGATTTCCGTTGCGTGCATGCCGGTGCCGATGCGGCACAATCCGATCGCGTGCGCCAAAATCCCGGGGCAATTCAGGTACAATCGGCGCAAATCGGAAATATTCGGGTAACACGTCGGGAAAACGCGAATCGGGCCCTTAGTAAATGACCCCCTATGTATTAGAAGTTAGAGTATATAGTAGACAGAGTCCCAAAGGTTCTGACTTTAGAATTCCCAGACAAACCTTTCAAAATACTCCAAAACAAGGAACTGTCCCATGGCTTGTTTCTACACCGGCACACCGGAAAAAGATACCAGATCAATGGTTACCAAATGTGCCATTCTCACTATGTTGTGTACCTGATGAAATGCCCCTGCGGTCTCCCATATTTTGAAGAGCATCCAACGAGACCGCATTTCTAAACATAAATCTACAATCTGCACAGCCAAACTCCTATTGCCCGTTCCCACCCACTTTTCTAAAGCAGAACAGAATAAAGAGAGAGTTGAAACTCCCAGACAGTGATAGAGGGGGGGGGGTCACAGAGTTACCCTCCTGAAGAAATGAGAATCTTTCTGGATTCATATTCTCCAGACTATGGCACCAGGAGGTAAGAATAAAGACTACAATATTCAGAGTTATGTTTGAAGAAGAACAAAATGTGTATACAAGTATGAAATATATTCAGACCCCTTTAAGTTTTTCAAAGTTTTCTCTTTGTTTCATTGCAGCCAATTGGTAAGATCCAAAAAGTTCTTTATGTTTGCTCATTATACTGTGCTCCAATCTTGACAGAAGAAAAAAACTGAAACATAGATATTCTTGCTAATGCATTGAACAAGAAAAACTGAAATATCACATTGTCATAAGGATACAGATTCTTTGCTTTGAGACTCAACTATATAACTCATATGCTGTCCATTTCCTTCTGATTGTCCTTGAGATGGTTCTACTCCTTCATTGGGGTCCAGCTGTGTTTAATTAAACTCATTCGGTTTGATAAGAAAGGGCACACACCTGTCTATATAAGACAGCTCACAGTGTATGTCAGAGCACATGAGAATCATGAGGTTTAAAGAACTGCCCAATGAGCTCAGAGATAGAATTGTAGCCTTGAAGATCTGGCCAAGATTACAAAAGAATTTCTGCAGCACTCTTCCTTGACATGGCCGTCCAGTCCAAATAAGCAATCGTGGGAAAAAAGCCTCGATGAGAGAGGTAAAGAAGGACCCCAAGATCACTGTGGCTGATGCAGTGTGGTAATGGGAGAAAGTTCCACAAAGTCACCTATCACTGCATCGTCAACAAGTCGATCTTTATGTCTGAGTCTGCCGGCTGAAGCCTCTCCTCAGTGCAAGACATATGAAAGTCTGCATACAGGGGCAGATTTATCAAGCTTTCTAAAAGTCAGATAAGTCAAATAAGTCAAAAGTCAAATAAGATTCTCTGGTCTGATGAGGCAAAGATTGGAAAACTAGGTGCTGCTCATCACCTGCCAAATATAATCCCAGCAGTGACACACGGTGAGGGTAGCATCATGCTATGGGGGAAGGGGGGGGGACACAAACACTAGTAGTAATGGAAGGAAAGATGAATGCAGCCAAGTACAGAGAGATCCTGGATGAGAACCTCTTCTAGATGCTCTGGACCTCAGACTGGGCTGAACCATCCAACTAGACAATGACCCTTAGTACACAACTAAAATAACACAGCAGAGGCTTCAGAACATCTCTGTGACCATTCCTTACCGGCCCAGCCAGAGCCCGGACCTAAACCTAATGGAGCATCTCTGGAGAGACTTGTAAATGGCTTCCATCAACGTTCACCATCCAACCTGAGAGAACTGGAGGGGATCTTCATAAAGGAGGCAGATAATCCCCAAACACAGGTGTGAGAAACTTCCCAAGCATCTTCCCAAGAAGACTCGTGGCCGTACTAGCTCCAAAGCTGCTTCTACTCAATACTGGGCAGAGGGGCCGAATACTTATCACCAGGTGATATTTCAGTGTTTCTTGTTTAAAAATTAGCAAAAATAACTGCATTTCTGTTTTTTTCTGTCAAGATGGGGGCATAGTGTACATTAATGGGCGTAAAGAAGAACATTTTTGATCTTACCCATTTAGGGCAAAAAACGGGCGCAAAAAACACTCCAGCCCGAGTGGCGTTTATCTGGAAAAAGCACTGAGCCCCTTGCAGAACCAGCCATTCTAGCGCAAAGCTCAGCCCAGACACTAGGACATATAATACAAGACATTGACATACACGCCGACATAGAACATATAATAGATACATTACATACCTGCAGACACTAGTAAATACTAATCAGTATAGATAATTACAGACACGGTACATATAATAGATACATTAGATACATTACAGACACGGAACATATAATAGATACATTAGATAATACAGCAGAGCTGCAGACACTGGAACATATAATAGAACATTAGAATAATACTGCAGGACACTGAACATATAATAGATACATTAGATACATTACAGACAGGAGCTGCAGACTCTATTTACAGTTCATCACCTTCTATTTACAAAAATTCTGCAAAACCTGAGCTCACAGCAAGACAGGAGAGAAGTTTGCACAAGTTTGCCAGAATTTTGCAGATATACAAAACAAGTGTCCCCTGTAATTCTGCCACAGTGTCTGAGGGGGATATTGTGCAGATTACAGGGGTGCAAGCAGGAGACCAGCACTGGGGATCCCCTCTAGGAGAGAAGCCCTGCTGAGGAGGTCACTGGGTGGCAGGGGTCACACACCTGGGCTGCTGCTGCTGTGAGTGTTATATCCATTCTGGGCTGTGGGAAGAAGCAGAAGAGAGGAGCTTGTAGCAGGACACATGTAAGTGCCTGAATAACATTGCGCCTAAACTGCGCCTAAACTGTGTTAAAGTACAAGTGATTATAAGAGGCGAGAAATTACCTTATATCACAGATGGTTGTAGCTTGTGATAATTCTGGCAAAACTGCGCCCGAATGTGGCGCACTACTACACTAGGCGCACAGAAGGATAAATGTGGCCCATAGTCTTTAGACTGTTTTGATGGTTGTTGTTTTTAGCGCAAAAATTGGCGTCTCCGTTCAATTAGGCGCATTTAGAGTCCTTTTCGGCGCATGGCAAGTCCGGCATGTATGGTTTGGGGCGCCCAGCCGCCTATCTGACATATGTGAGTGAGTCCGTATACAGATTGTTTGCACGGGACTATTCACTATGTTGTCCTAAAAAGGCGCAAAAAAAGGCGCAAAAATGCCACCTACCTGAGAGCCTGCACTCCAAAAAAAAAATCACTTTACATTACTAAAAACATCATTTAGGTTCCAAAATGAAAATTCCCTCTATGCAACATGGAAAATACTCGACGCAGTTTTTTAAAATGTCAACATTTCCTCCAGTAAGGGACTCATCATTGTCTGGGTATCTCTGTGGAGTGAGTGTTATTGTCTTATTGTACAGATCTGGAATATTATCACGTCTCCCAGTCTCTGTAAATTATAATAAAAAAGGGCAAAGCTAATCTTCAGCAAAGAATTTTTAGTTTTTTTTTTACATCTCTGTAACTGCAGTCCCGCAGTTACATCAACACAATGATCGTTTTTTTGGGGCAGAGATGACGCCCTGAAACGTTCTTCCACATTTTGCAGTCTCCTTTCATTATTGATCACAAATGAGATACTACACATTTGAGACAAATTTGGCGCTAATTTAGCGCAAATTGAATGGGACATGCGACAATTCCAAGTGCAGTTACAAGGCAGAACCAGATCCATCATAGTATCAGGACCAAAAAGACAAGCAAAACAGGCGCAAAAAAGGCGAACCTGAGACCCACTATGATTAATGTCCGCCTCAGTATTTTTGTGACGTTTCGCGCTAAACTCTAAAACTGCGTCCCACTACTTTCTCTCCCTTTGCACAACCTTTACATCCTGACTCCCAGATGGTTTTATAAACTTGCATTTAAGTAGACAATTTTTACAGAAAAAAACACTGCAACACGCTAGGATTTGCATTGGGGTTGCCTCGCGAAAAATTAGAAAACACTCCACTACAAGGCCGAAGATTAAAAACCCCAAAAATTTCGGAAAAAAACGGCGCCAAGTTCAACAAAAAAAAAGATATACTCTCCCATTTATGTATTACATATCAAATGTACAAATACAAGAGTTATTTTTTAACATTTTCTTTATTCAGCAATACTGAAAAACAACTCAAAATGACCCAAATTCCAACATTACCTTTTATGAAATGGCATAAATAGAGTATGGATAGAGTTCAGGGGTCACTGACTACATTATAAATGTATATAGAATTACATATATTGTACAGTTTACTGTTTTTGCCAGTTTTATACTTTTGAACCAATTTTTGTATCAACAAAAGTGTTTTTTGTTTTGTGTTGGGAGAATCCAGTTTACTTCTTCCAGTAATTTCTGAGGAATCGTTAGTTCGCAGGCCTCTGTCCTCATGCCGATATCATGGGATTGAGGTGAAGGACAAAACCCGGTGACAAGTCACAAACAAGTGGACAAACCACAGATGGGTTTCTCCTTTAATTCTGTAACGAAAGACCATGATAACACTGAAAAGCCATGAAGGTCGAGTAGGTCGATGATGTGGGTCACCCAGTGTGTGGATGCCTCTGGCAGGCTTCATCGGGAGAATCCTTAGGCAGACGACAAGGTCCTTATGTAACCAATATACGATTGACTATCAAGCAGCCAACTAATCTATACCATGGTCCATATAAAGCCACAGACCATACCAAGAGTGTTGTCCCACCACAAGACAGATAGTTAGGGCGACGGTTTCACAAAAAAACACTGTTAATTTGAACGCCCCATAAAGTCTGCCTCGAGGCCAGTAAAATTATTTGCACATATTCCCACAAGACATAAACCCATATCTCTAAAACAGAACCTTCATTATCCACCTAGTGTCATTCAGCATGGGATGACTCAGAGGGTGGTCCAACAGCAAATACCTGTCATAAGCCATGGCCGTGAACGTGAATATCTACAAACAGGGGAAGCTTCTGAAACAAAGAGCCTTAGCTAACACACGTTGACGAAGGTGTAACACTCCTGTAAGGAGGGCCACAAGAGTTTGGGCATTATAGGGCCGTCGGTCCCGTACATCCCATTGACCATCAAATGCGAATGGATATACATGGGTTCGTGAAAGAGCTTCTTCATATACTAACAAACCAATTGTGAAACTAAGACCAGACGGTCAAGTAGACCACGATGTGATGAAGAGTAGAGATATTTAAGTTGTCCGATGTAAGCAAGTCCAGTGAGAATTAGGATAGAGTTGCTCCAAGGAGATATTTCCTATTGGAGAAGTCATAAAAGAAAAAACCACAGTTTTGAGGGTCTTGAGAGAAGTTGTAAGAGGAATTAGTCTTTTGTTTCATCTTCAGTGCAGCTCAATTCCTGTTGGATCAGGTTTATAGAACGTACAGTGTGTGCGTTAATCATGACAGGATTGTCTACGTGATCGGTCACCCCCAGTAGACCACAAATGTGGTGCATCTGCAAATGTTCGGGTGCTGAGCACAAGACCTGCCTTAATTAGTTGGATGTGATATGATTAAGATCCCTGAGCAGATCTTACAATAAAGATTTGTCTTGATATCTTTTTTATATACGTTATGTTTATTATATTTATCATCTCAACCCCTGCATGATAAATGAGACATGGGATATAGTGAATAGAGAAGGTAGCACGGCTGTGACAGCTTCAATAAGTGCTAATTGTCTGGAAAAAAAATAAATTATTTGTTTGCGGAATGGAATTCATTGGTGTGCTCATTATATATATATATATATATATAATATATATTATATATAATCACTTTTTGGCCTTGTGTTTAGCACACTGATTACTGCCATCCATTTTTAACATTCCAAATCATTCATCTTTAGCCCCCTAACAAATCTGTTTATAGCCCCCAAAATACGCATTTTCCCTCCATAATCTCTTTAAAACAACTCCCTCAATCCGTGGAAGAACCCTAGAACACTATGTAAGGACACAAGCCTGACACAATTGGGCATAGTTATCAGGACCCTGCGCACCGCACTGGCGACAGAGGTCCCGAAATAATCCGCAATCGCTGCTTATGCTAGCTTTTCGATTATTTTCCCCATCCGCCACCTTCACGCCAAGCATGGTGGCGTAAGGGCGGTGAAGGGGGGGGCCGCGGCCGGCCGAGCGGGGGGCCGCGCCCGACGGTAGTGGGCCGAGCGGGGCGTTACTGCATACGTGAAAACGTCGCCGGTTGCGTTTTTGTCTACGCCAGGCAGGGCACTGGCGGGATTAGATAAACGCTTGTGACAAACTGGCGGCCCGTACATGACGAGGCAAGAAGCCTCTTCATGTATCTGGGCTGCGAATTTGCAGACGGCGGGGCTTATCCATACGCTGGCGCCGAGCGCCAGCGTATGATAAATATCCCCAATGACTTCAGCATCAAGACCAGCGTCAAAGACAGCGCAACAAACTGTCTCGTCAATTGATTCTCAATCTTGAATTTGCACATGCCATTATTTGGCCTGGACACTATGGGGCCGTGCCAAATATTTGGCCGTTGTCACTGTCTGGTCGGACTACTTGCCAGTGCCATCCTGCCCAAACCGGAGCCTACACCTAACCAATTCCCTGGTACTTAGTGGTGGATGGACACTGGACTCGACTCCCGAATGGGCCCACGGTTGCTTTGGTCCCCCGATGGAACAGGTTCTCGGTCCACGCCCAGGCAGGAGTCAACATGTGGGTTGCAAGAAATGGGAAATGCCGTAGATGAGATGGTAGTCTCCATTGGCAGTTCCGGTGAGGTGTGTATAATAACCCGGAAGATGGTAAGGGTAGGTTTCGTGATGTTATGCGGCAGCCACGGATCATGTGGAGACAAGGATGTAAAATATCAACTCACAGGTTAAAACAGCCCCGGTAATAGGCCAAGGTACTGTCCAATTGTCCCAGGATGAAGGTAGCAAAGGATGCCTCACCATCTAGTTTCCTGTAGATTTATACGGAGCCTAGACAGCATTCGGGAGCTGCAGGAGATAGGCTGGATTGATCCACAGTATCCACAGACACCGGGGGGACATGTACCAAAATTTGTTTGCCTTTTTTTTTTTTTTTAATTTGAGATTTTCATGAAGCTGTGCTCATTTTTGGCTAAAGAACTGTGTATCTTCAAATTCACCAATGTCTGAGTTATCACCTGAACCAGATGTGAGAGTTTGATTTTTGCGAATTTTTGACTAAAGACCAAAAGCCACATGTAACAATAAGGAAAAAAAAAAAAAATGGCTAAAAGAAAATCTGTCCCAAAAACCAAACGGACAAAGCCAGACATATACATGTTGCCCCACTCTCTCATATCTTACTTCTTCAGGAGAATATGGAATTTCCAGTTTTATGAACTTCCACCTGGGGCATGGAGAGTTTCAGACTCCAACCAGGGACCATTGTTACAACCAAAATTAACAATATATCATTGGTCAATATGTAGAACAGTTCTATTCAGGAAGATTCTATGCAGCTGGTGTACCGTTATGGCCAATAGGTACGACGTTAATGAGGTATTAATACATGGATATGTTTTAAAGTAACTCTCTATGGGAAAAGTTAGTGGCCACAGTTCTCCTACGTCTTCAGGACATTGGAGCAAAAACAAGTTTGTAACTGGACCAGTCCGCCGGGCCGGCCATACAATTATGGGTTTCACCCCGAATAAGCAGTGTCGTTGGAAAGGGCATTTCTTCACCTTCACAGTATATCAGGACAAGTTCTTACCTACTTCATTATGTCTTTCCACTGTGTCATATGTCAGGTCACCACTAATGAGGGTGCATTTCTGCTGAAGAGCAGTTGTTGCTGACTTCATCACTATTTGTCCTTTGAGTTTTTGGCTATGGGAAATTCCTTTACTTTATTAAATTTCAAATTTCTAATTGGGACAACTAACCATTGTAGAGTTATAGGCACCACTTGTGATCCATCCGGATCATCTGCAGACGAGAATGGCTGGAAATTACTTTGGTTTTTTTTTTTTGGCTAGGCGCATTTCCTAACTTATTAAGGGACTTGGTTAGCAAGCAGATCTGTGGGGAGGAGCCACCACAATCTGAGTCCTAGAACTACAATATAAGCAGCTTTCTCTGCAGGTCTGTGGCAGCTGCTGACATTAAGTATCCGTTTCTTCTTGTAGATATCAGGCCTTGTGGGAAGCTTGAGGATGCTGACACTTTCATCGTATGTTCCTCTAAACAAGGATAAACCTGATAATATCAAGTCCACACTGGGGCAAGATAAAACTCTAAAAAAAAAAATTTAAAAAAATGTAAAAATAAAAAAAATTCTCAAAAAAGAATAAAAGTCCCTTAATGTCTTCCTATCTAATGTAAAGATCGTATATAACATAAAAAATGTGAAAATCACAACCAAAAACACTAGTAACTAATACGAGCATCTGTAGCAACCCATACAAATCCGATCCAAACTAAGAATGTCATAAAAAAGTAAAAAATATATTTCCACATCCGCTTTTAATATGCAATTATTACTAGATATAATACCCCCAAAAGTAAAAAGTACAACTCGTCCAGCAAAAAACAAGCCCTAAAACAGCTCGGTCAACAAATAATTAAAATGTTATGTCTTTTAGAAACAAAAGAAATGAACACGACCCAGGACTGCTGAACCTTAAAGAAAAGTCATATTTGGAAAGGTTTCGAGAGGTACATTATTGTGAAGCTTCTATTGGAATCTGTTGTGGCTTCTCCGTTACAGTAATTGGAAAAACAAAATAGAGAACACCAATGTTTTTTGGTATGTAATAAGCGAAATTAATGTTCTAAATAAGAAATTTTACCCTTATGAATTTAGTGATAGTGGGTTACAAATTTTGTTTGATGGGTTGGCGGAAACAGCTATGAAAAATAGTATTCTGAACCCGCCAGACTTGACCTCGATGACCACGGAAACTCCCCATTGAAGATAATGCGGGCCATATTTACTTACCCAATACCCCGATCCGCGAAATGTACCGCCGGAATCGCACCATCTACCGCGATTCACTAGATCGTGCCCCGATATCCTGAATGCTGTCCTTCCCCGCTCAGGTCCGCCCAGAGTCTCACGTACTTCATTCCCGGTGCATGTAAGTGCCCATTGCCCTCTTGCGACATGGAAAGGTAATGTTAAATCTCGCGCTTGGCTCGAATACCGTCAGATTGGCCGCTTGGCCCACCCCCGTTTTTGTTGCGTGAAAGCGTGCGCCTATGACGCAAATCACTGCGTGCGACTTCAATCCCCCGCTCCGTGATCCTTAAATAGTTTTGGCAGAAAACACAACGAAAATACGGCACGCTGGAACCCTAGTAAATAAGCCCCAATGAGACCTGAATTCGTAAACACCCAAGAACGGGCTTTTTGTAAAATGGATGAATGTGAGGGCTTTAGAGGTTGTGTACACAATGGGTCTGGGCAGTCCCTCACAATGGGCTAGGAAAAATATTTTAAAATAAAATACAAAACAAACCAAAATACAACACAGGACATGAAAAAAAAAATGTTGGTTGATTGTTGTTATTTTTAAATAAAATTTATAAATCAAATGCGTGTTATTTTATTTTCATATAGCAGAATAAAAGAAGCATTGACAAAATAGACACAAACCCTTCTCTTACTCTCACACATATATGTAGTCCAGCAACAACCCTTGTTAAAACTACAGTGTATGGCAGAGATGTTAACCCTGTATCAGTACAGCAAAAAATGACAATTTCTCCAAATGGCAAAGTATGGAATATATATTAGCATCAGAAGTTGTGCGGCACAAATAAGGGGCCTTTTTTTTCCCTACAGGAAGTTTTAATTTTTAAACCTAATATAAAAACCCTACCGGATTTTTGACTATAGCCGAGTTCTTACCAATGGTGACGACCCCCCCAGATTTTAGCTTCCAAAAGGAAAAAATTATTTACACCTGTGTGGTCGCCGAAGAGCACAGCACACCACAGACATACATTTACAACACTCAACTCTGAATGCACCACCTAAATACACATTCAAATTTGCATCATACATTCCACTACACACTTAACCTGAACATCATCCTCACATACATCATCAGCTCATCTATAAACACACTCACACAGAAGTCAAACACACATAGAAATACACACACACCCTTTACCCCCATTTTCCCTTCTTATACCCTGTCACCATTAGTGCCCGTAGACAGCATGGCAGTATGAGACTGTGTCATCGATGTGTAAGAAGATCATGATCGATCGTCACATGATTCTGACATCATCCGCAGCGTCCGACCTGTAGACATCGGGGAGATGGTTGATGAGCAGCAGCGAGTACAGAGGCTCCTCTCTGCGGAGATCGGGCATGCAGCTTCGGTATCAGTGTGCATCACTCCGATTCCCATACAGCGGTTCAGAGGGGTCTGGCAGTGCTGGATCCTCCTGCTCCCCCGCTCCCCCCGCGATAAGTACGAGCAAATTTTTCAGCAATGTTTTTTCTTGACTAAAAAGTGCGTTTATAGATCCAGAAAATACGGTACTATAATTTGGTATTCCAATGACCACAAGTATAAAGAGAAGGTGTCTTTGGAGGATTACACCAAAAGCTGTCTGTAAACAGCGGCCCATCCAAAAAATTAGCAAAAGTTGTTTGTTGTCAGTTCATCTGTTTGGAGAATTTTTTCCCCCACTCTCCCAGTACATGGAGAATTTAATACCTGACCACTAGGAAGCTATAATTACGTTTACACAGAAAAATAAAGAAGCGGAGAAAAGGAAAAAAAATGGGAAAACCCCCAAACAAAAAAGGCATCAGAGGAGGCCGAAGGGTTAATGCTTGATTGAGGTGTTTAATCCACCTGGAAAGCCACACCCCTTCCTACTAATGTTGTCCAATATTACAGCTTACTGTGAATATTGCCCATTTTCTTTTATATACATACGAAATGTAGACTGGACAATTTCAATTTAGTATCGAACAAAAAGTACAATTACTTGTTTGTAGTTGTAACAGAACACTGGCATATAGTACAAAAACTAGGTTAATAAAAATTACTATATGATAGCCCTGTAATGTTAATGCGTATCGACAAACTAGTACGAGTAATGGAACTGCCAAATAGTACTAAGACTGAGCCTTCTACCCCCTCTTAGTGCAAAAGGATGTATATTTTATGCTCTAGTAGCAGCGCGAGGGGGGGGGGGGCGGTGTCTATGGCAGCAGAGTTTACGAAGGCTAGAGCTCTCTCAGACACAGCAAGTATTTTAGCTGTATAACACAGCCGGAACACTAATCTTTTTGGAGACTTGCCAATGGGAGTGATTGCTGATTGATCAACCCCCCCCCCAAGGAAGGCAATCGGAGGGTTGCGGAGGGTGCGATCGGTGGCCATAGCCGCATACAGTTTTCCAGATGGAGGCCTTCCATTGTATAATGATCTCAAAATATTATAAGCCAAAAGGGACAGGCTATTATGCAAATCAGCGTAAATGTGGCTAATACACAATTACAGCCAATCGACCCTGCGGAGTAAAGAACCCTAGAGGCGTCGTGAAATAATTATTGCAAAAAATAAAAATATGACAAAAATTTTTCAAAGTACAAGTTTAAATAGCCCCCTTGCCTTAGAACACATATAAAAGAAACAGTTAAAATCTAAACAGGATAGGTCCAAAATTTTAAAAAGATTATTCCCAACCATGCACACTCTAGAAACGTAATATAGAGCCAATGCAGAATAAACACCCCCCCCTCCCCCCTTTTCATGATTTTCCATCATGAATATTTGAATAAAAAATGATAAAACAGTCATATAGATGAAATAAAAAAAGTTATTGGACTCTCCTCATATTCGACAAAATGACAAATAATTTGTTTTGCACAAAAGTTGTCTTTCTTTTAAATCTACTAAAACTACATACATTTGGTATTCTTGATGTACCAACCCAAAGGATAAAGAGAGTAGAGTTGATGATTTGGAGCCGCAGAATGAACTCGCTTAAAAAAAGAGACCACAAGAAAAGCTGCAAATGTTTGTGTTTTTTTCTATTTTGTCAATTTCAACGCACATCAGGAATTTTTTTCCAAAAAACATGAATGAGGAATATAAAAGTACAATTTGTCCCAAAAGCAAAACAAGCCATCATACATCTCTTGAAATGCAAGAAAAATAAAAAGCATCTTCGGCCTGTAAAGGCAAATGTACTAAGACTGGCCCCGTACTATAGCACCAGCTTATGAAGTCACAGGATGCGCAGGCTTGCCCTAAGAAGGGCAATTATTTCAGATTTCCTACCTCTAACTTTATCACAGCAGCCTTCTTCTTACCTTACTGCTGTCTCGCATTGACCCTCTCGCCATCAGAAGCAATACTCCTAGCTCTGTCTACTCTCTGTACTGCGCCTGAGGACATGCGAACCCTGCCTCTTATAATAGACAGGGTCCACATGTCCCTCCTGCGCCAATCCCAGACCGTGCTCAGAGGTCAGTGGCAATGGTTGCTAAGGAGAATGAAAGAAGTTGATTGGCGGATGTATGGCAAACAACTAACCATTTAGCCACGGCCATTTTCCCAAACACAAAACCCGAAGCCGGCAGGATGGCCCCATGTTCGTTCTTCGCTATGATTTAGGGAGACTCTTCTGTAGCTCTAAAGGAATATAATAGGCGGTGAGTGCTGGGATTTGGAACATAAATCACTTTTTAATAGAGCCCATCCTACTGAAAACATCCTATAGATTTTGCTGGGCAAAACCCCTTTTACGGTTAATAAAAACCAAATCATAAAGAACAGCACTGGAACGGTTATGTTTGTAGCACCCAAGAACCTAACCACTCAAGAATTTGAAATTAAGCTTTTACATTCATAAATTATCTTCCAAACGATTTGGGAACGATAAGATTGAAAAACTTAAGAACAATACTTAAGACTTCTTTAAAACAATTCAGAATTAGTCTTCAAAGCACTACTATTTTTGCCTGAAGTTTGAAGAATTTTATTTGAGGCTTCGCGTCCCTGAGTCCATAAATAAGGGGTTCAAAAGTGCATAGGGAGTGGCATGATGATCCTTGATGGTGAGCACTGTATGCACTACGCATTGGAAATAGTAGCCTGTAGGTATCCGATAACGCAGAGAATGAATAGAGGTTGGAAACATGAAGTTAGAGAATGCGTCAGTGGAGGACGGTCCGTGCGTGGCTTTTTGAACGAAGCCTACATTGGAGATTTTCAGACAAACAGGTCAGGAGTCCTTATAAACTAATTACAAGACACAGACAGGCGATTTGTACCACGGGATGACTGAACGGACTCCAAAAATAAGGTAGGCAGGCTTCGTCACCAAAGGCAGTTAACAATAGACATGTGTCACAATAAAACAGTGTTTGAGTCTCACCACACACCACGGGACACACATATACTGTCCTGATGATAGGCCTCCTAAAATCCTATGAAAGCGCCAAGATCCAGTTGCGCTAATGATAAATGTCATACCGATCTGGCTTAGTATATAAGGGTTGCAGCTGACTCAATGGTTTGACTAATGTTTTTGCCAGGAATCTAGTCGGTAATGCCATTAACGTAAAGGATAATAGTTCTACAGTTGCAAAGGAATATGCATGCAAAGGCTTTTTTGAACGAAAGCAACCAGCAGTTGAGATCATATCAGTCTAGACCCGGAGAGCAAGTCACTGATAATTTCGGGGGAATAGAAGGTTGAGCTTCCGAAAATCCATGAGGACCAGCGTTTCCTATGAAGATGTACATTAGCGTTACATGCGAGACTTTCCTGGACCATGTGTCCAGACAACATCAAAATAAAAAAACATAAAAAATGTATTTTGAGATACAAAACGGAGACCAAAGTAGTGCGTAGAGGACCCTGAATCTCTCCAGCCCCCCCCCCCCCCCCCCCGTTTCAAAACCCGAGACCAAGAATAGTTTTTTTTGGGGAGCTGGTTTCCGAAACGTTCCGCATTCTGATGAACTTTAACAATTTTACTATATTAAGTATGAAAAGTAAACAAAAAATCAACTAAAAAAACATTTGATTAAAACTACAAAGATAAGAATTTGAGGATCTGAAAATGGTTTGAAAGAAAATTGAAAATATGGTAAAATTATTCACAGTTTTTAAATCAAAATTGTAAGAAATTGTAATTTGAAAAGGAAGAAACTAAGAAAAATGTACAACAAATACAACAAAAAAAATAAAGAAATAAATTGAAGGAAACGGAAAAATAAACTTTAAGCTTTAACAGCAGTATGAAATAGTCGGTTGATTGTGGACGATAGTGAAAAAAATTTGTTGTCTAGCCATTTTCTATCCTCACTTATGTGATTGCCCGAGCCCATATGCCGAAGATCTTCCTGGCGAAAGTTCAGGCAATGGAAGATGAGCCCCAAGGGATGACATTAGCGGAGATTCATTAGCAGAATTAACCATGAATTACCTGAGCTCAAAACATTTCTCTTAACATGTGTAATTAGCAGAACTCCACCCACATGGTCCGCTAGGTCTCTATATAGTATTATAGGATATTTCTAGGACTCACACCTAAAAGGGTTATTCCAATCTCAATAAAATATTGATTATTGCGATCCAAAAAATAGACCCTATCAGTATAGAGTTGGGTGGAGTGAATGACAGACCTGAACAGATAAGCAGTCTGATAAATACTAGACTCAAACTGAAAGCAAAACACTCACACCCTATCAGAGGAATAAAGACTAGTAACCAGCGTTACCGGACCATGTCACAGAGAATGACCGTGTTGCTATCACTTGCTACTAGCCCTCAGAAACAGTGATCTTTGAGGTAGCCTGTTAGTCGAGCACAAATCTAAATTTTGCTACACAGTGGGGAAGATTTTACTTAACCCGGTCCATATCGCGATCAGCGGGCGTTCTTGCGCTAGATTCAGGTCTGGCCGAGGATTTATTAAGGATATGTTCTCGCCGTACAACAGGTTGGCTGCGATGCTGCGCTTGAAAAGCATCGGAACGACAACTGGAGTTCACCAGCGTCGGGCTGAGTGAAAGGGTAAGTGCAAAGCTCCACGACAGATTTTTTGTTTTTGTTTTTTTGTTTTCTGTATCTTGTTTTTTCGCCAATGCGCAAATCCGATACACGTAGCGCCAAAATACCGCGGGCCACCAATTAGGGGAGGGAAATCGGCGCAAATCGGAAATATTCGGGCATAACACGTCGGGTTGCGGCAAACACGCCGAATCGGGCCCTAGTAATAAGACCACAATGTGTGTGTTAGGCGACGTTGTTTTTTGTAGGGATGTTGCTAGTTTTAGTAAAGGCACTATCTTGCAAAATGCCCAATGTTTTGATCACTTAAAAAAAAACTAAGGGTGCCGTAATAATAAAAAATGAGCTTGGTCATGAAATAATTTATTTTATTTAAAAAAATAGAAATTTCATGAAAAGAGATATAACTAATAGCCGTTTAGCTTTTTTAAAACTTATTTAAAATAGCAAAATCAATATATAGACACAAGCAAGAGTTGACCATAACACGTTTGCGGCCAACGTTGCTCTCACCTTGCAATATCCATTCTTATACAGCTAGTTCACAGATGAGATAACTAAAATTCATACAGATAAGCGGCATCATGATGCGGGCCACTCACTTAGGGCCCCGCCTTGCCAGAGAGTACTTATCACATATTAGCCACTATGCCAATTTGATAATCCTTAGTGAGCAGTCATAACAAGGAGGGCCACTGTATACTAATTTTAATTTCGAATTTCTCACCAATGTAGACCCTACTGATGAATCCCATCGTGAAGAAAGCCATTGTCAGTACAGGGTGGGCGGGATGCGGGGTATTCTGATTTTCATAGGCAAGATCTTACTGTACTGCCTTGTAAGGGCCGGAAGTCAACTCCAGGAAGCGACAGGGGAGAGTGTAGGGGCACACCTTTGATTTACTCCTCACATCCATCCTTCCCAGGAGTCGAGGACTATACTCCCAACCAGGAACCACACAAGATACCTCTGTACAGACTACCAGCATGTATGCGTAAGATGCAAATATTTTCATACTAAATCTATGTGTCTGTAGAGATCACGCCGACTTTCTGCTACTCGAGGTGATTGAGTGCTTGCTACATTGTTGATCCCAGTGATACTGTAGACATCCGGAGCCTGGATAGCCCTGGATGCATTTACTGTTATTGATTATTATCTCACTGACTAGATGACCTATAGGACTTATTTATTTTATCTATTACAATTGGTACTTAGTTTGCGCTATTTTTTACAGTTTTAATAGGCAAATATACCTGAAGAGGGCTACTCTGGAGTAGTTGTGGTGCCTGCCGAGCTGCTGGGGGCCAGCTATCCTTGACCACTGAAGTAACCTCTGTAAATAGGCCCTTCTGCACATAACCAGGCCACTTGAACTTTGCTGAACATGAGTCCGTTAGAGAGACAGTGGCCTTCTAGCTCGATGGTTGGCCAGAGGAAGCTCAGCGCCAAATAGCAGATTCTCCTGTCTCAATATCGGCCTCATGTGCGCGAAGAGCTAAGGATCTACTAGTTATCTGGGGAGCTGTGCTAACGTCCACGATTACGCAGACGCCATGCCGAGATGAGAATAAGGTGTAGAAAGAGCACGACAGAACGTACTGGAACACACCGGGTGTGGGGGTGTGTTTGATTGTGTGTGGTTTTTTTTTGTGGGCCACTAGTGATCATGTGATTGCAGGTTGCGGGCGCCTCAACCCCAGCTCATTTAACCACCTGCTACTCGGAGGCAGGGGCGAAGGATGGTCGGTATGCTTACCCCTGATCATTTGACGTCACTCCCAAAGATGTCAGAAACTTGAACCCCAGTCTGCATCAGGAAAACCTACAGAAATGACCCCTTATACTGCCTAATCTGGAACCCCCTGTCCTGCCTGAAATTCTACAAACCCTGATATTGCCCTGATCCAGAACCCTGTATTCTGAAATGATTCCAGAACCCGATCCTCTGCCTGCATCCAGAAACCTGTATTCTGCCCCAATGAATTTCTGACCGGTTGCACCGCCAAAATTTAACATGGGGATATTGGACGAACGCCAATGATCGGGAGGGTATTTTTAGGCGCAGCGGCACCGCGCTGCAGACTGACACAAATCAGAGGGGGGGGCCATAGGGACAACCCGACGGATCGGACAAGGGACGGGATTGAACATGTTCAAATTGCGCCGCACAGACACGCACTTACACTAGCAACCGATGGAACTGGCGGGGAAGGGAAGCGATATGGATGCTAGGAACCCAGGCGCACAAGCTACGTGAATCGACAGCCCGACCGGATAAGGTAGTATGAGCTCCCATAGCGGTGTGATCTGGCAGAGAAAGCCATTGATGGAGCGGTGGATGGATAGGAGGATTGATGGCAGCGACATGAAAGCCCAGCCCACTGATTTACTGATTTATGCGTAGCTTCCTGCTGCGAACAAACCTCTTAGCGACTGCGAGCATGGTTATTCCAGTGGAGGAGGGAGGGGGGCCTTTATGCTTGCCAGTCTTTATTCAAATTCCTTTAGACCAGATAACTCCTCATTGTGGACTTCGTAGATGAAAAGTTTGCGTTCTTTTGAGGAGAAAGGTGGTAACAAAAAATAGGAAACTTATAGAAAATTGGTTGCTCAAGAGATTACTAAAAGTTTGCAATTTGTGACTCATTAAAGCAAAATTTCGCGGGACATAAGGGCACAGCAGAAAGGGACACTGCGATGCTCTGGACTCTATTGATGGTGGGATGTCTTTACCAAAAGTTACTATAGGACCTAGCTGACTGTTTTGGCTGATGAAGCCTACCTTAGGAGCTTCCTTTGTCAGCAGCTGGATCGCATTACATTCTTAAAAAGCACATCGTTTTCAACAAGGACTAGCGACACGATGGCCCTGTCGCCCGCGGAAGCCATCCAGATGTTGTCTCGTGCAAAGCCATTATGAGTGGTGACAACATCTTTTTCTTAATACCTGTATTCTTTCTAATCACCAGATGGTGAATTCGCCGTGCATCTTCATTGTGACACATCTATGGAGCAGATGAGAACAGAGAGAGTATCCTCTCTATTATCTGCTACAACACTACGGGATGGAGGGCGGAGCCTAGCAATCAATAGTGGTCCATTGACTTAGTAGGAGCCCCACCATGCGTACCAGATGGTTGCAGAAACCTGGACAGCATCAGAGAAGGTAAGAAAAGTTTCAGAAAATTCCTGTAAAACAGAGTGCTGAAAGAGTCAGATAATAGTTTTAAGCTGTTAGCACTTAATGGATAATCAGGGTGGTAGTTTAGCGGGGAGGTGTAAAAGATGGATTCTGTAGGAGAATAGATATGAGACTAGAGATGGGCTAAATGGGTCTACAGAAGTCTTGAAGGTGTCTGCAGGAGCAGACTGAAGAAGTCGAAAGGGTCATAGGGGGGACTGATGGTTAATAGAATTCTTTTCTTGTAGGAAGGAATATAGGGGATCTGAGGTAAGGGCAGAGGTATTGGAGGTTCCGACGAGGGCGGCAAAGGGGTCTGGGAAGACCAGAGTTGTTTTAATGTTAGAGAGTATTCATGTAGGAGGACAGAGAGTACTTGACAGAGAAACATAATGGATTTATGATACAACATAGTTAGGTAGAGGAAAGACAGGCTTACGGGAAGAACAGGGGTTTGCATAGGGAACAGAAGATATTTTTTGAGGACCTGAGAGTTGAAAAAGGAAAAAATGGTTCTCTGCAGGAGCCATAGAGGACCAGCTCGGGGATAGGAGTTATGCTACAATAGATTTAGGGGAGGACAGAGCGAAGCCCGGGGGCGGCCAGAGGCAGCCTGGGAGATATCCGTGATAGTGGTTTGAGAAGCTGTAGCCAAGAGAGTTTGGAGGGGGGTTTCACAGTCCATATGAATGGTTCATGCTAATCTGCAGTGTCCCCAAGTATGTTTTTTGACTAACAGGATAGGGGAGTACAACAAAAGGCCAGAATGAATAAGAGACTGGCTGCCCATAGCCTCCAACTATATTGCGAGGCGATGCCGTCGGTCTCCTTCAATAGGACACAAATGCGGTCATTTACTAAGGGTCGAAGGCCGCAACTTTCATGGTTTCCCGCAAATATTTCCATTTTGCCACCGACTATCCCCGGGATTTGATGCACGCCGATCGTATTGTGGCCCACATAGTGCGCAGTAGGCCCGTCGGAAACCGTGATTCGGAAAAAATGTGCTAATTTAAAAACGATTTGTGTCGCAAGCATCAAGAAGGGGCACTTACATGCACCTGATATTATTGCAGAGAAGTAAACTCCAGCGGACCAGCGCGCAGCAGCGACACCTCAACTGGATATTCCGGGTGCACAACTTAGTCGAATCCAGGCCAGACTGGGGTCGCAACTGGATCGTTGGTTAAGTAGTAAATGTGCCCATATATGAACTGAAGCGCCTCAGCCCCTGGCGCTTTGAGGGACATTAATCATAGTGGAGTCTCAGGTTCGCTGGTTTTGGGCGCCTGCTTGTGCTTTATCTTTTGCCTACTGCATCCTCTATGGATCTGAGTTCTGCCTAGTAAATGAACTTTGGATTTGTCGCATTTGTCCCATCATTTGCCGCCTAAATTAGCGCAAATTGCGCCGCATGTGAGATCTCATTTGTGGCAATAATTGACAAGGAGACTGAGGAAAATGTGGACAGAAAGAACGTCTCTAGCGGCCTGTCATCTCTGAAACAAAACCATCATTGTGATGTAAACTGCGGGACTCTAAAAGTGACAGAGATGGAAAAAAAAACTAAAAAATCTGCTGCAAATGAGTACGTTTCCTTTTTTTATTATAATTATGAAAAATGCGTACTGATAATATCCAGATCTGCTACAATAGACACTATATGCTATTCCTGCTTCTCCCAGAGGATGATCCATAGACAATGATCACTCACAGAGATGATCCCATAGACAATGATGACGTTGATATACTGGAGAATGTTAATTTAAACTGCCCCCTCCGCAAGTATTTCTCACATTGTGCCATAGAGGTTTGCGCGCACCAGAAAATGCTATGTTTTTAGTAGAAAAGGAGAAGTGGGTTGAAGTTTTTGGCAGCTGCAGCTGCAGTCAGGGGGGGTGCATTTTCTAGTGCCCATATTTGCTGCCTTTCTAGTGCGCCCTAAATAGGAATAGATCACGTGCAAACATCTGTATAGGAGGCACTCATATAAGTCAGATAAGGCGCCGCAGGGAACCTCAAAACCACTAAATGCCGCCTAATTAACGAGCATGCCGCTCAAAACAGTTCAACAGACTATGATTACTGTCCCTTGTCTGTTTCTATATGTGGCTCAAGTTTGGCCCTGAGGAGGGGCACCCTAATACTAACCGCTCCTCGCCTTATTGACAAGGCCTAAAATAACGCAATTCATGACAAGAAACGTTAAAATAAAACCGGATGGATGGATATTATACAGATAGATGAGCAAAGACTCTCGACTGGGCGTCTTCTGGCGTAATTGATTTGATACCCATATAGGCCAAATCAATGCGGCCAGATTTATCTTAAGTTCGTTCTTATTTTGAGCATTTTTTTGCCCCGGCTAAAGCCGGCCACATTTATCACCTTTTGTGCGCCTAATGTAGTAGCTAGTAGTGTCTTACGCCTACAATTACCTGGCGCCCGTTTTTTTGCCACGATTATCACAGCTACAACCATCTGTTTATAAGTATATTTTCTGCTCTTTTATTAATCACTTTACTTTAACAGTTTTAGGCGCATTTAGTCATGTTTAGATTCGGGGCAATTACATTCATCCTGCTACAAGCTCCTCTCTGCGTTACTCCTCCTACAGACAGCCATGAGAGATACACCACACAAGCACCCAGGTGTGTGACACCCATCACCCGTGACCTCCTCAGCAAGGGAAGCTTACTCCGTGGAGGGGAGTCCTCCAGGTGCTGTCTCTGCTGCCACCCTGTAAATTCTGCACATATCCCCACTCACTGATACTGGCCAGAAGACGGAGGGAGGCGACCTGTTTTGCTAGTATCTGCGCAAAATTCTGCAAGCTTCTGCAAACGTGTGCAAAGTCTCTCTGTGCCTTGCTTGAGCTCAGCGTTTTGCAGGAATATTTTGAAATAGAAGGATGATGAACTGTAAATATAGTCTGGCAGCGTCCTGTCTCTTAATGATTACATGTAAATCTATGTAATGCTTCCAGTGTCCCTGCGAGTCAGGGTATCATTAATCGGTCGCAGATCTATGTATATGTATTACCGTCGCATTTATGATGACTATGCCAGTGTAGGCTGATTGCTGCTAGAATGGACGGTTTCTGAAGGCCGGCTAGTTGCTTTTCTTCTCAGATAACCCACCTTCGCGGATGCGAGTGGTTTTGTCGCCCGTTTGTTTGCGCCTCATTGCCAAAATCGACACGTCTGATATATCATTAGGCTCACAACAAATCTGAGAATTGACACTATAGATGGGAGAAGTGGTTTATGGTTTAGCTGCGCGGAGGTGCTCTAATTAGACGTTTAATCTCAAAAAGCCGTTTCACAAAAATCCGGGGTGCGTACAACCGAAAAGGCGCAAAAACAACAGAAAACAAGCGATAAATTGATGAGCCAAACTGTCTCTTATTTGCAAAACCATATTTGTCTAATGTCAAAATTCTTTAGATAGATGTGATACCTTCTATGACCGTTTTTTTTTGTTTTGCGAATTTTTCATATATTGATATAATTGTAAAAAGTAAGTCAATGTAGAAAAAGTTCATATAAATCATTCTCTAGCCCGACAGAATTCTGCAGGAAACATCCAATCATTCACCATTAAGAAAGATTTTCATGACTAATAGTTATTTTTTGGGGGATTATTTATAAAAATAAAAAATGGATATAATTTTATGTTTATGATAATAATTAATGTTCAGCTTGTAGTATTAGAACCTGTCCTTGTCCCTCATGTGTGTCCGGCATACTGAGTCACTGCTCCTCCTATCACATACCATTATAAGGAGAACTTTGTCGGGGCCCGGCGCAGCCAACGTTGTCCTTACACCTAGTATATCACATGACCATCACTGCTGTGCGTATAGAGCCGATATATATGAAAGCAGGGGAGAGCAGGATCAACCTCGGCAACAAAAGAATGTGATTGGCTGTGACTTTATATGTGGCTGTTTCCCAAAGTCCGCGTGCCCTCTATGGAGACTTGACAATCAACTGGCGGACCCCACTGCGGGATGTGTTCAGGCGGGGAAAGGGGGTTTTTTTAAAGTGAAGGACCCCGTATTTATGATGCATTGATATTCGTTAAGATCACATTGTTTTCTATTAAAAGAAACAGTTTAAAAAAATAATATTTAAAAAAAACACAAGACACAGCCGTCATGACTGATGCATCTGATGCATTATGACAAGATGGAGACCAAATTATATCCTTTCTTTGGCGACTACTAAGTTGTCTCGTAGTAGTTGCGCCTAAATGCGGGGGCGCACGTTTTGCCCAGAATATACACAAGCTAAAACCATCTGCGATATGTAAGTTTCTCTGGCCTTATAATGCACTTTACTTTAACACAGTTTAGCGCAGTTTAGTGCGCAATGTTAGATTCGGCACTTACCATGTCATCCTGCTACAAGCTCCTCTCTGCTTCTCTCACAGCCCAGATAAGATGAGATAACACTGCCAGCAGACCAGGTGGCGATGTGTGTGACAACCAGCACCCATGTAGACCTCCTCATCAGTGGGCTTCCTCCTGGGGGATCCCCCAGTGCTGTCTCCGCTGCGCACCCCTGTAATTCCGACCACAATATCCCCGCCTCAGACACTGAGTGCTGAATTACCTGGCGGAGGGGACAACTTGGTTGTGTAGTACTGAATTGCAAGCTTCTGCAAACTTGTGCAAAATTCTCTTGCTTGCCTTGTTGAGCTAAGGTTTTGCAGAATGTTTTTGTAAATAAAAGTGATGAACCTGTAAATAGAGTTGCTGCACCAGCTCCTGTCTGTGAATGTATTAATGTATACTATTATATTGTTTTAGTGTCTCGCAGTGTATGGCTGAGCTTGCTGTTAGAAATGAGCTGTATGCACAGCGCCGGATCAGTGCTTTCTTCTCAGATAACGCACATCGCGGCTGGAGTGTTTTGCAGCGTTTTGCGCCCCTAAATGCCAAAAGCGCACGGTGAGAATATCATTAGCGCAGCAAAACATCTCCGAATTGATACGAATTTAGATGCAGGAGCGGAAAAGTGGATTATTTTAGCTCGCGCTGGGCTCTAATTTGAAGTTACATCGCAAAATGTCGCCAAAAACGTGCGCTCTCTCCTAACGAAAAAAGAGACGCAACAAAAACAACAGAAAAACAAGGATGATAAATGGGCCCAATATTTATGTAAAATATAAACATGAAGGGCCACATTTCTCATTTGTGACGCTAAGTGTTAAGTAGTGCCGCCTAAAGTCGGAGCGCCCCACCTGTTATTGCCAGAATATCCACAGAGCGACATACCATCTGTGATAAAGTGTATTTTCTGCCTCTTATTAATCACTTTACTTTAACACAGATTTCCAGGAGCAGTTAGGCGCAATTTTAGATTCGGGCACTTACATGTCATTGCTAACAAGCCATACTACATGCCCTTATCCACAGCCAGCATGAAGAGCATAAAACTCACAAGCATCCACCCAGGGGGTGAGTGACACCCTGCCACCCAGTGACCTCCTCAGCAGGAGCGTCTCTCTAGGAGGGGATCCCCAGTGCTGCGTCTCCTGCTGCACCCTGTAATTCTGCACCAATATCCACTCAGACACTTGCAGACTTACAGGGGGGACACTTGATGTCGTATCGACAACATTCTAGTAAACTTGTGCAAACTCTCTCTTGCTCTTGCTTCTTTAGCTCAGGTTTTGCAGAAATATTTTTGATAATAGAAGGGATATAGAACTGTAAATAGAGTCATGCAGTCTCCCTTGTCTGCTAATGCTAGCTAATGTCTGTATTATATGTTCCAGTGTCTGTAATGCTATCTAATGATATCTATTATATCGCTTCCAGTGTTTAAATTGTATCTAAGTATCTATATATGTTCCAGTGTCTGCAGCATCCATCGCTCCGTGCAATGTATCTAATGGTTCTATATATGTTACCAGTGCTATCTGTCAATGTATCTAAGGTATCCTATTATATGTCCAGTGTCTATGTAATGTATCTAATGTATCGATTATATGTTCCAGTGTCTTAGTAATGTATCTCAATGTATACTATTATATAGCTTCCAGTGTCTGTTAATGTATCTAATGTATCTATTATATGCTACAGTGCTCTGTAATGTATCTAATGTATCATCTATATGTTCTGTGTATGCCAACGTTGTATTGTAATGGATCTATTATAATGTTCTAGTGTTGCCAGTGTAATGGAGTATATATTATATGTTCCCAGTGTCTGCTGAGCTCTGCTGCCCTAGAACTGCAAAGCTCTTCTAGCACCAAAATCCGGAGCTACAGATGCTTTCTTCTCAGATAACGCCACCTTCGGGCTGGCAGGTTTTTGCGCCCCGTTTTTGCAGCCTAAATGCAAAAGTCGCACGTTGTGAATATCTTTAGGCGCAGCCAAACATCTGGATGACGATTAGATGAGGGAAAAAGGTGGGTATTTTTGCTGCGCGGACTCCTAATTTGACGTTAATCGCAAAAATTGGCGCACAAAACAGGCCCTATGTTCGCCCTCTAAACGAAAAGGCCCGCAAACATAAACAACAGAAAAAATAAGTGATAATGTGCCCGGAAGTTGACACAAAATACACAAAAAAAAAAATTCCCCATAAAGCCTATGCAGGAGAGCTGAAAATCTAGGATGATAAATGTGCAGTTTCCATGCTCAGATTCTCAATCAAAAAACTAGGATGGGAAAAAGAGGGAACAAATTGCATGACAACAAAAACTAGCATTAAAAATCACAAAAATGCACAATATAAACCCTATAAAAGAAGCAAAAGAAAGTTCAGAAAGTGATTTATCAAATGCTGTCTGATGGTTTTTTTTTGGTTCATCTGCGCCCTGACTCTGCCGTGAGAGCTTTTTGAGATTTTTTTAGAGACATTTTAAAAAGTCGCATGTCATAAATTAGGAAAACCATCTGGATTACTTAAGTTAAATAAGGCGTAAGTGGTAATATCCATGTGCCGATTAACTTTGGAAAAAGTCTCAAAAAAGTCTAAAAAAAAAGACACAAATAATACTTAAGCCAAAAAAAATGTCTCAAAAAACACACCAAAAAGTCGCAAAAAAAGATGCATAATGGACCCAAAGTGTGAACGATAGATCGATAGAATATGAGAGAGATAGATATGAGATAGATAGATAGATAGATTAGATAGCATAGATGATAGATAGATATGAGATAGATAGCTATGAGATAGATAGATAGATAGATAGATATGAGATAGATTAGATAGCATATGAGATAGATAGCTATATGAGATAGATAGATAGAATCAGATAGATAGATAGGATAGCATAGATAGATAGATGATAGATAGATAGCATAGATAGGAGGATAGATAGATAGATATGAAGATAGCTCGATACTGAGATAGATAGAAGATAGATAGATCATGAGATAGATAGAGATAGATAGATAGATAGATAGATAGATAGATAGAATTAGATTATGAGATAGATAGATAGCATATGAGATAGATAGATAGAATGAGATAGATAGATATGACGATTAGATAGATAGAGAGATAGAGTAGCATATGAGATAGATAGAGATGCGATCCGCTAGATAGATAGATAGATAGATAGTATAGCTAGGTATGAGATAGATAGATAGGTATGAGATATAGATAGATAGATAGCGAAGATAGATAGATAGCTATGAAGATAGATAGATATGAGATAGATAGATAGAGTTATGAGTAGATAGATGATAGATAAATATATAGATAGATAGATAGATATGAGGATAGATAGCATAGATAGATCGGATAGATAGATAGGAGATAAGATAGATCAGATAGGAGATAGATAGATAGATAGAAGATAGGAGCATAGTAGATAGATAGATAGATAGATAGATAGGAGGATAGATAGATAGATAGAAGTAGGAGATAGATAGAGAATAGATAGATAGTAGATCGATAGATAGGAGATAGTAGCTAGCTAGATATAGAAGATAGATAGGAGATAGTAGATAGATAGATAGATAGAAGGAGATAGATAGATATGAGAGATAGATAGATAGGATCTGAGATAGAAGATAGATATGAGATAGGATGATAGATATGAGATGGAAGATTATGAAAAAGATAGATAGTAGATAGATAGATGATAGATATGAGATAGATAGATAGATAGATAGAAGAGAGATAGATAGGTATGAGATAGGATTAGATAGGTATGAAGATGATAGATAGGAGCGATAGCTAGAGATAGATAGATATGAGATAGATAGATAGATAAATATATAGTAGATAGATAGATAGTAGATAGATAGATAGATCGATAGATAGATAGGCGATAGAAGATCGATAGATAGGAGATGGATAGCTAAGATCAGCTGATAGGGAGATAGAGCGATAGATAAGATAGGAGATGAGATAGATAGATGATAGATATATGAGATAGATGATAGATAGATAGATAGGGAGATAGATAGATAGATAGATAGATAGATAGATAGATAGATAGATAGGAGATAGATAGGAGATAGATAAGATAAGATAGATAGATAGATAGATAGATAGATAGAGATAGATAGAAGATAGATATGAGATAGATAGATAGATAGATAGATGATAATATGAGATCGACAGATAGATAGATAGTCGATTGATTAGATAGGAGAAGATAGATAGATAGATATAGATAGATATGAGAGAGATAGATAGATAATAGATAGATAGATATGAGATAGAAGATAGATAGTAGATAGATAGATAGATAGAGATCGATAGAGATTAGAAGAGAGCTAGATAGATAGATAGATAGATAGATAGATAGTAGGAGATGGATAGATAGATAGAGATAGATAGATAGATAGAAGATAGGTAGATAGATAGATAGTAGATAGGAGATAGATAGATAGATAGAAGGAGAAGATAGATAGGAGATAGATAGATAGATAGATAGATAGAAGATATGCAGGATAGATAGATAGATAGATAGATAGGAGTAGAAGATAGATATGAGATAGATAGTAGATAGATAGATAGTAGATAGATAGAAGATAGAAGATAGGAGATAGATAGGAGATAGATAGATAGATAGATAGATAGATATTGATAGATAGATAGATAGAGAAGTAGATAGGATAGATAGATAGATGAGATAGATAGAATGAGATAGATAGTAGATAGAAGATTAGATAGATAGATAGATATGAGATAGATAGATAGATATGAGATAGGATAGTAGATATGAGATAGATAGATAGATAGATAGATAGATAGAAGATAGATAGATATGAAGATAGATAGATAGATAGATGAGATAGATATGAGATAGATAGATAGATAGATATGAGATAGATAGATAGATAGTTAGATAGATATGAGATAGATAGATAGATAGGTAAACGAAAGCAGGCAGCACTCCAGATCATGCGGTGAAAAAATCTTTCTTTTTTATTCATGCTCAAAAAGTACATAATAGTGCGCAACGTTTTCAGGCTCAAGGAGCCTTTTTCAAGCTAGTGAGATAAGTGAGAGTCATACATTTATACCAAACATAGTGTCACATGACCGACAAGGTCCCCCCTCATTACATATCGCGTCATTCAATCAAATAAGTGCATGTTTTCTGACAAAAAATATATAAACAATGTCCATAGTAAGTATCATATTTGTGGTTAGTCAGTTATAAAGGCATACGTTGGTAGTATATTCTTGACATTATATACAGTGTCCCATGTGCTGGTTACAATAAAGTGGGCATAGTGCAAATAAACATTAAAACATTCAATTCATAATCTCTAAAAGATAGCCTGTGTTTGGGGCTCACCATTCCGGTTCCATGGGGGTTTGGTGCATAACTCCGCGTATGCACTTTATAACTGAATGAACTATGATCTTACTATGACATTGTTTATAGATTTTGGTCAGAAAAACTGCACTTATTTGATTGAAATGACGCGAATGCTAATGTGGGGAGGGACTGTTGGTCATGTGAACCCACTATGTCTTCGGTATTAAAGGTATGACTTCACTGATATCACTAGGCTTGAAAAAGGCTCCTTGGAGCTGAAACGTTGCTGCACTATTGATGTACTTTGAGCATGGAATAAAAAAGAAAAGATTTTTCACGCATGATTGGAGTGCTGCCTGCTTTTGTTTACTACATTGGGAGGTCTTGAGGCTATAGTTCCTAGTGAGCAATGCACCACTACAAATTACCTTGATTTTGTGGCTGTTTGGACTTTTTTCACGTAGACTAGATAGATAGATAGGCCACATTTATCAATTTTGTGCGCCTAAGTGTCAGTAGTTGCGCCTAAATTCTGGCGCACTGTTTTGCCAGAATTATCACAAGCTAACAACCATCTGTGAGAAGGCTATATTACCTCATCTTATTAATAAATTACTTTAACAAAGTTTTGGACACCTTTAGGCGCAGTTAGGCGCAATGTTAGATTCAGGGCACTTACATGTGATCCTGCTACAAGCTCCTCTCTGTCTGCTTCTTCCCACAGCCCGAAGAGAATGAGATAACACTCACAGCAGCAGCACCCAAGGTGTGTGACACCCTCCACACCCAGAGTGACTCCTCAAGCGTTGGCTTTTCATCCTGGAGGGGATCCCCCAGTGTGGTACTCCTGCTTGCCCCCTGTAATCTGCACAATATCCCCCTCAGACACTAGTGGCAGAATTAAATGGGGGACAGTTGTTTGTAGTATCTGCAAAATTCTGGCAAACTTGTTGGCAAAACTTTCTCTGCTCTTGCTGTGAGCTCAGCGTTTTGCAGAAAGTTTTGTAAAGAGAAGGTGATGATACTGTAAATAGAGTTTGCAGCTCCTGTCTGTAATGATCTAATGTATATATTATATGTACTAGTGTCTGGCTGAGCTTTGCGTGCTAGAAATGAGCTCTTCTGCAAGGGGGCTCAGTGCTTTTATTCTCCGATAACGCCACCTTCGGGCTGGAGTGTTTTGCGCCCGTTTTGCACCTAAAGTTGGAAAAAACGTTGCAAGGGATAATATCATTCAGGCGCAGAAAACATCTGGCTTGGTAAGATAGATGAGGGAAAGCTACTTGTTTTTGCTGCGCAGGCTAGTTTGGGTTTGTTAATCGCAAAAATGGGCAAAAAAAAAACGGTGCGCATGAATGAAAAGGCGCCAAAAACAACAGAAAAAACGAGTGATTAAATGTGGCATAGGAATTAGGATCGAATGAGAAGATAGAGATAGATAGTAGTAGATAGATAGTCTAGATAGATGAG
The DNA here is from genome assembly GCA_019512145.1 of Engystomops pustulosus. Classification (NCBI taxonomy): domain Eukaryota; kingdom Metazoa; phylum Chordata; class Amphibia; order Anura; family Leptodactylidae; genus Engystomops; species Engystomops pustulosus. The sequence continues at coordinate 144,412 of WNYA01000173.1, read as the reverse complement.
AGTAGCTAGCTAGGAGATAGAAGATAAATGATCGATATGCGAGAAGAAGATAGGAGATGATAGATAGTTCGAATTAACTAGTGATATTTCTGCGATAGAAGATAGATAGATTATGAGAATAGAAGTGATAGAAAAGCAGGCGATACCCGTAAAATAGTGCCACCTCCCCCTTTGTTTTTTTTTTTTCCCTCCCCCTTTTTCTTTTTTTTTCCTTTCCTCCCCCCCCCCCCCCCCCTTTTTCCTTTTTCTTTTTCTCCTCTCTTTCCCTTCCCCTCTTCTTTCCCTCTTCTTCCCTCCCCCTCCCTTCCCTCCTTTTTCTCCTCTCTTCTCCTCCCTCCTCTTCTCTTTTCTCTCTCTCTCCTCCTCTTCTCTTTCTTCTTTCCTTTCCCTCCTCTTTTCTTCTCTCCTTCCCTCTTTTTCTCTTCTTCTTTCCCTCTTCTTCCTCTTTTACGTGGCAATGCAAACACAAGTGAATCTCTAGCCAAATGAGTTTTGTATTCTGTAACACAAGTCAAACATAAAAAAAATCCTATAAATCGTATTTTCCGGACTATAAGGCACACAAAAAATCCTTTGATTTTCTTAGAAATCAAAGATACGCCTTATTGTCCAATGCGCCTTATATATGAACCGTACAGACGACAGCTGCCTTGCACAAGTCTGCCACCTGCTGGTCATTCATCCTTATAATCAGGTGCGCCTTATAATCCAGTGCGCCTTATATATGATCCTAGACGTTTTAGCAGGCATTTATTGATGGTGCGCCTTATAATCCGGTGCACCTTATAGTCCAAAAAATACTGTAAATGGCCATAATTGTGGTGTCCCTTAAAAAAAAGCAATAAAACAAAAAAAAATGTCATTTTACTATGAAAATACCAGACAGACTTCTATCTTTTTTTTTTTAAGCATGTGAGATGCTTATAGGGTTAAAAACTTTGCCAAAGGCTGTTTTGAATATTGTAAATGTTAATTAGAAATTAATTTGGGCCGTTAGACTAACTACACGATGAGCATAACTTTTAGAAATCACAAAACTTCACATTTTAATAATAATAATAATTCCTTTATTTATATAGCGCACACACATTACGCAGCCAAATGAGTCATTTTTCCATATTTTCACAAAATTCACAATTTTTCCAAATAAATAAATGCTAAACAAATTAACCAACAACAAGTCATGAAATAAAATAATGTACCGTTTATACTCGAGTATAAGCCGACCCGAGTATAAGCCGAGGCCCCTAATTTTACCACAAAAAACTGTGAAAACCTATTGACTCAAGTATAAGCCGAGGGTGGGAAATGCATTGGTCACAGCCTCTCCAGTATGTAGCCAGCCAGCCCCAGTGTATATAGCCTGCCAGCCCCTGCCCCAATGTATATAGCTTGCCAGCCCCTGCCCCAGTGTATATAGCCTGCCAGCCCCTGCCCCAGTGTATATAGCCTGCCAGCCCCTGCCCCAGTGTATATAGCCTGCCAGCCCCTGCCCCAGTGTATATAGCCCCCCCTTCCCCGTTGTGCAGCACAACAATACCGGATGGATCGCACAGAAGATCTACGGGTGCCGCCAGAAAGGTGAGTTTTGATTTATTTATTTTTTTGACTCGAGTATAAGCCGAGTTTGGGTTTTTCAGCACATTTTTTGTGCTGAAAAACTAGGCTTATACTCAAGTATATAAGGTAGGTTAAAGTGCAGGTCACCGGCTTTTACTCGCCAGCTGCAGTGGCAGATTAAGTCTCCCACGGGCCCCAGGCTGGTCACATGACTAGGCCCCCCCCCTAGCATCCAAACCAACAAGTGCCCGGATATTAGGACTTAAAGGGGTATTTGCACCTCGCTGAGTTTAGTTTAATCAATCCCTAATAGAAGGAAAAATATGTCTTCAATTTATCATTTTTTTATATATATACTGTAAATAGGGTTTCCTGACCTCCGAACCCACCGGAGAGCACAAGTAGGGGACATTTATCAAACTGGGGCACACTTACATACCTGTCCCGTTGTGATCCCAGAGGTGCGTTGTCCAACAAGGATTCAGAGCTGCCGCGATTCACTAAGATTGTGCGCCTGTTATCCTGCATGTGTCGCTTCCCCGCTCAGGTCCGTCGGAGTTCACCTTCTTCTTCCCGATGCATATCAGAAGAATATGCGACGTTTGTGCGGTCCGCGGATCCAAGTAAATGAGCCCCAATGTGTTACTTCTCAGTTTACGGTACCTTCAGGCTGGAGTGCTTTTGCGCCATTTTTGCGCCTGAATGAAAAGTCGCAAATGATGAATATTATTAGGCGCAGCAAAACATCTCGATTGGTAGGATAAATTGTGAAAACCTGGTTATTTTTGGTGTTTAGTCGCAAAACTGGCGCAAAAACAGTGCGACAATATGAAAAACAGAAAAAGTGAGTGATACATCTGGCCCTATATATTTTATATCCTCTATGTACTCTATGGGGCAGATTTATCAAGCTGCCTAAGAGTATGAATGTGCTTAGTTGCCCATGGCAACCAATTACAGCTCAGCTTTAATTTTACTAGCGCTCATGAATATTTAAAGGGGAGCTGTAAGCACATTCTTACTCTTATATTCTTATACACATTCTTACTCTTATACTCTTTCTTGGGAGTTCTCTCTTGCTGAGTACAATGGGCATACTTGCTGGCGCTCCACTCCGGAGTCCAGCTCGGATCTCCAGTTGTTTAAGGACGCCTTGGGTGGGCAGGCTTTTGGAGCTATTTTTGGTTCAGCTTGGTGCGCAGACACGTGGCCCCCTTCATGGTGTGACCGTGGCTGGGCGGTAATCTCACCCTTCTCGAGCTTTTTCCTATTGTAGTGGCAGTTGAATTGTGGGGGGCTTCCATGTCTGCTAAATCTATCGTGTTCTGGACAGATAATTTGAGTGTGGTGCATGTAATTATTAACCTTTCTTCTTCCTCCCCTCCAGTTCTAGTGTTGCTGCGTAGGCTGGTGCTTCGCTGCCTCCAGCACAATATTTCTTTTAGGGCCCGCCATGTCCCAGGGGTGGATAATACAGCGGCTGATGCTCTATCTCGTTTTCGTTGGCAGTTTTTCGGGATCTGTTTCAGTCAGCAGACTTGCAGGGGACCCCTTGTCCGGGTTCCCTTTGGACCGCGATGGAGGCCAGCTGGTCCCACTTGTAAGGTCGTCAGTTGCCCCTTCCACGTGGACGGCGCATGGTAAAGCATGGCGGGATTTGTGTGGGTTAGCGGGGGAGCGGGTGGTTGGTGGTGATCCTAGCCGGTTTCTTTCTCCATTTTGCTTCGCTTGTTAGCCCCCCTTCCCTCCGTGTGCTTGGAGGAGTTTGAAGTGTTGTTGTTTCGTGCAGCTTTTCTCGTTTTTTGGAGCCTTGCGTGTGTTGGAGTTGGTGGCGCCGAGTGCTATGCATGCTGGTGGTTTGTTTTTGGAAGATGTGGTTCTCTCGAGCAATGGTTTTGCGCTTTAGGCTTCGTCGCTCTAAAACTGACATGTGGGGGCGAGGTTGTTGGGTGACGCTGCGTCCCTTAGAAGGCGAGGCTTGCCCCGTGTTCGCTGTTGGGAGAGTGCAGTTCCTGGTTCACAGGGACTCTTCTCCTTTGACTCGGTATCAATTTGCTTCAGTATTTAAGAAGGCCCTGGTGGCGGTCGGGCTTCCCTCGGCTGAGTATGGGACCCATTCCTTCCATATTGGGGCGGCGACCACGGCTAGCAAGTTGGGTTTGTCTGATGGGGATGTACAGCGCATAGGGAGATGGCGTTCCAACTGTTTTGCAGGCTATGTTCGCCCTGATTTGCTCTTGTAGTAATGTGTTTTCTTTTCCAGGTCCTCGTCCGGCTGTGTGGCTGATGTGGGTGGAAGATCATTGGGGTTTTATGACGTTGATGTCTTCTGGCGTGGTCTCTGTGGTCAGTGCTGGTTGCAGGCTCTCCCAGAGGTCATGGAGATCAGTCGTCGTCTTCCCGTTCCAACGGTGCTGGTGATTCATCTTGGTGGCAACGACCTCTGCCATGTTCGTCTCAGTGAGCTAATTGCCCTAATCCAGCCCGAGCGGTTTGCTTCCTATTTCAGACAATTGGTGTTGGTGTGGTCGGAAATTATTCCGAGGGCTGTGTGGGAAGGTGCCCGGGATGTGGCGGCTACTGAGAGAGGGCGGAGATTGTTGAACACCCGGGTGTTGAGATTTGTTCGGGCCAGAGGTGGCGTAGTTATTCGCCACAGGCAATTGGAAGGGGATAACAGCTGTTTGCTGATGGCCGACGGGGTCCATCTTACAGACATTGGCCTGGATATATTTTTGTTCGGGTTGCAAGATGGCATTGAGAGAGCTTTGTTTTGGTTGGCTGGAGGTCGGAGGGTCGTGTAGGTGGTACACGACCTCCTTCAGGGCGGATAGTTGGGGTTATTTGGCCTACATGCCCATTGGCTGGCCGGCAAACAGGTGGGAGGGTTTTGCACTTTATGTATGCTGTTATTTAAATTTGTTCAATTTATGTTTTGGAAATAATACAAAAAAAATGTTAAAAAAAAAAAAATAAATGTTTATATGATGGTTATCTTCTATAAAGCTGTGGCCGATCCTCATGTCAACCCACATGTTCAACTTGAATACAAGTCTCTGTGTGTTTATTAGCGGCGAATATTGGTTCAGGGTTAAAGTGGCCCGTGCTCCCGGTGGTTTGGGCTTAACTTTATTTGGGCAGTCGTTGCAGATACTACAGACAAGTGCCCCCCATGTAATTCTTCACAGTATCACCAGTGTGTCTGACGGGGATACTGTGCAGAATTACAGGGGTGCAGCAGGAGACCAGCACTGGGGGATCCTCTCCAGGAGAAGCCCCTGCTGAGGACATCACTGGGTGCTGGGTGTCACATACCTGGGAGCTGCTGAGGAGGTCACTGGGTGCAGGGTGTCACACACCTGGGTGCTGCTGTGAGTGTTATCTTCATTCTGGGCTATGGGAGAAGCAGAGAGGAGCTTGTAGCAGGATCACATGTAACTGCCCGAATCTAACATTGCACCGAAACTGCACCAAAATGGCGCCTAAACTGTGTTAAAGTAAAATGATTAATAAGAGGCAAGATATTAACTTATCACAGATGGTTGTAGCTTGTGATAATTCTAGCAAAACAGTGCGCCAGAATTAAGGCGCAACTACTACACTTAGTCTCACAAAAGTGATAAATGTGGCCCATAGAATACATAGGGCTACATGTATCACAGTTTATTTCTGTTATTTTTGCGCCTTTTCATACTGTCGCACTATTTTTGCGCTATTTCTGCGACTAAACACCAAACTAGCCACGCAGCAAAAATAACCAGGATTCCCTCATCTATCTTACCAATCCAGATGTTTTGTTGCGCCTAATGATATTCATCATTTGCGGCTTTTCATTCAGGCGAAAAACGGGCGCAAAAACTCTCCAGCCCGAAGGTGGCGTAAACTGAGAAGTAACACTGAGCCCCTGTGCAGAGCAGCTCATCCCCAGCAGCAGAGCTCAGCCAGACACTAGTACAGACATTACAGACACTGCAGACATTAGTACAGATAATAAAGACATTACATACACTGCAGACACTAGTACACACATTACATACACTGCAGACACTAGTACAGACATTACATACACTGCAGACACTAGTACACACATTACATACACTGCAGACACTAGTACAGACATTACATACACTGCAGACACTAGTACAGACATTACATACACTGCAGACACTAGTACACACATTACATACAATGCAGGCACTAGTACAGATATTACATACACTGCACACACTAGTACAGACATTACATACACTGCAGACACTAGTACACACATTACATACACTGCACACACTAGTACAGATATTACATACACTGCACACACTAGTACAGATATTACATACACTGCAGACACTAGAGACAAGAAAAAAAGATAGTTCCTGCTCACCTTCTGTCGTGCATAGTCCCCAGCGCGAAAACATCCAAAGAAACCCCACGGACCGCAGGCACGAAATCCAAAACGAACAAACGATGTCTGCGTTTTCAGGGATATTGCAGATAAAATCAAAATTCTTTATTGTATGCCGTTAAAATCCAGAATAGGCAGATAGCATAGGTGTGAGGGTCCAAGTATAGCGACCTACGCGTTTCGCCCTTAAGCGGGCTTAGTCATGGTCTGTAACAAACAGTGTGCAATCTCTCGATTTAAAAACCCCCCGCTCCCGAGATGGCATGTGACGTCACGGTCACGTGATGTGAGTCACGTGATCGGACTAAGCCACGCCCACTCCGGAACGGTACGATTCCAAATACAATAAGAACTGTAAGGAAAATAAAACACAAATCTATATAAAGGAAGATGTATGGGTGAAGACTTAGGATGAATTACATGGAAGCCGTAAGGAAAAGAAATAGCTCTAAGTTACATACCATATGAAAGTGTGAACACATATGCAGATACTAAAATAGGTTTAGTTAGGAGTATATACTTAGCATGGAATGACACAAGGCACATATATAGGTAGTGAATGGTGCCAAAGATCAGATTGAAATGACAGACTAACAATAATAAAAACATGCTAATTAGTAACAAAGAATCAATCCTGTCTAAGGTTCAGGCCTAGAGGGGTGTTTGTATGTAAACATCCAATATGTTTCCCTTCATGAGCTTGTCTCTGTGGTCTCCCCCTCTCTCTGGGTTTTTCACTTTTTCGATGCCCTGCCATTTGAATTACTGTTGTCACCATTATGTACATCGCGAAAATGCTTAGAGGCTGCTGACATGTTAGTTAAATCAATTTTTTAGTCTGACAGAGTTTTCTAATCGCGACTTTCAAGGAATTGGGGGTATAACCCACATATTGAGATTGCACTCCACACATGATATTAGATAAAAATACACAGGTGGTGGCAGTTCATATATGGTTAATATTGTATTTTTTCTTGGTGGTACACGATGTGAAATTATCTATAGTCAGAAGAGGTTCACAGGTGATGCATCTAAGGTGCCCACATTTATGGTTGCCAGGTGATGTAAACATGAGTATTTCTTATTACAACTTCATTAGTGTGGCTTTTAAAACATTGGGGAAACAATGAGCCTAAGTGGGTGCTTTTTTAGATAAATTCTCACGCCGTCTGACAGACTCTTTGAGTTCTACATTTTGCTCTAAGATAGGTAAGTATTAGTTATAACTCTTTTCACAAGATGAAACTGATGACTGTAGGTGGTACAAAAGTGATTGGTTTCGGATTGGATTCGTTTTATGATGTTTCCTATCTACGGGAGTGCATTTCTGTCTACTTTGGGATCCTATTCCGAGCTTGAAGTTTAAAACATTCGGTTTTGTACTCCCTTGTTTAAATTCTTTTCCCATTCTAGCATTTGTGTATTGAAAATTGTGGTCTGAGGAGCTATTTCGCGAGGCGGATTAATTCGCCATAGGGTATGATGTCATGACATGCCTGGGAGGACAGGAGGTAGCTAATAGTACCATATCCCTGCTGTTGGTTTTCGAAAAGGAGACACATGAATAGTGTATTATGACTTGGATTGTACATCTAAATAATCCAATATGATTACCACCAAAAAAATGTGTGAATTTTAGGGTTCATATTGTTTCGTTGATATATTTAGCAAAATTGTCAAACTCCGCATTTGAGCTTGCCACAACCACAGAAGGTCGTCAATAAAAGCGACCAACCATTTAATGCATGTTTGAAGGGATTAGAGTCTGTGAAAAATATGATTAATTTCCATTGTGTCATAAAAATATTAGCAAGGGAGGGGGAGAACTTGGCCCCCATAGGGGCCCCCTCCACTTGCAGATAGAACTGGGAGTCAAACATGAAAAAGTTATTTTGGAGAAGGAAATGTCTTCTAAAACTTCTAAAATTCACACATTTTTTTGGTGGTAATCATATTGATTATTTAGATGTAACAATCCAAGGTCATAATAACACTATCAATGTGTCTCCTTTTCGAAAACCTACAGCAGGGAATAGTGTACTATTAGCTACCTCCTGTCATCCCAGGCATGTCATTGACAATATACCCTATGGCGAATTAATCCGCCTTCGTCGAAATAGCTCCTCAGACCAAATTTTCAATACACAAATGCTAGAATGGGAAAAGAGATTTAGAACAAGGGAGTACAAACCGAATGTTTTAACTTCAGCTCGGAATAGGATCCACAAAGTAGACAGAAATGCACTCCTCGTAGATAGGAAACATCATCACAACGAATCCAATCCGAAACCAATCACTTTTGTGACCACCTACAGTAATCAGTTTCATCTTGTGAAAAGAGTTATAACTAAATACTTACCTATCTTAGAGCAAAATGTAGAACTCAAAGAATGTCTGGCAGACGGGCGTGAGAATTATATCTAAAAAAGCACCCACTGTAGGCTCAATTGTTTCCCCAATGTATTTAAAAGCCACACTAATGAGAGTTTGTAATAAAAAATACTCATGGTTACAATCATCCTGGCAACCATAAATTGGGCACCTTAGATGCATCACTGTGAACATTCTGACTATAAGATAATTTCACATCGTGTACCACCAAGAAAAAATACAATATTAACACATATTGAACTGCAACACCACTGTGTAGTTATTAATATCATGTGTGGAGTGCAATACAATATGTGGTTATACCACCAATCCTTGAAAGTCCGGTATAGAAAACATCTGTCAGACATAAAAAATTCTAATTTAACTAACATGTCAGCGCCCTCTAAGCATTTCGCGATGTACATAATGGTGACAACAGTAATTTCAAATGGCTGGGCATCGAAAAAGTGAAAAAACCAGAGAGAGGGGGAGACACACAGGAGAAAGACTCATGAACAGGGAAAAATATTGGATGTTTACATTACAAACAACCCAAACCTCTAGGCCTGAACCTTAGAACAGGATTTGATCTTTGTTACTAATTAGCATGTTTTTATTATTGTTAGTCCGTTGTCATTCAATCTTGATACTTTGTCACCATTCAATAATATATGTGCCTGGTGTCATTCCATGCTAAGTATAATCCTAAAAACACCTATGTAGTATCTGCATATGTGTCACACTTTCATATAGTATGTTAACTTAGAGCTTATTTCTTTCTTACAGGCTTCCATGTAATTCCATCCTAGTCTTCACCCATACATCTTACCTTATATAGATTTGTGTTTTTATTTTCATTACAGTTCTTATTGTATTGGAATCGTACCGTTCCGGAGTGGGCGTGGTTAGTCCGATCACGTGACTCACACCGTGACCGTGACGTCACACGCCATCTCGGAGCGGGGGGGTTTTAAATCGAGAGATTGCACAATGTTGTATAGACCATGACTAAGCCCGCTTAAGGGCGAAACGGTAGGCTATACTGGGACCCTCACACCATGCTAGCTGCCTATTACTGGAATTTTAACGGCATACAATAAAGAATTTTGATTTTATCTGCAATATCCCTGAAAGCGCAGACATCGTTTGTTCGTTTTGGACTGCAGACACTAGTACACACATTACATACAATGCAGGCACTAGTACAGATATTACATACACTGCAGACACTAGTACAGACATTACATACACTGCAGACACTAGTACACACATTACATACAATGCAGACACTAGTACAGATATTACATACACTGCAGACACTAGTACAGACATTACATACACTGCAGACACTAGTACACACATTACATACACTGCAGACACTAGTACAGATTATACAGACACTGCAGACACTTGTACAGACATTACATACACTGCAGACACTAGTACACACATTACATACAATGCAGGCACTAGTACAGATAATACAGACATTACATACACTGCAGACAATAGTACAGACACTTCATACACTGCAGACACTAGTACACACATTACATACACTGCAGACACTAGTACAGATAATACAGACCTTACATACACTACAGACACTAGTACAGATAATACAGACATTACATACACTGCAGACACTAGTACACACATTACATACACTGCAGACACTAGTTCAGATACTAGAGAAACTACAGACACTAGTACAGACATTACATAAACTGCAGACACTAGTACAGACATTACATACACTGCAGACACTAGTACAGATAATACAGACATTACATACACTGCAGACACTAGTACAGATAATACAGACACTACATACACTGCAGACACTAGTACAGATAATACAGACATTACATAAACTGCAGACACTAGTACACACATTACATACACTGAAGACACTACCTGTAGCCACTGTATAGTATAGCAGCAGAGCTCAGCAGACACTAGTACAGATAATACAGACACTACCTGTAGCCTCTGTATAGTACAGCAGCAGAGCTCAGCAGACACTAGTACAGATAATACAGACATTAGATACATTACAGACAGGAGCTGCAGACTCTATTTACAGATCATCACCTTCTATTTACTAAACAATCTGCAGAATCCTCAGCTCAGAGCAGGAGAGGAGAGAAGTTTGCAGGATTTTGCAGATAATACAGAGAAGTGTCCCCGTGTAGCAGGATAGAAGAAAAGTGAGTGGGAGCTGCAGACAGGGCAGAGAAGTGTCCCCCGTGTAGCAGGATAGAAGAAAAGTCCGTGGGAGCTGCAGACAGGACAGAGAAGTGTCCCCCCTGTAGCAGGATGACCACACTGGTGTGAGGGGAATACTGTGCAGAATTACAGAGGGGCAGCAGAAGGTCAGCACTGGGGGATCCCCTCCAGGAGAAGCCACTGCTGAGGAGGTCACTGGGTGCAGGGCGTCACACACCTGGGTGCTGCTGTGAGGGTCATTTTCATTCTGGGCTGTGGGAGAAGCAGCTAACATTGCACCTAAACAGCGCCAAAAGTGCGCCTAAACTGTGTTAACGTAAAGTGATTAATAAGAGGCAGGAAGGAATTCAACTTATCACAGATGGTTGTAACTTGTGATAATTCTGGGGCAACAGTGCGCCAGAATTTAGGCGCAACTACTACACTTAGGCGCACAAAAGTGATACATCTTGCCCATAGTTATTAAATTTGTCTCTAATTTGCGACTTTTTTGGGTGCAAGCAAAAGTCCGGCACTTAGTGGTTTTGAGTCCCTGCACCTTATGGGCATCTATCACTAATTTGCGCCTAAAAAGTTGTGCATATACTCCTGCTCTGAGCAGGTGCACTTAAAGAAAACTTCCCTTTTCATTACTGAAAACAAAGGTTTTCTGTTCCAAAATGAAAAATTCCCTCTATGCAAAATAAAAAATACTTCAGCGCAGATTTAAAATGTAAAATTTCTCCAGTGACGACATTATCATTTTCTATAGGATCATCTCCTCCAAGTATTATCAGACTCCATTTCCTGTACATTATAATAAAAAAGGCAAAGACTCATTGGAGCAAGAATTTTTTTTTATTTTTATTTTTTACATATCTGTAACTTTTAGTCCCTGAAGTTACATCACAATGTGGTCCGGACATTGTACAAGCTGAGACTTTATGTGCAGAGATGATGACGCCCTGAACGTTCTGTCACATTTTTTCAATCTTTTTCCATTATTAGTCACAAATGGGATCTACTTTGTAGGGTAAAAATTTGAGACAAATTTGGCGCAAATGAATCGGACATGAGACAATTCAAAAACTAAGGCAGAACTAGATCCATCATAGATCACAAGAACAAACCAGGCGCAAAAATAGGTCAACCTGAGACCCCCTATGATTAATGTCCCCCTGTATTATTTGCAGTTCCCAGTGTAGTGTGCAGGGGGCGCCTGTTGCAGGATTTCTGGGGCCCGTTCTTCATGAATCTGGTGCACTACCCCGACAGAGTGCACCACTTTAGACCACAAGAGCAAAAAAAAAACTGTGGCACAAGGCAATTACTGGAAATGTTCAGAGCGACCCTTCTTTTGTAGGGGGATTTGTATAATAACCCCTCCCTGCTGTAGCTTCACAGGCTGTTATACTGTGCAGGTGTACTTCCTCCTCCCACTGTGTGAGATTACAGCAGGCAGATAGATAGGGAAGTGCTGAAGGAGCAGGTGGTGGACAAAACAGTGTAACAGCCTGTGAACCTACAGCACTGAGGGGCTCTGGTAATAAACCCCCTAGAGCCCTTTTGGGCCATTAGCATAATTTATGTTGATTTTAGGGAGATCATGGATAACAAATATAAGTCCACAGTCACAGTGCAAGATTTCCTTTAAACTTTATGCACTGGTAAAACTTTTCCAGACATCTGCATGGCTTGAAAAAATAAAAAAAAAACCATTACATCATATTACAGAATAATATATCAAATTTAAAAAAGCATTTGAGAATAACATAATGTAATGATGGAACGTGGACCATGAAGATAGAAAGGCGTACCATTATGTGCCAACAGATGGAGACAAAACACAAGGAAAAGTACAATTGCTGCAGTGTAATCATATCCTAAGGTAAAAACTCCTGGGTAAAAAAAAAAATCACTCAAAATAGAAAATAGAAAAATAAAGAAATAACAATACATGATAAATCAAGGGGAAAAAACTTTATACGTCAAACAAGGTCAACAAAGATCAAATACATTATCAAAAAACACCTTTACATACAAAACTAAAAGAAACTGTAATGTAGTGAGAATGGCATTCTGGGACATAGACTGGTCCTGTGTAGATTGATGCAGGTCTCTCGTTGTCAGGGGCTTCTGTTGTGGGTGGTGGTTGGGGAGCTGAAAGGAGTGACCAGATTGATGCACGTGCTGCTGGGGAGGTTGTTGCTGTGATATCAAATATGGAGAGGTTTAATGTGGCACATACTGGGCCAAGAGTATTTGTTCCCAGCACCCCAGTAGCCTTGGGTGCTATAAGATTGGCCGGGCATCATATCATGGGAAAACAACATCTCCTTATAGCTGTGGGGGACTTGTCTTGGCCACAGGAGTGGGATCTGGTACAATTGTGCCATAGAGATGGACATGGTCAATGCCAAAATAAACAGCTCAGTCCAGTCTTGTGGGAGGACAGCTGCCCTCAGAACATTTGTGGCCCACACTTCAGGATGAGACTACACGAGGACCATGAGCTTCTCCAGGTCACGAGCCCTGCTGCCTGCTTATCCGCAGTACTAAGGCATGTGAGCAGCTACTTCCTGTTCAGACTAGAATGTTTGCTTTCCTAGCAACAACTGAAAAAACGGGACGTGAACCGATCCCTTCCATTGTGCTGCAGGCCCATGGACTTGTATTGCCTAAGCGTGAAAAAATAAAGAATCTGTAATCATGATTATTTTTTCAAACCCATAGGGGGGAGATTTGTCACTGCTTCTAAGCCATTTTTCTGACAAATACGTAGAGGGCCATGAAGGGACCCGTTGCCCGGTGGAGGGGCATTCCTGCCCTGTGCCTGCGTTCTTTTGAAATCACAAAACAGTTTTTTACGCAGAACAACATCAGGCCGGGCAAGTCTTGCTATCATACACCGGCTCTCCTGATAGATCTCCCTCATGGACTTTTTATTGCCTTCTGTGTTCCACATTCAACGAAACAGTGTAAAAAATTAAAATGTGAAAACAACCCATGAAAACAATGGCTCAGTAAGGCTTCCATGAAAATCACTAAATCATGAAAAAGTTTAATAGGGTCATCCATATTGTACTTACCCTGTTAAGCCTTCCTTGAAGCCAAGGGGAGGCTGCTAGAACAGCGGTACACGTGAGGAAGTCCTGACCGGCGCCCGATGCTCCCAGAGTCTCCTGGCAGGAAATTTTAACAGGGTAACTACAACATGGTTGGCACTATAAGGGTCTCCCACTTGTTAAACTTTCCTAAAATTGCCCAACCCCTTTCATTGGTGGGGTAGGTGCAGACTCCAATGTTTTAATCCCTTATTGACAGGTCTGCTTTGGGCCGCAATGACCAAGCCATTTTCCCTTGTTACTTTACTTTTCTGTCAATGAGGGTTAGTTTTTTGTGGGACAAGTCATAGTGGAGAACATATGTCTCATTGGGGGGTTTTATCACCTTTCTGTCTGATTTCTTGTACTACATTTTTGGCTCAACTAAGACAAAAAAAATGGCTCAAAATGCAGACTAGAAACCATGCAAGGAGGTGATAAATCCCCCGTTGATTTATAGGTGGATTTTCCGTAATTACATCACATCCTTTTACATGGGATACCGGAGACCAGAGAAGCCCCGCACATGCAGGTTCACCAAGACTAGACGGTTCAGGGAACTAAGGAGGATCAACGCCCTCCCTTTCTGCACCTCAATGTGACCCGGTGTACCCTAGACCTACTGTCTACCGCCTCTCGTACTGGCAGGAGTAGGACGAGTGAAAACAGAGAGATGGAGGATCGCAGGAGGCTGGGCAGTGCCGCATCACATCAAAGGGAGTCTAGCAGTAGAGATGGGTTTTTAAGACATAAATTTGCTTTGGGTCTCCATATTGTATAGTTTATGTCTATGGCACCTTCATTAGATCCCTGTCCTAATTTCTTGCAGGTAACAACCCTTTACTCATAATGTACAACAACCATAATCCAAGCAATAGTAATCTGACATTGTAGGCCACTGGTATTAGATGACTTTAAGGTGCCAAACTAAAGCTGTATTGTTTGTGTTTGTGTAGTGCAGCGCTGATACTTAGGTGCTATGCACTTCGTGCAGACATGACAATGCTGTGACTATTGGCTACTGGGGGCATTAGTGTGACTACTGGTTACTGTGGGGCATCGCTGTGAATGTCGGCTACTGGGGGCATTCCTGAGACTGCTGGCTACTATGGTGCATTCCTGTGACTACTTTCTATTGTGGGGCATCACTGTTATTGCTGGATACCAGGTGCATTCTTGTGACCACTGGCTACTTCAGGGCATTCCTGTGACTGCCGGCTATTGGCCGTATCACTGTGAATACTGACTACTGGGGGTATCTCTGTGACTACTGGCAACATTTCTGTGACTAATAGAGGCTTCACTGTGCCTACTGGATAGCGGGGGCAGGCACTGTGACTACTGGCTACTGGGGCATCACTTTGACTACTGGATACTGTGGGGCATTACTGTGACTACTGGCTACAGTGGGGCATTCCTGTGGCAATGGGGGGAATCACTGTAACTACTGACTACTTGGTGAATCACTGTGACTACTGGCTATTGGAGGCATTCCTTTGACATGGGGGGGGGGGGGATCACTGTGATTGCTAGCTATTGGGGCCATCACTGTGTCTACTGGCTACTGGTGGCATCACTATAACTACGGGCTACTGGGGGCATCACTATGACTACGGGCTACTGGGGGCCTCGCTGTGACTACTGGATAATGGGAGCATTCCTGTGACATTGGGGGCATCACTGTGACTATTGACTACTGGGGGATCACAGTGACAGTTATGAAGCAACAAAAAAAATTTATGGTTTAGGGTCACCTATGGTATATATACAGTCCAGTGTATTATTATACAAGGATTTCAAATATACATCATGATGCAGATACATGCACAGAATATACACAGATCTGTCAGGAATTATATACATTTACACATTGAATCATAGATTAGAAGGGTAGATAGAGTAGATACTGTAGCCGATGAAAGGTGAAAGTGGATCTTGGATATGAGATGGATGGATGTGAGATAAAGGATAGGTAGACAATAGATAGAAGACAGATATGAGATGGATGGATAGATAGTAGCAGATACATAGACACTGTTATTTCAACAACTGTGCGGATGAATAATTGGACCACTCCATGTCTTTGTAGGTACAATAGTATTATACTTTTTATAACTCCCCTTATAGTGACATTACACAGTCACCATATGACAGTACACCATATATCTGGTGTGAACCCAATATACTGTAATACACTGTGCATGAGCCAAGAGTTCATAGTCCGGGTCTTTCAGTAAGGAGAAGAAAACTTGTTTGGGCCACCTAAGCCTCCTGGGCCCTGGTGTAACCTCATGTTACACCCCTACACAGGGCTACATATCTGTAAAGTAGGGTCACCATAATCCCTTTACAGGCCACAATTCCCCACCATCGTCTGACCACACATATAGAATAGCATTGGTAGCGTTGATGGGTCGAGGCTGAGATTCCTTACACCCATAACTAGACATTTCCGGGGAGAAGGTCACATGTGTGTTTCACTGTAGCCTGGAAATTGTTTACTTAAATTTCGAAAAAAATATTCTTTGGACACTTGCTATAATTTGGATTCTAAGAGCTTCGGTCCTTAACCCGTAAATGAAAGGGTTTAACGTGATGGAGGCAGTGAGGCCAGTCATGGAGATGATGACATGTGTAGCAGTAGACAGAGCACCACTGTTTAACCTATAGCGGAAACCAACAAACAATGTGGCCACCATGAAGGTGGAGAAGGCTGCGATGTGCGTTATCAGAGTGTGGACAGCTTTCTGAGAGGCCGACATTGAAATCTTAAGACAGAAGACAAATGTCCTTATGTAGCAATATATTACAATAAGAAGGGAAATGATGACCACTGTGAGGGTACTGGTGGTGCCAAAGATGTTGTTGATGGTTGTATCACCGCAAGCCAAGCGAGTAAGTGACATGGTCTCACAGTAGACGTTGTTGATGACCACCCCACATAGAGCCAATCTTGCAGTCAATGCCACCCCTATGATCCGGTTCATGAAAACGATTACCCAAGTTACAATGATAGACTTGAGAGCCTTTTTGTTGGTCATCAGAGTCGAATATCTCAATGGGTGGCCGATAGCTAAGTATCTGTCATAGGCCATGATGGTGAAAGTAAAAATTTCGACATAAGCAAAACTTTCAATGCAGAAGGACTGAATAAGGCAGCCAGAGAGGTCTATAGTTTTGAATCCAAGGATCAAATCAAACATAAGCTTGGGCATGACGGTGGAGCTCCCCATGATGGCATTGAAGACCAAGTTACCTATGAAGAGGTACATGGGTTCTTGAAGCTTGACCTCCATCCAGATAACACAGATGATGGAAAAACATAACAACATGTTGGTGATATACAGGATCAGGGCCAGGACAAAGAAGAGGTACTTAAAATTTTCCATCTCTACAAGTCCAATCAGCACAAGGGTAGGGCTGATAATTGACATGTTTGCCATCTTTCACACAAAATAATTTGTATCTGTTTTTTTTCTAAAAACTTTTCAAAAATAGAATATTTTACAGAAGAAACTTTGAATTGTGACCCATCAATCAACATATCTGCTGGCCGGAATATAGTGCATCTAATGAGGGATATATTCTACCAATGGTGGCTTTTATAATGTTTTTGAAGGGAATAACTAGCAGGTTATCCTAATGAGTAACTATGGAGGGAAAGGTCAATGGGGACCAAATACGGGGTCGCAGGTGGTGACAGACTCATTATTAAAGACAACACTGCAGCAATAAAAAAAAACTCCTCCGGGATGAACATACAGTAACAGTCTAGTTTTTTTTAACTTGATAATCGTTTCCATGTGTCTTCTATGTTCTAAACTAACAGTGAACAATGATGTGATCTATCACAATGTTCACTATAACTCTTCCAGGGCCTTGGATCAGTAATTTCCCCTTGTTGAAGCTTGGAAAAATCTAATTTTCTTTCAGCTTTAACCTGGACCCCAGTATTTGCATCCAGTGCCCCCAATTTCCCAGCTGCCTTGATGAGTTGATCCCATAGGCTGATCTGGGTGTGTGTTTTGTGGAAAGCTGGGTGGTTTCATTTTGCTTCGAGCTGCGGGGTTAAATGTATTGGTTGATTGATGGACGTCCAAGCCAGTCAGCAGTGAGGGTGATGTCGGGGAACACATTAAACATCCAATGCTCAGTTCACTCAGGACTGGTTATACTTTTGTCTTTGATTTGTTTAATTATTGTCTGTTTGTGTTTTGCTGAACTGAAACCTGTACCTGAGTCTGGATGCTAACTGATCCACAACTTTGAACCCAGAAGCTATACCTTGGCCTGTATCCTGCCTGATCCAGAACCCAGAACCCCAACCTAATCTGGAACCCTGTATCTTGCCTCATTTGGAACGCTGAACGGAATCATGACTACTGTTCCTTACTGTTCTCGTTTGTCTCTATATTTATCTGTCTGTCTCTCTGTTCATCTTACTTCTGTTCTGAGCACATACTCAGAGTAGGGACTACATTGTCGACCAGTAGTCCCTTACCACTTGGGTTTGCAAGGCCATTAGCTAAGGAATTAGGGTTGTGTTTGAGTTCAGGGCCTGCACCCTTCTCTCTAATACTTGACACAGCACACTGCTACTAAATCTCTGCAGAAGCAGGACAGTAAAGAAGGGACTAAAATGTTCATATTCACAAGGGGTAAAGTGCAACCCAAAATGTGTAGCCATATTTTTGCCTGTATGGAAATAACCCACATTTTAATGATGATTTTCTAATATTGACACTGTATTAAGAATGGCGGGCATCCAGAGACGAAAAAGCCAAGAAATAACAGTAGTACAAAAACAGCTTAGACCCTCCCCACTCTACAGTAGCAAATGTTACAAGTGGTTTACAAAATAAATACCTAAAATGTTGTGCTTGTGCTACTGTAAAAATTATCTATTTAGTATGGGGTGTATTTTAAATTCCAAAACACCATCTTTTGGTCCAAATCATGTCAACAAGCATCTAACTGGGTTTACTCCTATGGTAGTGAACGTCTTCGACGAAGCCCTCAGGAGGATTTTTAGCCAAACCAGTTCACTGGCAGATTACGTTATTGTTGTCTCAGTTGATGGTTCTCTAATATTAGATGCACGATTTGATGGAAGAGGTTACCCCCCCTCCCCCCCTCCCCACAACATCACCAGCAATAACTGCTCCAGTCTCCACTTGTTTGCATCAAGCCTCACATCATCTCCTTGTCTGTGAACACTTTGTAACCCAGTGGTATCAGACTAGATTGTTCTTGATGACGAAGACCCTTACACCTGCCACAGCAGCACAGCATCAAGAGGGTCCTCGCCTGCTGTACTCACCAGGTCCGCCGATCTGTACGGGCTGCCCATTCTCCCACCCAGCTATCCCAACTACCACACGCCGACACAGCCACCCTCCCTCCTCAACCGTCCAACCTCCCACCTGCTCGATGACAGGTCCATCCAAACTCCCGCTGCACAAGAGCTGCCCGCACATCGGCACCACTGCCCGTTCGACTGCACAGCCACCTGCCTGCTTGCACCAGCCCCTGCCCGGACATTCAAAAATGTATCTGTATATATCTGCAAATGCTCTGTCTATCTTTAGATGCCGCTGGAACCCGGCGAGGTGAGTAGTACAGCGAACACAGCGGGCCACACAGAGGTACACAGGTACGCCTGGGACAAGGGTTGCAGGGGCACCCGTAACATCTAAATATCTTTGTCTGGCTATGGTCCACTTTTGTCAAACGAGCTGTGTCAGGCTCATTTTTCGGGTGTTTCACCAGATACGTTATGTAACTTGGTCACTATGTCGCCACCATGCTGTGTTATCGACTAATTATACCGTCAACCTTTTGTTCACATAGGAAATCATTTCAGCGCTTCTTGCTCACCTCCTTTGGTTCCTCTCTGCTGCCTTAACCATGCAAACTACTGATACATACAGTGCTACACGTTATCCTCGCCAAAAGGAATTTTTAAAATTGGTTTGAAGCCTGAGTCCATTTGGGATATGTCGCCATACCACTCTCTAGCCTGCCGCTGCTGCCGCTGCCTCTGCATGCCGTCCCCTATAGTGTCAGGGTCAATTATTGGATGTTTTAGATACTATCTAGCCTCATTCTGTCACTCTGTCATGGCCATGCTGTTGCCCATAATTTTGGCATAATGGTGCGAGTAAGCAGCCTCAGAGGCATCCATGCATGCTGCCCCTGCTGTTTCCTGTCCATTTCCGTGGTGTTTCCATCCTTTTCTGAGGTTCCCAGGTGTTTGGCCAAGCTTCCCTGTGCAGAGCCTTGGTCCCCTTGAAAAATGCTCGAGTCTCCCATTGACTTCAATGGGGTTCGTTATTCGAGACGAGCACTCGAGCATCGGGAATATTATGACACCCTCCTCACCCCCGATATAATTATGATAAACAGCCCCCTCCCCCAATGGATTCCTTATATACAGCCCCCCTCTCCCCATGGATTTATTATGTACATATATCTCCCAACCGTCCCGGTTTCAGCAGGACAGTCCCAGTTTTTGAGCATGGTCCCACTGTCCAAGTGGTAGGTATAATGTCCCATGCTGTCCTGCAATGTCCCAAGACCTGGAGGCAGGACCAGCTCCTGCTGATGCTTCTCCATTTAAAGAAAAAACTTTAATTACCTTTCCATCATTACCCTGCAGTCCTACTTCCTCCTTTCCCTCGGGCTCCGAGATGATGAGGGGGTGGAGTCATTCAAGGGGAGGAGCTACTGCTTGATGGCATGCCCCCTCATCATCATCATCTTGGAGCACTGGGGAGAGGAGGAAGCAGGAGTGCAGGGGAATGATGGAAAAGTAAGTAAGGTTTTTTTTTGTTTAATAACCAAGAGAATTCAGATGGGGGAGGACAGGGGCCACAATGTTTGTAGGAAGGAAGCCACATTATGAGGAGGGTGAAGGACAGGGGTTCTCAAAATGATGTAGGCCACAATATGAGGGTTATGTAGGATATGGGGCTAAATGGGGAGGCTGGAGTGGAGGAGGTACAGAAGGAGGTTGGAGGACAGGAGGCTACAGGAGGAGGCTGAAGGACAGGAAGCTACAGGAGGAGGATGGAGGACAGGGGGCTACAGGAGGAGGCTGGATGACTGGGGTCTACTGGAGCAGGCAGGAGGTCAGGAGGCTACAGGAGGAGGCTGGAAGACAGGAGGTTACAGGGGGAGGCTGGAGGACTGGAGGCTAAAGGAGGAGGCTTGAGGACAGGGGGAGGCTGGGGGACAGGGGGCCACAGGAGGACACAAGGCTGGAGGAAAGCACCCATATAACTTCATAACTAACCTTTCCCGAATATGTGCTTTATGTTGGTATGGTTTGTTAAGCATCCTGTCATTTTTCCAGGATATAATGGGGCTTAGAATTGTAGGTGCAATTTTTCACATTTTTATGAAAATAGCCAAGACCTTTATTTACAGGAACCTTCTCAATTTTCAAGTGAGTTTGTGAGGCCTTATAATAATAAAACCCCATAAATTACCCCATTCTAGAAACTACAGCCCTTAATGTATAAAAATATCAACTTAATAAGTTTGCTAACTGGAGATGGGCAAATTTTAAAAAATTTGATGTTTGCCCGAATTTTGCCCAAATATGTCAGCCAAAATTAGGTTCGACCTTGAATCCAATCAATGGTCGAAATCACGTAAAAAAACAGTATTTTCCTGGCTGCAGAAGAGCCTGTAGGGTGTTGAAGAACTTGTGCAATGCCTTAAATATCTGCCATAGGGAGCATGGTTTGGGTGTGGTCTCAAACAAATGCGTGGATGGTTTTATATACGAACCGACACAAATGACAAGGCAGCCCGGCTCTCATCAACGTTTCAACTATCACTTCCATGGTGCACTTAAGGCACGGGAAAAGTTCGCCTCGAATAACGAGTACCCGAGCATTTTAGTGCTCGCTCATCTCTATTCTTTAACAATTACAGGAGAATGAACTTTACTTCAAAATCAAAAATGTTGGTTTGCTGTTCCTTGGTTACATCTCAGACTATGACCTCCATCTGGACCATGAGAAGCTTTCCACTACTTAATAGGCCTTATACACAAGGATTCACAGTAATCCAGAGATGATGAGCACTGTGGTCTCCTTACTCTAGACCAAATAGAGCACCATAAACTGTATTGTGGTGGTGACTGGTATCAGCACAATTCACATGAACAGGACTGAGCAGCACAAAAAATTAAAACAGTATCCTGTGCCCTAAAATACTCCTTAGTTTATCATTACAAACAGCCCCCTCATGGTTATTTTATAAACAGTCCTGTCACCTCCCATGAATTCATTATATACAGCACCCCACACACCCCATGGATTCATTACATACAGCCCCCCTTACCCTCCCCACCCCCCATGGATTAAATACATACAGTTCCCCTAACCCACCATGAATTTCTTATGTACACCCTCCTCACCCCCGATATAATTATGATAAACAGCCCCCTCCCCCAATGGATTCCTTATATACAGCCCCCCTCTCCCCATGGATTTATTATGTACAATATCTTCCAACCGTCCCGGTTTCAGCAGGACAGTCCAGTTTTTGAGCATGGTCCCACGTCCAAGTGGGTAGGTTTATGTCCCATGCTGTCCTGCAATGTCCAAGACCTGGGGGCAGGACCGTCTGCTGATGCTTCTCCATTTAAAGAAAAAACTTAATTACTTTCCATCATTAACTGCAGTCCTCTCCTCCTTCCTCGGGACCGAGATGATGAGGGGTGGGGTCATTAAGGGGAGGAGCTACTGCTTGATGGCATGCCCCCTCATCATCATCATCTTGGAGCACTGGGGAGAGGAGGAAGCAGGAGTGCAGGGGAATGATGGAAAAGTAAGTAAGGTTGGTTGTTTAATAACCAAGGATTAGAGGGGGGGGGACAGGGCCACAATGTTGTAGGAAGGAAGCACATTATGAGGAGGGTGAAGGACAGGGGTTCTCAAAATGGTAGGCCACAATATGAGGGTTAGTAGGAATGGGGGATAGGGGGCTGGGAGTGGAAGAGGTATAAAGAAGGAGGTTGAAGGACAGGGGCTACAGGAGGAGGCTGAAAAGGACAGGAAGCTAACAGTGCGGTGGTGGACAGGAGGAGGCTGGATGACGGGGGTCTACGGAGCAGGCAGGAGGTCAGGAGGGCTACAGGAGGAGGGCTGGAAGACGTAGGTCAGGGGGAGGCTGGAGGACTGGAGGCTTTAAAGGAGGAGGCTTGAGGACAGGGGGAGTGGGGGACAGGGGGCCACGGAGAACCAAGGCCACGGAGGGTAGGAAAGAACCATAACTTCATAACTAACTTTCGAATGTGGCTTTGTAGTGGTTGTTTGTAAGCATCCTGTCCATTTTCCAGGATTAAGGGGCTTAGAATTGTAGGTGCAATTTCAATTTTATGAAAAATGCCAAGACCTTATGTAAGGAACCTCCAATTTTCAAGTGCGTTGTGAGGCTTATAATAATAAAAACCCAAAAATTACCCCATTGTAGAATACTCAGCCCTAATGTATAAAAATCAACTTTAACCCCTAGACTGGCCTGGATTTTTTAGTTTTTTCCCTTCCGTGTCCAACCACAACTTCAAAAATCTATAATTTTGATTTCCCAGAACGAGCTTAGTTAGGGCTTATTTCTGCAGTAAAATTGCATCATAGGAGGATTCATAATTTCTAGTGTGGTCTGGGGCAGCGGGGAGAAAAAACAATTCCAATGCCAGTGGATGAAAATGGAACTGATGAAACAACCCTTGTGGGCTTGTGGGCTGGGTTACAGTTCACTCGTTCAACAATGCATAGTTGCGTCGGAAGATCGAGGGTTACCCAAAGAAGGAAAGGGTAAAATTTAAAAAAACAATGTAGAAACGAATTTATTGAAGTTTGGGGCATACTTTCGACTCTTCTTCTCCTTCGTCTTTTGTTTTTTTGCTTTTTTTTTCACATAGGCCAACTTCCCCAAATAAGCGAAGCGGGAACGCAGCCTGACAAGGTAACGTCTGTGCCAGCTCGAAAGGACTGAGCTGAGGGCCAAGATCCCACCATAACATCAAAGAGTGCACTCTTTTTACACTGACACCAGATGATTCCATAGATTACGACAGAACCTGTTCTGTTTAACGCTGATACATGTAGAAACCCCCCAAAAGAGTGCAGAGGATGTCGGCAGTAATTGATCACTGATCATTTCTCTTCTTTTCATCTGTCAGTGTCCGCTTTCAATCGGTCAATAATCCATCAGTATTGCTAAAGCCAAAAACAAACAGGAGGGGATATATGCATGTCCTCTGTGTTCCGTATCCACTCCTGCTTTTGGCTATCAATCTTGAAGCTTTTCTTTAATTCCGACAGATAAAATGAAGGGGAAAACCAAATATAGTGGCAACGTCATAGAGTGGCGGAGGCTCAAAACAGCATTATGGAAATCACAGGGTGTTCCAGGGAGACAGTAGTCAGTTGGCAGCAGCATGAGTAGGCCGCAGAGTGGCACAATTACATATTATGGAGGTGGCAGCAAAATCGTAGCCCACAGAGTGGCAGAATGACAGAGTGTGGAGGTGGTGGCAGCAGCATGAGGTCAAAGAGTGGCACAATGTTCCAAGGAGACAGTGGTCAGTTGGCAGCAGCATGAGTAGGCAGCAGATAGTAGGCACAATAACATATTATCGAGGTGGCAGAAAAATCGTAGGCCACAGAGTGGCACAATAATAGAGTGTGGAGGTGGCGGCAGCAGTAGCAGCAGCATGAGGCTGGAGAGTGGCACAATGACAAGTTCTGGTGGTGAAAGCAACAAGGTAGGCCACAGAGTGGCACAATGACAGAGTGTGGAGGTGGCGGAAACCCTGGACTTTGAGCAAAAATCACTCTACCAACTATGTGGATTTGACACTGATTTCTTGATATCTATTTAAGCAACCAAAAAAAATTAAAATTTGGGGTATACAGATCCCCCAAAATGGACACCCGGGACTTTAAGCGAAAATCACTCCATCAGCTGCTGAGTAAAAGCAGCTGGACGCTACAGACAGCACATGCAGTGTGAAATGACGGGATTGCAAATGTCCGTTTATTTTATAGGGCTGTGACAATACATAACCTGCCGGTCGCTGATTGGCTACCATGTCCAGCACATTGAATCTGAGGTGTTCCTTTCTTCTTCGCCGTGTTCTTTGATTCAGTAAACACGTTGGGCTCCGCCCCATTGTTAGTAAGGGGAAAAAAAAAAAAATTTGTTCCACGAATCACTGTAAATTCGGAACTTCGGACCGAGGTTTCCTGAAATTCTAAAACGCATTCCATTCAGTAGATCAATTCGCCCATATCTAAACATAATGTAATGATAGAACATGTTCCATGAAGATAGAAAGGCGTACCATTATGTGCCAACAGATGGAGACAAAACACAGGGAATAAGTACAATTGCTGCAGTGTAATAATATCCTAAAGTAAAAACTCCAGAGTAAAAATTCACTCAAAATAGAAAATAGAAAAATAAAGAAATAACAATAATTGATAAATCAAGGGGAAAAAACTTTATAAGTTAAACAAGGTCAACAAAGATCAAATACATTAACAAAAAAACACCTTTACATGCAAAACTAAAAGAAACCATAATGTGGTGAGGACGGCATTCTGGGACATAGACTGGTCCTGTGTAGATTGATGCAGGCCTCTCATTGTCAGGGGCTTCTGTTGTGGGTGGTGGTCGGGAACTATGGTATTGGTGGCAGATGGGTCGGGAGCTGAAAGGAGTGACCAGATTGATGCACGTGCTGCTGGAGAGGTTGTTGCTGTGATATCAAACATGAAGAGATTTAATGTGGCACATACTGGGCCAAGAGTATTTGTTCCCAGCACACCAGTAGCCTTAAGTGCTATAAGATTGGCCGGGCATCATATCATGGGAAAACAACATCTTCCTATAGATGTGGGGCTGAGGGGGGACTTGTCTTGGCCACAGGAGGGGGATCTGGTACAATTGTGCCATAGAGATGGACATGGTCAATGCAAAAAAAATGTCTCAGTCCAGTCTTGGGGGAGGACAGCTGCACTCAGAACATGTGTGGCCCACACTTCAGGATGAGACTACACGAGGACCATGAGCTTCTCCAGGTCACGAGCCCTGCTGCCTGCATATCCGCAGTACTGAGGCATGTGAGCAGCTACTTCCTGTTCAGACTAGAATGTTTGCTTTCCTAGCAACAACTGAAAAAACGGGTCGTGAACCGATCCCTTCCATTGGGTTGCAGACCCATGGACTTGTATTGCCTTCCGCAATCCACAGGCGTGAAAAAATCTACCATCTTGATTTTTTCTTTTCAAACCCTTAGGGGGGAGATTTGTCACTGCTTCTAAGCCATTTGCCGAATACTTAGAGGGCCATAGAGGGCAAGTGGGCCGGTGGAGGGGGCTGTGCCCCCTGTGTTGCCTTCTGTGATCCACATACAACGAATCAGTGGAAAAAAATTTAAATGTGAAAACAACCAATGAAAACAATGGCTCAGTAAGACTTCTATGAAAATCACAAAATCATGGATGAGAAAAACTATGCTAGCGTGAAATAGCCCTGAATCAATCCAGGGCCTGGAATCTGAATTATTATTGAATTGTAATCTGAGTTTGGGGTCAGAGTTCGTTAGCTATAAGATCTTTAGCTAGTGGTCTGGTCTGTATTTGCAGGAGTTATCTATTGTTTTTCTTATCCAAAAAATGCCTCATCTGAATTTTTATTTGAGTTTCAAAAATATTGTTGACTCCTTTAAAGGGGTTGGTCACCTTTAGGGAAGTTTAATAGGGTCATCCATATTGTACTTACCTTGTTAAACCTTCCTTGAAGCCAAGGGGAGGCTTCTAGAATAGCTATACACGTGAGGAAGTCCTCAAATCTGCTGACTGGCGCCAGATGCTCCCAGAGGCTACTGGCAACTTCCAGGACGTTTTAACAGGGTAACTATAATATGGGCACTATTAGGGTTTCTTAAATTTGGCCAACCCTTTTAATTGGTGGGTTAGGTGCAGACTCCAATGTTTTAATCCCTTTTTGACAGGCCTGTTTTGGGCTGCAATGACCAAGCCATTCTCCCTTATAACTTTACTTTTCTGTCAATGAGGGTTAGTTTTTTGTGGGACAAGTTATAGGGGGACATTAATCATAGGGGGTCTCAGGTTCACCTATTTTTGCGCCTGGTTTGTTCCTTTTTTTTTGATGGATCTAGTTCTGCCTTAGTAAATGCGTTTTTGAATTGTCGCATTGGTTTCTTGTACTACATTTTTGGCTCAACAAAGACAAAAAAGTCTCAAATTGCAGACTAGAAACCAGGCAAGGAGGTGATAAATCCAACGCTGATTTATAGGTGGATTTTCCGTAAATACATCACATCCTTTTACATTGGATACCGGAGACCAGAGAAGCCCCGCACATGTAGGTTCACCAAGTCTAGATGGTTCAGGGAGCTAAAGAGGATCAATGTCCATCCTTTCTGCACCTCAATGTGACCCGGTGTACCCTAGACTCGCTCTCTACCGCCTCTCGTGCTGGCAGGAGTGGGACGGTTGAAAACAGAGAGATGTGGATGGCAGGAGGCTGGGCAGTGCCACATCACATCAAAGGGAGTCTAGCAGTAGAGAGGGGTTTTTAAGACATATATTTGCTTTGCGCCGCCATATTGTATAGTTTATGTCTATGGCACCTTCATTAGATTCTTGTACTTAATTCCTCGCAAGTAACAACCCTTACCTATAATTTACAACAACCATGATCCAAGCAGTAGTATTCTGACATTGTAGGATACACAGACCCTGTTATTTCAACAACTGTGTGTATGAATTATTGGACCACTCCATGTCTTTGTATGTACAAAAGTTTATTATACTTTTTATAACTCCCCTTATAGTGACATTACTCAGTCACCATATGACAGTACACCATATCTCTGGTGTGAACCCAATATACTGTAATACACTGTGCATGAGCCAAGACCTGAAGCCTCTGGGCCCCAAGAATGTGTTTGGCGGACCCAAAATATAATGTAGAATTTATAGTCCTGGTCTTTCAGTAAGGAGAAGAAAAATTGTGTGAGCCTCCTGGGTCCTGATGTGAACTCATGTAACACCCCCTACACAGGGCTACATATCTGTACAGTACATGCGGTAGTACAATAAGGGGTCACCATAAACCCTTTACAGGCCACAATTCCCCACCATCGGCTGACCACTCATCCAGAATGGCATTGGTAGACCCAATGTTGGGGTACGAGGCTGAGATTTTCTCACACCCATAACTAGACATTTCCGGGGAGAAGGTCACATGTGTGTTTCACTGTAGCCTGGAAATTGTTTACTTGAATTTCAAAAACAATATTCTTTGGACACTTGCTATAATTTGTACTCTAAGAGCTTAACCCGTATATGATGGAGGCAGTAAGGCCAGTCATGGAGATGATGACATGTGTAGTAGGAGACAGAGCACCACTGTTTAACCTATACCGGAAACCAACAAACAAGGAGGACATCATGAAGGAGGAGAAGGCTGCGATGTGCGTTATCAGAGTGTGGACAGCTTTCTGAGAGGCCGACATCATTGAAATCTTAAGACAGAAGATAAATGTCCTTATATAGCAATATATTACAATGAGAAGGGAAATGATGACCACTGTGAGGGTACTGGTGGTGCCAAAGATGTTGTTGATGGTTGTCTCACTGCAAGCCAAGCGAGTAAGTGACATGGTCTCACAGTAGACATTGTTGATGACCACCCCACATAGAGCCAATCTTGCAGTCAATGCCACCCCTATGATCCGGTGCATGAAAACGATTACCCAAGTTACAATGATAGACTTGAGAGCCTTCCTGTTGGTCATCAGAATCGAATATCTTAATGGGTGGCCTATAGCTAAGTATCTGTCATAGGCCATGATGGTGAAAGTACAAATTTCAGCATAAACTTTCAATGCAGAAGGACTGAATAAGGCAGCCAGAGAGGTCTATAGTTTTGAATCCAAGGATATTCAATAAAAAATTAAGTTTGGCATGGACGGTGGAGCTCCCCATGATGATGAAAGACCAGTGTACCTAGGGAAGAGGTACATGGGTTCTTGGAGCTTGACTCCATCCAGGATTAACACACGTTATGCCAAAACATAAAAAACATGTTGGTGATATTACAGGATCAGGGCAGACAAAGAAGGGTACCAGTATATACTCGAGTATATAAGCCGACCCGAGTATAAGACGAAGCAACCCCTCATTTACACCCAAAAACTGGGAAAACTATTGACTCTAGTATAAGCCCGAGGGGGTTTGTAGTTAGGGTATATAGCCAGTCTCCGTGGTAGTATACAGCCAGGTCCCAATGAGTATACATCCTGCCCCCATAGGATACGCCTGCCCCCATAGAGTATACGCTGCCCCATAGAGTACAATTGACAGCCTGCCCCCCATTGAGTATAAGCCTGCCCCCCTGCCAAGCGAATAAAAAAAATAAAAACGTAATACTAAACCTCCGGGTTTTTTGGTCCCGAGCTTCAAGCGCGAGGCTCACGTTCCTCGGCGCGGTACCAGGCGGCGACGGTGGCTCTATTCTATTCTGTAGCCGCAGATCACGTCCATGGATCTTCCCGCGCGGGCGCGCACTATAGGAATACCGCGGTGTCGCGGCGATGAACGTCAATCAGCCGGACAACGCTGCCCATCTTATTGTGCGCCCGCCGGGCAGATCACATGGATGCGATCTGCCGGGCACAGAAGAGAGAAGAGGACCGCCGCGCACCCCTGGGGTACCCGCCGAGGATCGGGGAGACCTCGCGTAAGATCGGGACCGCGTGACAGATCGGGACACGGATGGTGAGTATTACTGTTTTTATTTTTTTCTTGACTCGGTATAAGCCGAAAGTGAAGTTTTTCAGCACATTTTTGTGCTGAAAAAACTCGGCTTATACAACGGTATATACGGTTATTAAAAAATTTTCCATCTCTACAAGTCCAATCAACACAAGGGTAGGGCTGATAATTGAAAAGTTGCCAGATTTCCAAAAACTTTCCCCCAAAATAGAAATATTTACAGAAGAAGAAAATTTATATTGGACCCATGAATTAACACATCTGCCGGCGATTATGGTGAATGTTAAAGAGGAAATCTTCTTTGAAGGTTTTTTTTTTCTTGCTTTTATAATGTTTTTGAACGGGAAAACCAACAGGACCAAACATACGGGCCTCAGGTGGTTGAAAGACCTCATAGTAAAGACAACACAAGTGGCAATTTAAAAAAACTCCTCAGGGAAGACATACAATCACAGTGCTCGTTTTTTATCTTGCTATCGTTTCCTTATCTTTCTTGGCCGGGACATGTCTAGATAACTGTGCGTGAGTATGACGTGGCTCTTTATGAGAATGTGAGTTGACTATGCAATACGGGTTGCTTTGTAATACAACGTAATTGCATATGTGCATTTGTTACGGTTAAATAACACCGTTGAAAGGATTGATCTATCAAAGGGTCATTATCATCTCTTAAGCCAAAGGTCCTGAAAAGGGTTCGCATCAGTAGTTTCCCTGTTGAAACTGGGAAACAATATAATTTCTTTCAGCGTTTACCTGGTCCCAGTATTATTGCACCCATTATTCCACCCAGGATCCCATTGTGACTGTATGTTGAATTTCATTTTATGCACACCAGATGCTCGAAGTGTGGGTGTTGATATGGATGGCCAATCAGTCAGCAGCAAGGGGAGGCGCCAATGTCCAACGAACACTTTAAAATTCAATGCTCAGTTATCTGGGCTGATATCTATTTACTGTGATTTATATGTACTACTGTTCTGTTTTGTGCACTTCTGCGAACTGACCGAGTCTTGGATGTAAATTGATCCACCACTTTGACCCGAAGCAGTACCTTGGCCTGGTATCATTATCCAGAACTGCTGGAACCCACAATGAGAACCTGTTATCTTGCCTGATTTGGAGAGTGAACTACAAGCGTGATTCCAGAACTATGTATTCCTGCCTGACATAGGCACATGTAACCCCAACCTGATCTTCTGAATCCTGTAAACACGATCGATCCAGAACCTCAAAAATCCAACTCATCGGAAGTGAATTCCATGCTTACTAATCATATTAGCTAGAACCGGACTCGTACCCCAGCAATACATCTTGTCCGAACCATGAATATGTTCGTAAGGCCTGTTCCCCTATTCTCGTTTTTGTATATTATCTGTCTGTCTCTTGTCTCATTCATCTCTGTTCTGAGCACATACTCAGAGTTAGGGACTACAGTGTAGACCGTAGTCCATTACCACTTGGGTTTGCAAGGCCATTAGGTAGGGAAATATTAGGGCTTGTGGGTGAATTCAGGGCCTGCACCCTTTCGGAGGCCACAGGGAGGAGGCTTGGAGGAAAAAGTTCTAATGATTGCTTTTAAATACCTTTCTTTACAGGCACATTCTCACATTTAAGTGAGTTGTGAGGCCGTTAATATAGTATTAAAACCGCATAATTACCCCTGTATAGAAAACGTACACCCCGTATGTAGTAATAAATACCAATTTCAATAAGTTTGCTAACCCTTTAGTGTGTTATAGGGGTGTTAAAACAAAATAGAGGTATTGTATAAGACAATTTGGTAATTTTTGTGACATTACAATACATTTGGAAGCAAATTAAAAAATCACCAATTGATTAACAACAAAAGCTCACAAAATTTTTAAACACATTTCCAGAGTATGCACGTACCCACTATTATGGAAGGAGGGCCATACAGGTAATAGATTTGACATTATTATATTTACAAGCTATAAAATGTATATTTTTTGATGTGGAATATGGGTGCTTATTTGTTCTGGTAGGAGTCCACTTTTTAGGTGACCTCATTTTAAGTTTTAATTAGTAATGATAAGATTTTGACTAATTCTTCTTGATGAGATAAGAGAAAGTCCATTAATTTGCAGAATATTAGAACTCATTTGGTGAGAAAAATATCTTGCTTATCGCCATTTCCTGATGTCCCAAAGCTCTTAGGTAGAGAAGATGAGCAGTCCCAACATTTGATGGATTGGCGGCATAAAAAGCATCTATATACTAGCCATGGGTATGATAGGCCATGGGGATGAGCTACCTGTGCCTAATCATATCTATAGAGTAGCTCCTAGGAGCCCTCGCGCTGAAGATCGGGACACCGGATGGTGAGTATTACTGTTTTTATTTTTTTTCTTGACTCGTGTATAAGCCGAAGTGAAGTTTTTCAGCACATTTTTTGTGCTGAAAAACTCGGCTTATACACGAGTATATACGGTACTTAAAATTTTCCATCTCTACAAGTCCAATCAACACAAGGGTAGGGCTGATAATTGACACATTTGCCATATTTCCAAAAACTTTTCAAAAATAGAATATTTTACAGAAGAAACTTTATATTGTGACCCATGAATTAACACATCTGCCAGGCGGCATATGGTGCATGTAAAGAGGAATATCTTCTTCTGAAGGTGTCTTTTATAATGTTTTTGAAGGGAATAACCAACAGGACCAAATACAGGGCCTCAGGTGGTGACAGACTCATTAGTAAAGACAACACAGTGGCAATTTAAAAAAACTCCTCAGGGAAGAACATACAATAACAGGCTCGTTTTTTATCTTGCTTATCGTTTCCTTATCTTTCTTGGCCGGACATGTCTAGATAACTGTGTGCTGATATGACTGGCTCTTTATGACAATGTGAGTTTGCGATATGCAATACGGTGTAATAAAGTAATTTGCTAAATGTGTCTTTTATGTTCTTAACTAACCGTGCACATGGATGTGATCTATCACAAGGTTCATTATAACTCTTCAAGCCAAAAGGCCCTGAAAGGGTCTCGCATCAGTAGTTTCCCCTTGTTGAAACTTGGGAAAATATAATTTTCTTTCAGCTTTAACCTGGTCCCCAGTATTTGCACCCATTATCACCCACAGGATCCCATTACTGCTATTTGCATTTCATTTTTATGCACACAGGATGTCAGAATGTGTGGGTTGATTAATGGATGGCCAAGTCAGTCAGCAGCAAGGGCAATGTCCAGGAACACTTTAAATATCCAATGCTCAGTTCACTTGAGGCTGGTTATACTATTTTCTGTGATTTTTTGTACTACTGTCTGTTTGTGCTTTGCTGAACTGAAACCTGAGTTTGGATTCTAACTGATCCACCACTTTGAACCCAGAAGCTGTACCTTGGCCTGTATCTTGCCTTATCCAGAACCTGGAACCCCAACCTAGAACCCTGTATCTTGCCTGATTTGGAGAGCTGAACTCCTAAGCTGATCCAGAACTATGTATCCTGCCTGACAAGGAATCCTGAAACCCAACCTGATCTCTGAATCCTGTATACTACCTGATCCAGAACCTCAAAATCCAACCTCATCTGGAAACTTGAATCCATACCTAAGCATGAATCTAGTCTGAACCCTGAACCTGTACCTCAGCATAAATCTTTCCAGAACCATGATTACTGTTCTTAAGCCTGTTCCCCTATTCTCGTTTATCTGTATAATTATCTGTCTGTCTCTCTATTCATCTTACTTCTGTTCTGAGCACATACTCAGAGTAGGGACTACAGTGTCGACCAGTAGTCCATTACCACTTGGGTTTGCAAGGCCATTAGGTAGGGAATTAGGGCTGTGGGTGAATTCAGGGCCTGCACCCTTTAGGAGGCCACAGGAGGAGGCTGGAGGAAAGTTCTAAGTTATTTGCTTTTCAAGACCTTTTTTTACAGGCACCTTCTCAATTTTTAAGTGAGTTTGTGAGGCGTTATGATCGTAAAACCCCATAAATTACCCCATTATAAAAACTACACCCCTTAATGTATAAAATACCAATTTCAATAAGTTTGCTAACCCTTTATGTGTTTTATAGGGGTTAAAACAAAATAGAGGTAGACTTACAATTTATAATTTTTTGGACATTACAATAATTTTGACACAAAAATTAAAAATTCACATTGGATTAAATGACAAAAAGCTTCACAAAACATATTGGGGGTCATTTACTAAGGGCCCGAATCGCGTTTTCCCGACGTGTTACCCGAATATTTCCGATTTGCGCCGATTGTACCTGAATTGCCCCGGGATTGTGTCGCACGCGATCGGATTGTGGCGCATCGGCGCCGGCATGCGCGCGACGGAAATCGGGGGGCGTGGCCGAACGAAAACCCGACGTATTCGGAAAAACCGCCGCATTTAAAACCCGAAAAAGTGTCGCTTGGTGACCGCTTACCTTCACCTGGTCCGAGGTGGTGCATTCCGGCGCGTGGAGATGATTTTCAGCGCAGCAGCGCCACCTGGTGGACGGCGGAGGAACTGCCTTCATGAATCCCGGCCGGACCCGAATCCAGAGCAGAGAACGCGCCGCTGGATCGCGAATGGGCCGGGTAAGTAAATTTGCCCCAACGTCTTTGGTCTAATTAACTCATCGTTTTTTTGGCCAGAAACATTTACAGCCAAAGTATTATTCATGCGACACAAATGTTCTTAGTAAATGTGCCCCTTTATGTCACCTCAGTTTAGCTGGACTGGTTATGGTCCAGTAATTTCCGCTAACACAAAGTCCAGGTGAGTAAAACCAGCCTCAGCCTTGTGCTACTGAGCAGAAATGGAAGTTTGAGGCTGGAGGACAGGGGGCTACAGGAGGAGGATGGAGGACAGGGGGCTACAGGAGGGGCTGGAAGACAGGTGGTCATAGGAGGAGGCTGGAGGACAGGAGGCTACAGGAGGAGGCTGGAGGACAGGAGGCTACTGGAGGAGCTTGGAGGATAGGAGGCCACATGAGATGGTTGGAGGAAAGTTCTAAATTCTTTGCTTTTCAAGTTGATAGTCATAGCATCCATATAACTTCATAACTAACATTTCCCGTATGTGTGCTTTATGTTGGTATGGTTTTTTAAACATCCTCTAATTTTTCTAGGATACTATCGGGCTTAGAATTGTGGGTGCAATTTTTCACATTTTTATGTAAATAGTCAAGTTTTATTTACAGGAACCTTCTCAATTTTCAAGTGAGTTTGAGGCCTAATAATAGTATAACCCCATAATTACCCCTTTATAGAAACTACACCCCTTTATGTATAAAATACCAATTTTAATAAGTTTTGCTAACCCTTTATATGTTTTATAGGGGTTAAAACAAAATAGAGGTAGAATATAAAATTTGTAATTTCTTGGACATTACAATAATTTGGACCCAAAAATGAAAAATTCCCAATGACAAAAAGCTTCACAAAATTTTAAACACGATTTCTCCTGAGTATGCCCGTACCCCATTCTATGGAAGGAGGCGCCATCCAGCGTAGATTTGCATTATTATATTTTACAAGCTATAAAATGTTTATATTTTTTGTAATGTGCGCATATGGGGGCTAATTTTTTCTGGTATGAGATCCACTTTTCAGGTGCCTCATTTAAGTTTTAATTAGCTAATTGATAAGATTTTACTAATTCTTTCTTGATGAGAATAAGAAAGGCATTAATTTTGCAGAATATAGAACTCATTTGGTGAGAAATTTGCATCGCCATTTCCCTGATTGTCCCTAAGCTCTTAGGTAGAGATGAGCGGATCCAACGTTTGCTTCCGGGGTTTGGGTTTGGCCATGTGATTGAGACATATTGCCGGATCAGAGGCTAAACAGCCAAAAAAAAGGTAGCCATGGCTATGATAGGCCAGGGGGATACCCCTGCCCAATCATACCCAGAGTTAGTAGCTAGGGGCGTCAATTTGCAAGATTGGCTGTTCAAACACCAATATGTCGGGATCGCGCGGCTGAATCCGAATCCCAAAACAGCAGATCCGCTCATCTCTACTCTTAGGACTGTTGCCCACCACCATCTTTGTAAACAATTACAGCCAAACTATTATTCATGCGACACAAATTTCTTTATTGCATATAGTGCAGTTTGTAATATTCTTAGTAAATGTGCCCCATTATGTCACTTCAGTTGGACTGGTTTTGGTCCAGTAATTTCCGCTAACACAAGGTCCAAGTAAGTAAAACCAGCCTCAGCCTTGTGCTACTGAGCAGAAATGGAAGTTTTGGTGAGAATGACACAATTCCAATAAAACAACAAAACTAAATTAGGTCAAGAATTTCTTACAACTGGTGGATTTATGACCATAGAAATGTATTTTTTATGACAAATCACTGCCATAAGTTAATTTTTTGTAAATTAACAATCAGTTTTACTCTAAGAGCCTCTGTTCGAATCCCGTATATCAGAGGGTTTAAGGTTATAGAAACAATAAGACCTGTTATAGAGATTGCCACATGGGCAATGGTTGAGAGGAAACCACTTCCCAATCTGTACCAAAAAATAACAAAAAGACTGGTGGCCATAAATATAGAGAAGGTGACAATGTGGGTGACCAGGGTGTGGATGGCCTTTTGATAAGCATCCACTGAGATCTTCAGGCAGACAAGGAATGTCCTTATGTAGCAGTAAATCACCACAAGAAAACAGCTCCCGACCACAGTTACCGTCCAGCTGGTGCCAAAGATGTTGTTGATGGATGTGTCACCACAAGCCAGGCGTAAGAGAGACATAGTTTCACAGTAGACATTGTTAATATACAACTCACACATAGACAACCTGGCAGCTAAAACCACAGTAAGACCAATACTTAAAGAGACAAAGACTAATATAGCAAGAATGATTTGGAAAGCTCTTCCATTTGTCATCAACGTTGGATACCTCAAGGGATGACAGACAGCTAAGTATTGATCATAGGCCATGGCTGTAAAGGTAAATAACTCAAGAGAACCAAAGCTTTGATAACAGAAGGCTTGGAGGAGACATGCCGGCACCGATATGGTGTCAAAACCTAAGAACAAG
The DNA here is from genome assembly GCA_019512145.1 of Engystomops pustulosus. Taxonomy (NCBI): domain Eukaryota; kingdom Metazoa; phylum Chordata; class Amphibia; order Anura; family Leptodactylidae; genus Engystomops; species Engystomops pustulosus. The sequence goes on along the minus strand of WNYA01000173.1, from coordinate 107,928 downwards.
TCTATCGCCAGCTTTGGTAGAACTGCCGAATTACCAAACATTGCATTGATCACCAGATTACCAATGAAGATGTACATGGGCTCATGGAGGGTCTCTTCTGACCACACAATATACACAATCATGAGAGACAGCATCATGGTGGAGAGGTAGATTATAACGGCCAAGGTGGCGTACAGATACCAGAGGTGCTCCATTTCCACAACTCCAAGGAGAACAAGATTTGTGTTTATCTTGGACACATTTTCCATCTCCATCGAATTTAAAGAATTCTGTAAATTGCAAAATGTTCAAATTATTTCTATGTAAATTTTTATGTAACTAATATCTAATAAATGTAAAAAATAAAATACAAAAAGAAATAATTTTAATAATACGATGAAATGAGGATAAAATAAAACATTTTGTCAGATCTCCATGGGTTCAATGGGTTCTTGTGAAGGTTTTGAGCTTGTGAACCACACCCAGGGATGCAGAATTTAGTTCTCTTGGCTGAACTGGGTATGTGATCTGTGGTTTCATCTTGGAGCTTAGTGAGTGTGTCAGGTATTGATTAAGTGATGGATGGCCGAACCAAACAGTAGGAGGCGTCCTAGAACTCCATATGTACCTGCTCCTCACATTACTCGGGTGCTGTTTATAGTGGTTTGTTGCTGCTTGTAGTATTATTGTCTCTATTTGCTAGCTGTCTATTCTGACCCTTGCTTTGTTATCTGGCTAATCTCTGCCTAATGATTCTGTACCTCGCCACTATCTTGGTTTTGACCTGGTTATTCTAACCTTGCTTGTGTATATCTGATTGTACCTCTCTGTTTGTTTGCCATCTGTTCTGAGCACAAACTCAGAGTAGGGACTGTTGTCTAGTTATCCTCTGCAAGTTAGTTCAGTGCAGGTAAGTAGGCAGGGGCAAGAGTTGTGGGTATATCAGGGCCTGCAGCTCTGTCTCTATCTTAACACAACTATTGCTAATAATAATTATACTGTCACTATGAACCTACCCTGGTCATTGGTTAGCAGAAGATATCGCCAAAGGTAAGACCGCAGGAGGCTGCTGTCACACAACAATTGTTAGGAATAGTTTGGCGCTCATCCCACAGTGTCCTGTCAGCGCATATGTATAAATAGATAACACCAACCCCAACACGAGAACCTTCCAAACTGAATCACTGGTTCGTCTTCTGTTACATTGTGCACTGGAGTGAAACATGGAGAGGGGTTTCCATAGGTTTTCTCTCTCTGCAGAAAGGCTAAATTTAGCACAACTCAGTATTTGAGTATATTACTATTTACATGGGGCTGTACATTGTAAAGTACTTTACATCCATAGTGGAACGAGGACAGTGGACATGAAGCTGGAGGACCTAACTGGTACAAGTGCAATCTATGTAGGGTGATAACTGGATAGAATAGATTGGGGTAGTGGGTATATTGAAGAGAAGAATCCATATGCATTAGAGGTGATCGTTATGAAGCAGGGTGTTCAGGGTATGCTTGAAGATTTGGGACAGTCTGAAGTGTTTTGGGAGAGTTTCGGAGTAAGGGGGATACAGAGGCAAAATCCTTGAGAAGGATCTGGGAAGAGAGACATAACAGAAAAGTGTAGAATGGAGTGGTCAGGGCAGGAGGAAGTATCAGTAGATCAGTTCAAGATGTGGACTGGAGATTACATGTGAGGAGATATTACGAGATAACATCAGAGCTGTATGGAGAGAACAGGGTGTGGACTAGTGATTACATCTAAAGCAGATATGAGGAGATAAGGTCAGAGATGTATGGAGAGGACAGGGTGTGGACTGGAGATTACATGGGAGGAGGTATCAGGAGATTATATCAGAGATGTATGGAGAGGACAGGGTGCGGACTTTGAGATTACATGAGAGGAGGTATCAGGAGTTAATCTCAGTAGATGTAATGGAGAGGACATAGTGTGTGGGACTGGAGAATACATGATGAGGAGGTAACAGGAAGATGATACTCAAGCTCTGTCGGGAGACGGGCCCGGGTGTGGGCCTTGGACTCTTTTACCCATGTGCGGCTAGTAGGTTATCAGATATTATGGAGACTTAGGAGTGGACAGTAGGACTGGAGATTTACATGTGAGCGGTATCCATGTATTATATCAGAGATGTATGGAGAGGGCACAGGTGGTGTGACTATGACATATTTCCCTGTGAGTGGATTTCTCCTCGCTTCTCCTTCCTCGCTGTCTGGCCTTCTCGGCCCTGTTGTGGCCTTGGGTTCCCTGTTCGGCGTGTCTCGGAGCTTATCGGTCAGAGCTGTCTGGACTATGACCGTGTTTGGACTGTCGTATCCTATTGCACATTGCGTCCCCAGTATATCAGTCAGATTATATTGCAGAGATGTATGGAGAGGAACGACTGGTGTGGGACTGGACGATTACATGTCAGGCTGTCTCGTTAGTAAGATTAGGAGAAGATGTCTGGAGATGTGACAGTGTGTGGACGGTTATATTACCATGTGAGGTAGGTATCAGGAGATTATTGCATTCTTAGGAGATGTATGGAGACGGTTATCAGGTTGTTGTCACGTTCGCCTTGTATGATTAGACCAGTTTGAGGAGTTATCAGGGATGATTTATAAGTCAAGATTTAAATGGATGAGGACATGTGCCGACTGGAGATTACCTGTGATGTCGAGGCTCAATCGAAAGGACAGATTATATTGTCTATGATAGTACTGGAGATTTTGGACATTGCTGTCGTGCCTGGGCCTGGAATTACATGGGATCTGGCCTAGTTTGTTTATCATGAGATTAGGAAGATGTACTGGATAGGACAGGGTGCAGACTTGTGCGGATATTTACTCCATGAGGGGAGGTATCGGTTTCTGTCAGCGGCAGATCATATCTTTTTCTGTAGAGATGTGCCTGAGATGTGGATCATTGGGTGCTGGACTGGAGATTACATAGAAGTGATGTTCACAGGAGATTATAATCAGAGATGTATGGGGAGGACAGGGTTTGGCTACTGGTCTCAGATTACATGTCGAGGTTCAGAGATTTTTAAAACCTTATTCAGAGATGTATTTGAGCGGACTAAAGAGTGGTTCTGGGACTTGATATTCCACATGATGAGCGAGTTATCAGGTCCTCAGACCTCGCTTCCTCTCTACCCCACCTCTCCCACACTTATCTTTCAGCTTCTGCTACTGATGTATGAGAAGTACAGGGTGTTTGGACCTGGAGATACCACACTGGTAAAGGTAGAGGTATCGGAGCATTTAGGTCAGAGATTTATGGTTCAGTGACAAGTCTATCCATGAGCTCAGAGTTACAGTGATAAGTCCTTCCTCTCTCACTATCGCGGGTACCATCCGGCCCGTTCCTCTGCCTCCTTCCTATCTCCTCCGCGCCTTGGTACTCGGCGCTTCGTCTCTCCTTCTTCCTCCTTCCCCTCCCGTAACCCTCCCCCCCTGGACTCCCCCCATTCCCTTGCTACCCCTCAACCTCTCCCCCTCCCTGTCGATGTCCTCTTATCTAACTGTCCCTCTAACTGCCCCCTTCGTCCGGTCGCCCCCTCTGTTTTAGCTGCGCCATCAATCGTGTGTGTACTGGAAGATTACACCCGTTCGCCTCTGCACTTGAATTGTGCTTGTTAGGTATCATCACACTGGTCTATTTACGTGGCGCCGGTTATAGAGCCATATACACTCCTCTTTTCCATCTTCGCTATGACCCTCGCTATCGTATATGGAGCAGGACAATGCCGTAGCAGACTGGAGATTACATGTGAAGTTGTTATCAGGAGATTATCATTCCTAGCTGTATGGAGTGTACAGGGTTGGTTTCCTGGAGATTACCATGAGAGGAGGTTTATCTCAGGTAGACATTTTATTAAATTTTTCCGCCATCTTGGCACTGCAGTAGATCTTACCCCTGTGAAGAGGCTCTGCGTCTTCTTTCGCAACAATGTCAGTCGGTTGTGGTACTTTGAGATCTCTGGACTCACCTTGTTGAGAGGTGTTTTTTATGATTTTCCTCAGCGAGATTGATATCAGTAGGCTGTACATGGAGAGGGTACAGTGTGTGGACTGGAATTTACATGTGGAAGGAGGTATCATGAGATTATATCAAAGGGGGGAGGGGGAAAATTGTAGAGGAACAGGGTGCAGCTGGAGATTACAGAGAGGAGTTTCAGGAGAATTTATATTATCAGATATGTATAGAGGAACAGGGTGGCGACTGGAGATTACATGTGAGGAGGATCAGGAGAGTATATAGAAGATGTATGGAGAGGACAGGGTGTGTACTGGAGATTACATGGGGAGGAGAGATCAGGATATTCAGGAGAGTGTATGGTAGAGGTCAGGTGTGCACTGAGATCACCAGTGTAGGAGGTATCAGGAGATTAATATCAGATGTATGGAGAGGAAGGGTGCGACTGGAGATTACATGTGAGGAGGTATCAGGAGATTATATCAGAGATGTATGGAGAGGAGGGTGCGAATCGGGAGATTACCGAGAGGAGGGAGTTCAGGAGATTATATCAGAGATGTATGGAGAGGACAGGGTGCAGACTGGAGATTATGTGAGGAGGTATCAGGAGATTATATCAGAGATGTATGGAGAGGACAGGGTGCAGACTGTAGATTACATGATAGGAGGTATCAGGAGATTATATCAGAGATGTATGGAGAGGACAGTGTGCAGACTGGGATATACACTGATGGAGGTATCAGGAGATTATATCAGAGATGTATGGAGAGGACAGGGTGTGGACTGGAGATTACATGTGAGGAGGTATCAGGAGATTATATCAGAGATGTATGGAGGAGACAGGGTGCAGACTGGAGATTACTGTACATGTGAGGAGATATCAGGAGATTAGGTGAGATGTATGGAGGGAGCAGGGTATGGATGGCTTTGTATGTCAGAGTGTCAGGGTTTGGGCAGTGGTGTGGTACAGTTAAGGCGATGGGAGAGATAGGTTAATCGGAAAGTATTTAAGGAAATCTGAGAAGGCTTTCCCCCTGTGGCACAGTCTCCCCTGCTCCCTCAGCACTTCTCCTCCCTCTGCTTTATATCATCTCACTGCAGCAGAGAAAGTTTCAGCACACAGTGGGAGGGGGTAAGTACTCACATAAGAAGAGTACCACAGTCACGGTGCCTGAATCAGTGAGTAAGTGTCCTCAGTTTACCATGCTTGATCTTGATGGTAGATACCCTTTCAGGATGAACTGGAGGGAAGAGAGAGATATGGGAGACCCCATAGAACAGTGATGGCGAACCTTTTGGAGACAGAGTGCCCAACCTACAACCAAAGCCTACTTTTGTGTCGCAAAGTGCCACCATGACAATTAAAGCAGTAACCTATTGAGTCCAGCTGTATCACAGGTTTCAACCATATTGGCGACCTGAGGACACAAATACAATAGAAATAAGATAGAGAAATTTGGATTATAGCTTCCTTCCAGGGTCCCCTGAAGACGAAGAATCAGGGGACCCAGAGCAGGAGCTCCAGTTATAATCCGTCTGTCTCCACACCTTCTAGCTTCTTGTGTAGTCCTGGCAGCCAAGGAGATGTCGGTTTAAAATAGCACTGAGAGTAGCACTCAAGCCTTCCTCCTTTGATCCAAGACAGCCATGGGTCTTGGATTGCAGGAGGAAGGCTTGAGTCACATCTAGCAAATTCTGTGCTGGGGTGAAGGCCTGGGTGCCCACAGAAATGACTCCGAGTGCCACCTCTGGCACCCGTGCCATAGGTTCGCCACCACTGCCATAGAATAATGTTGCAGTAAACTCATTGGGAGTTGATGAAAAGCATTTTTGTAGGTGAAGAAGGAGAAGATGTGAGAAGGTTTAAAGGTAAGTAATAAATGCTGAGGTATTGGATTGGTGTATAAAGATCTGGGTACAAATAACATGTATTTTTGCTTTTTCTCTCTATATGTTCTTCGTATCGAACTTTTGAAATTCCAGTAGAAATTACTGAAGAAGTAGGTTGTCATTTTCAGTAAAACTGACTACAAATAAAATGATAAAACATCAACAAAAAGAGCAATCATGAAAATACAAAACTCACATACCAGGAAGTTACTCCCTTTGTGATGTGTCTTATAGTAATTTTCGGGAGTTTTTGCTTCTCAGACCATGACCCATAGAGTCACCTCCTTGAAATGTCCATAAATATTGCAAGATACATACGTGTCCCAGGTCTTCAGAAATCTAGAGACTGAATCCACAGTCATTGCATGTAATTGGGTTTTTACTAGGTTTTCATTTTTTCCCATAGGGGACTTTATTCTCCATGAAAACCGGGGTCAAAACCCACAGGGAGGTCAGTGCTACAGAGGTGTCAGAAATATCTTGTTAAAAGTTGACGGCCATATGTGGCATCAGCTAACAAGCTCATTAATGAGGATGTCTTATTAATGAGTTGGTCATCATTACATCACTTAAGTTTTGGAAGCTTCGATTTGGGTCATAATTGACCCAAAACTCTGAGATGATTGACCTCAGTAGAAGATCATGTGAGAGACACTGGTGCACTTGGAGGCAATAGTTTAAACACACAAGTGGTCATTTGTAATAAAAGAAACCCGTGATGCTGGGCAAGGACTCGAAATATTGGACCATACCATTGCCCGAATCCATGTAGATGTTTAGAATTGTTTAAAAAAAACAAAGGTTGGTTTACTGGTGAGAGGAACCTACAAAAACTAAGCTAAGTCCAGAAACCCGCAGGAGAAGCTTTCAGACCGAGGACAGGGTGAGTTAGTTGTTTTGCCTCAACCTAAGCCCGAAGGTTGACAACCGGAACTGAACTCAGAATATCAGTTCATTTACCGGTATGTTCCGGCCAGCACACGCTGCGATGAGAGTTTTGGAGCTCCGCAGAGTGGTACCCACTCTCTCTCCCCAATACTAAACATTTTCCAGTAGGTGGAGATGATACTACACCTTGCTCACTCTGGGTTTGGGTTACAGTCTTTTATTATTTTATTAACAGTCTCCTTTGCTCTCAAAAAAAGCCTTTTAAAAATATTCAAATTAACTGCAAGTGAAAGATCTTGTGATATACCAGTGTCCTCTTTTCCTTCCCCCTGGGTCCCCTCTCCATCCCTGTTCCCCATGTATGATACAGAAACTGGCTGTGTATCAATAAATTCTGTTTTCATAAATCTGCCCTCTGAGCAGGGTATCCGTTTCGCCTTGAGCTATTGTAAGCCATTTTTTTATGGTTTTTGAAACAATAAAACCTTAAAAAAAAACACTTTACTCCGTTCCTTTGTCTTCTCCCTGCTGCTCCATATTCTCCTCTTCCAACCCATGCGCATACACTATGATGTGTCGGGGTCACGGCCCCATGACGTCATAGTGTTGCCAGAAGAGGAGAAGGTGGAGCCGGAGGAAGAAGAAGCCAGAGGTGAGTTGGGTTGGTAAATTGGTTAAATAGTCGGACTGATAGGTTGCAGTGATTACTGTAAACTGAGGATTGACTTGTGGTAGTGATTATAATAGAGTGAGGATGGACTAGTGATAGTTATTACACTGGACTGAGAAATGACTGGTGGCAGTGATTACACCAGACTGAGGACTGACTGGTGGCAGTATATACACTAGACTGAGGACTGACTGGTGGCAGTAAAAACTCTAGGCTGAGGACTGAATGGTCACAGTAATAGCACTAGACTGAGGACTGACTGGTGGTAGTGATTACACTAGACTGAGGACTGAATGGTCACAGTAATAGCACTAGACTGAGGACTGACTGGTGGCAATGATTACACTAGACTGAGGACTGAATGGTGGCAGTGATTACACTAGACTGAGGACTGACTGCTGTCAGTGATTACACTAGACTGAGGACTGACTGCTGGCCGTGATTACACTAGACTGATGTTATAACGAGCCGTGCACCTGTGTGACTATGGTCAGATTTCTGTCCACTAGTAGTAAAGATAGAAGCTTTCTATAGAATGACAGGAAGCAGAGATCTACAAAACTGTAAGGAATTGATACATAAAGTATATTGGAAAATTGTATAACTTTTTATAATAAAAAGAATGACATTAATTTGCTGTAATGAGATTACCCCTTTAATTAAACATAGCTGGAATCCAATGAAGGAGTAGAACCATCTCATGGAGGATCAGAAGTAAATGGACATCATGTGAGTTAAATATGAGCAGCATAGAAGGATAAACTGATTTATAATGGCCCAGCTCCTCATTTGGAGGCTGAGATAGGTCAGGCCATTACAGGTGGACATTCTTTTAGTAAAACATCACTGACTCACTTCCAAACCAATAAGGTTCTCCATAGCATCTTCAGATTCATGTAGGCCATGAACTAGGTTGTCCTCCTATTCCTCTGTACACAGAGGATCTAATGGCCAGTCCGGCTTGTCTAATGCAGCAGCTCATGCATGGCAGTTTCTAAGTAATTGGTTGTAAAGGGCAAATCACAGCCCCCAATGCACCCCAATTTTAGCATAAACAACCCTCACAAACTAAAAATATCAGAGACATGTACATATGTATGAATTATAGTGTATGCATATACATACAGTGTTCCTCCTTTAATTATAATAATGTGCCTGTCATTAATTATTTTAATAGCAATTTACATATACACTTCACCAGAACAAAGCACCAGTATGGAGTCCAATACATAAGTACAGTACTAGAACCAAGCTTCATACACAAACACAGCACCAGGACCTATACCCTGTCCCCATATACTTATAGAGTTTCCCAAATGATTTTACATATATACAGCCCTCTAATTTACATGTATACATTACCCCCATAATGAATTAATACATGAAGTCCCCCCTTTCATACTGTGCCCCCTGTAATAAATATACATCTTAAAAACATGATAAAATACCCCCAAGTATATAGGTATCCAGAGCACTGCCCCCCAATATATAGCTATCCAGGACGTTGTCCTGAGTATATATGTATCCAGCACACTGTCCCCAGTATATAGGTATCCAGGACACTGCCCTGAGTATATATGTATCCAGCACACTGTCCCCAGTATATAGGTATCCAGGACACTGTCCTGAGTATATATGTATCCAGCACACTGTCCCCAGTATATAGGTATCCAGGACACTGCCCTGAGTATATATGTATCCAGCACACTGTCCTCAGTATATAGGTATCCAGGACATTGCCCTGAGTATATATGTATCCAGCACACTGTCCC
>WNYA01000173.1:74999-94600 GCA_019512145.1 Engystomops pustulosus | reverse complement strand
TCGGTGACCGTATCCACAGACTGAGACAGCAGAAAGCAAAAACACCCAAAACACACAAAAAAGCTAACAAAACATCACAATAGGTAATAAGATCAGCAGTCACTGTACAAATCTGTGGAAGGTACAATGTGATGTCACCCGGTATGTGTTACATTAGACTGCAGGTCCCATGTACTACATGATCTGTACTCATAGATCTCACTGTGTTTATCTGTGGTGTTAATAGGACTTGCAGGCACTCTACTACATAATCTGTACCAGGTTTAGATATCACTGTGTTATCTGTGATGTTTACATAGAACTGCGGACACATCTACTACATGATTTTACTCGAGATAATCACTGTTTTAATCTGTGGTGTTCATAGGACTGCAGGCACTCTCTACATTATCTGTACTCCGAGAATCACTTTTATCTGTGGTGTTTACATAGGACTGCAGGACACCTCTACTACATGATCTGTACTCATAGAGTATCCCTCACCTGTGTTATCCTGTGGTGTTACATAGGACTGCGGACACTCTACTACATAAGCTGTACTCAGATATATCACTGTGTTCTCTGTGGTGTTCCATTACATAGGACTGCAGGCACATGTACTAACATGATCTGTACTCAGAGACATCACTCGTGTTATCTGTGGTGTTCTAGGACTGCAGAGGCATCTCTTAACTACTGATTGTTACTCAGAGATAATCACTGTGTCATCTGTGGTGTTTACATTAGGCCTGCAGGACACATCTACTACAGTGATCTGTTACTCAGAGATATACCTTTAGCTGTAGTGTTACATAGGACTGCAGAACCACATCTACTACATGATCTGAACTCATAGAGATTCACTGTGTTTATCTGTGGTGTTTACCTAGGAAAGGACTGCAGGACACAGATCTACTACATGATCTGTCTCAAGAGATATTACTCTGTGTATCTGTTGGTTGTTACATAGGACGCAGGACCCAGTCTACACATGCTCGTACTCAGCAAGCGATACACTGTGTTTAATCTGGTGGTGTTACATCGGACTGCAGACACATCTACTCAACCACAATTAATCTTTGTACTCAGAGAGATATCACTGTGTTTTCTGTTGTTACTTAGACTGCAGGTCACATCTACTACTGTCGTACTCAGAGATATCACTGTGTTTATCTGTGCGTGTTCTAGGACTGCAAGGACACATCATACTAACATGATCTGTACCCAAGATATCACTGGTGTTATCTGTGGTGTTACATAGGACTGCAGGACCCATCTACTACATGATCTGGTACTCCTAGAATATCACTGTGGTTTATCTGTGGTGTTACTAGATGGCGAGGACACAGCTACTACTGGATCTGTACTCAGAGAGATATCCTGTGTTATCTTGGTGTTACTAGGATGCAGGTCACCTACTACATGATCTGTACTCAGAGATATCCACTGTGTTATCTGTGGTGTTACATAGGACTGCAGGACACCTCACTACCTGATCTGTACTCAGAGAGATATCCTGTTTCTTCTGGTGGTGTTACTAGGACTGCAGGACCAACTCTACTATGACTGTTACTCAGAGAGATATCACTGTGTAGCCTGTGGTGTTCATAGGCTGCAGGACACATCTACTACTGATCCGTACTCCTTATACAGGTCAGGTAACAATAACTGTACAAGTGACCAACATCATCCACTTTTGTCCCCAGATAAGTCACATTTTTGAGAGGCTTATGGGACAGTATGACTTTGGACAGTGCTACTGGTGTTCTCTGCACCCAAAGCCCATCAATAGAACCATCTTCCGTGTCATTTTAAAGATTAAAACCTAGCTTTAAATTCCCACTAGTAGCTATACAATCGGTGTCCCTCCACGCAAATAACTGGAGAATGTGGGAAATACTGGTGCGGTTTTTAATTGGATGACACTTGTAGCTTCACTAAGTTCCTTGGCAATGATGGGGTCATATTTTTTTATTTGCAGGTAAATTTTTAATCATAAAAGAGGAAATAGTAAAAGGACACATGATATCCTTGCCTTTTAGGGCTTCTGTATATAGATTCTTCTAATAACTTCCGACATCTGGGTGATCCTTATTCTCATCTCTCTAACCTTGAGATCTGGCATGGATGATCTTCACTACTTCTAAAGGTTGATGCCCAAGCATTTGGGAATAATACATCTATAACGGGAGTTTTTTGTTAAATCAGGAATGTGTGTGAGCGGCCAACCAGAGTTTGCCCAGCGATCCAGGTCTTAAGGGAACCTACCACCACAATTCTACCATAGGTAGACGGGTGGTAGGTGGATGTTGGGCCGTGAGGATAGCCCTTTGTGAGATATCCTCACATCCCCATATCTTTATAAAACTTGAATACCCTTATATGTAAATTTTCTAAGCGTCTAATGGGCATATAAAGAAAAAAATAGTCCGACATGAGGGCTACACGTCGCGGCTAACTCCACGCCATTAGCTCTTTCTCCTCCCCTTCCTCAATTCTGACATCTCGGTGCTCTCGTTAGGAAGCTTTTTACCCTAACCCTGACATCTTCGCTACCCTATCCGGGAAACAGCGTTCTAGCGCAATAACATAACGGCCGGTCCCCAGCCTGCGATGCACTGCTCCATTTCAACAGAATTCGGGCTTCTCGGACGCGGGCGCACTAGCTACGAGATCTTCCCCGCCCCCAAAGTTTTTTTTTTTTTTTTGTCAGGGTAGGAGAGACAAGAGGCTACTGGGGCGTGGAATAGACGCGACGTGTACCTCTGTCCGGTTATGACACCCCCGGTAGCCACTTAAAGAAATTTACATATTAGGTATTACATTTTAAAGATAGCGGGGACGTGGGATCTCTAACAAGGGCTATCCTCACATCCTGTACATCCACCTCAACCCACCCGATCCTACGTTTATGGTATATCGTGGTGGTCATGTTCCCTTTCAAACTCCTAAAAAGGTTTCTGTAGGTCTACAGAAGTCATTTTATTCTTTCCACACATCTTAAGTACTACGACTCTTGTATCTCTTCTCATTCTTAGATTTTACAGTTACCCTGATCCGCCGAAAATTTCAGCCTTCAGAAGATGGAGATTCATCCAAATAAACACAACCTTCTTCTCCTTGAATCGTGGAGTGGAGCACCTCGGCATCTTTACGCCACTGTTCGGGCATAATCTCTACATCTCCACATAATATTGTCTGCTAATGATTGTGGTATGTTGTGTGGTCAGAAGAGACCCCTTCTGAGCCCCTGTACATTATTTATAAGTCCTGGTGGTCAATGGTTTTTTGGAAATTCGACTCTTCTTCTCAAGTTGGTGTTGACCTGTTTTTTCAATTTTAGCACCATATCACTTGAAGGATGTCTCCTCCACCTTTTGTGTTCAAGAGCTGTGTTTCTATTGAATATTTTACCTCAACGCCATGGCTTATATCGAATATTTAGCTGTTGCCAGCCACTTGAGATACCCAACCCATGATGACCAATGGAGAAGAGCTTTTCCAAATAGTTGTTTAGCTTATTGCTTATGTCTTCTTGTCTTGGCGTAGAGTGCTTTAGTTGCCGGTTGTCCATGTTGGTGTGATATTAACATCTACTTGAGACTTTATCTCTCAACGTCTGGCTTAGCGGTGACATAACTTGTGAAACCATCTTTGGTCACCACCCTGGACCCTGACCATGACAGTCGCTGTATACTGGTGGTATCTACGCTACTACGACGTTCTAGTCTGCCTAAGAGGTCTGCATCTGAGTCCGTCAAAGGCCATCCACACCCTGGTCACCCACATTTCAATTCTCTCATACCTGCCACCACTCTTTTTGTTACCTTCTCGGTACAGGTTGGGCTGGTTCCGTCTCGAACTACTGCTGGGCAGATCGTGTACTCTATAACAAGTTGGTTAATTTCAGTGACTTTTGAATCCTCTTATATGGTAGCGGATGGAGGCTCTTCACGATTACAATGTCATCAGTAAAAAAATTAGTTTGGAAATAACCACACGTATGATCCCCAAAATCATAACATAGGGAATCCATTTTTAGGTTCATTTTAAAGAGGTGGCCTCATGAGGTCAGTCTCATCTCTAACAGATGTTGTAATTTTGATCACCAAAGTTACCGTAATGTGCTCTCAGGGTTTTCAATAGCTATTAGACACCTTGTTTGTTCTGGCCATAACGTGAGAATCTTGTAAGTCAAGCAGTGAAGAGATTGGATCTGAAAATAGATGATATTTCTCAGGGTTCTTATTCAGTTTGTTGTGTTCAACTGCTGGGACAGGTGTGAGGAGAGGCCTACAACCCAGTCCGTCAATCCAGCCCTGTCATCCATGTTTATGCCTCAAGAGGTTTGATTCCTCACAAACAGTACAAAGAGCTTGGATCAGATAACATGACACAGAATCAGGCCCCGTTTCTTCCATAGAGCAGGGACGGGGTGATGGCCCCAAACACAACCAGTTGTTAAATGGTGGTGCCAGCAGCCTGTCAAACTGTTCCCGTGGCTCCCTATATATGTGGTGGGGGATGCAGTGTGCTGGCTACCGATAGACTGGGGGCTGCAGTGTCCTTGATACCTATATACTGGGGACAGTGTCTGGATCATATATCTCAGGGCAATGTCCCTGATAGCTATATCCTGGGACGTGTTGGCTGGATCATAATATACTCAGGGCAATGTCCTGGATACCATATACTGAGGAAGTGTGCTGGATACATATATACTCAGGCAGTGTCCTGGTTACCTCTATACCTGGGGACAGTATGCTGGCATCATATAATGCTCATGCAGTGTCCTGGATACTAATACTGGGACAGTGTGCTGGATACATATTAAACTCAGGAAAACGTCCTGGCTACTCTATATACTGGGGCACACAGTCGTGCTGATCTATTACCAGGGCAATGTCCTGGATTAGCATATATACTGGGGACAGTGTGCTGGATCATATCTACTCGGACAGTGTCCTGGAACCTTATCTGGGGACAGTGTGCTGGATCCATATATACTCAGGACACGTTCGGAGAGCTATATATTTGGGAGGCAGTGCTCTGGCAATAACATTTACTCAGGCAGTGTCCTGGATACCTATATACCTACTGCGGGACAGTGGGTGCCTGATACATATATACCTCAGGACAGGTTCCTGATCCTATTACTGGGGACAGTGTGCGGATACATATATACTCAGGACAACGTCCTGATAGCTATATATTTGGTGGTCAGTGCTCTGGATACCTAATAACTTGGGGGTATTTTAATCAATGTTTTTAAGATGTAAATATTATTACAGGGGTGCCAGATGAATGGGGGACTTCATGATTATTCATTATGGGGGTAATGTATACTGTTATTAGAAGGGCTGTATATATGTAAAATCTTTGGGAACCTATAAGTATATGGAATGGTAATAGGTCCTGGTGCGTTTTTTGTATGACTTGGTTCTAGTACTAGTACTTATGTATTGGACTCCATACTGTGCTTTGGTTCTGGTTGAATTGTAATTAAAATTCTTTAATAATTATGACAGCAAACATTATTATAATTAAAGGAGGAACACTGTAGGTATATGCATACACTATATTCATCATATAGATCATGTATCTATTATTTTTAGTTTGTGAAGGGTCTTTTTGCTAAAATTGGGGTGCTTGGGGGCTGTGATTTGCCCTTTACAACCATTGCTTAGAAACTGCCAGCATGAGCGCTGCTTTAGACACGCCGGACTGGGCATTAGATCCTCTGTGTACAGAGGATAGAAGGCCACCTAGTCTGGCCTACTAATCTGAAGATGCTATGAGAACCTTTATTGGTTTTGGCAGTGGGTCAGTGATGTTTTACTAAAGAATGTCCCCCTGTATGGCCTGACCATCTCAAGCCTCCAAATGAGAGCTGGCCATTTAATCAGTTTAATATTTTATCCTACTATGGCTGCTCATTTTAACTATTTAACTCACATGATGTCCATTTACTTCTGATCTCCCTGAGCTGGTTCTACTCTCCTCATTGGATTCCAGCTCTGTTTTTTAATATAAAGGGGTAATTCTCATTCCAAGCAATTAATGTCAATTCTTTTATTATAAAGAATACAATTTTCCATATCTTTTATTGTATCAATTGAGCTGAGCGAAAAGCACTAAAGGCTCGGTGCTCGTTATTCGATACGAGCTTTTCCCCATCTTGGGGTGCTACGTCTCGAATAACGAGCCCATTAGTCAATGGGGACTCATCACGCATATTTTTAGTAAAAGAGACATTAAAAGAACATGCATAATAAATATCCCAGATGTTTACACTGATGTTTTTGCTTGTAAGAACAACATTGCAATAACACTATTCTTTTCCTCCCTTTCCCAGGTGTTCGCGCGCTGTCTCCCGCTAAGTTCGGCAGATAGTTTCAGACATCTGGAATGTGAAGAATATTGGTTCTTTCAATGATGTTCTGTGCCCTTAAATGGTCCTGATTCACCGTTTTTAATGTTTTTAATTCTATTCTCACTTTGCAGATGTTAGCGCGTGGTCTTCCGATAATGTCGAGATGTGCGTCTCACATCAGCAATGTGAAGAATAGAGTGTTTATTTATAATTGTTTCTGCACAGCTGCAAAGTGAAGAATAGACATTCAGCTACATAAACCGTGAACACGAACATTTACGTGCAGACACACATTGAAAGAACAATATTCTTTCACATTCCAATTTCCGACATCTCCAACCTAGCGGGAGCACTTGCGCGAACACTGCAAAGTGAAGAATAGTGTTATTTCAATGTGTCTTACAAGCAACATCAGGAAACATCTGGATAATTTTTTATTTATAAAAATACTGTGTCTTCACTCTTTAAAGGCTCAATCTCGAGCTGGCGAGATCCTCGTCCTAGTAACGAGCGTAATACTCGGACGATTTACTCGCCATCTCTAGTATACAATTTCATTACAGTTTTGTAGATCTCTGCTTCTTGACATCTATATAAAGCTCTATCTTTACTACTAGTAGACAGAAATCTGACCATAGTCGCCAACAGGTGCACGGCTCGTTTAGACACACCTCTTTGTTCACTCCGCTCTGTAATACGGTATAACCAGCAGTCCCATGTCACTGCAGGACGCACATGTGGGTAGTAATCCAGCATCACATCTCATGTGCGGAGGTTTTATAAGGATGATACTTTCCTCTGAGGACGATGTGTTCTATATGGAAACCTGGTCCCAGCGGGAGGTCGGATCTGCAGAGGATGCAACATGTCACATACAGGAGGGACACGGCACATTACAGATATTAAACAGTCAGCTCATTATTACATTATGTTATTATTATTATGAGATTATTACACAGATATCTGTGTAACCTTTAACTAAACAATGTGAAGCATAATCTCATGCACAGAGATGAGTATCACAATGGCCAACACACTTTTAAACAAGATAAGGCAAAAACAAGAAGAAAAGAGCAAGTGTGTAAAGGCTAGAAAAACCAATTAACTTTATTGTGCCATATAGGCAAACAGGTTCCCACATACAAGATTAAAAACATTTAAAAGTGTACAAACACACATGTAAGCACAACAAGGTGGGTCAAGGTTGTGTATGCGAGACCCACACACAGCCACAGGTCAATACAAAAATACGTGAATGCAATGCCCTCACAATAGCAAAATAAGACTAAAGCCCTAAAAACTGTGCCTGATCCCCGTCCTGAGAGGATATGATAAGTCAAATCCAAACGTCCAAAATAATGGCATAACAGTATTGCACAAGGTCCAGGACAAGACTGGAATAGATCAATCAAACAGAGCACAGTGAAAAGACCAATGACAGGGAAAGTCCCCTAGGATGTAGACAAAAACAGAGCCTAAGTCATAAGGATTACTAGTCTAATAAACCCAAGTGGGAAGAGGGAGAGCTGGGTCAGAGACCCGTGGCTGAAGGCACCCCACGCGTTCCGTCGCTGGATTGCGACTTCCTCAGGGGTAAGTGCCTTCTGACCCGTGGAGCCTACCTTATATGTCCCTAGGAGATAACCGGCCTCCAATCGCTGCCATGTGTTTAATATGAGCACCTGTATGTGTGCTCACCAACATGGCGAAATTATCGCGAGAACAGCCAAATCCCGCGCATGCGCATATTAGGTAATCACTGACAACGGCGGAGAATATGCGCCTGCGTACTAGGTCATGCGCAAGTGCGACTGAATCAAGCGTCAATTTTGGCGCACGCGAAAATACAGGCTATGTCAGGCGGCGAGGTAGTGCTTCTGAGACGGAGGCGAGTCCTATAGCAGAACAGGTTGGAAGAGGCAGTGGTGGGGCCAGACGGAGAGGCAGGGCCAGAGCTGGTGCATCAGCGCCAAATGTTGCCCGTAGTCAAGCTCCCGTGGCGAGGGCTAGATTTTCAGAAGTCTGGAGGTTCTTTAAAGAAACACTGGATGACCGACGGACTGTGGTGTGCAACCTTTGCCAAACCAGGATCAGCAGGGGTTCCACCACTACTAGCTTAACTACCACCAGTATGCGCAGGCATAAGAATGCTAAACACCCCACTCAATGGCACCAAGCCCGTTCACCTCCGGCCGGGCACACCACTGCTCCTTCCCCTGTGTCATCTGCTAGTCAGCCCCCTGCCCAGGACCACGGCCCAAACACCTCCCGTGCGAAAACCCCATCTTCGCCTCCACGATCCTCCACAGCATCCACCAGCGTTCAGATCTCCATACCCCAGACGCTGGACAATTTTGGCGCACGCGAAAATACAGGCTATGTCAGGCGGCGAGGTATGCGCATGCGTGCAGTAAATATGAAGGTTTTTAGGAAGCGTTTACAAAGCGCTAGCGTACCCAATCTGCAAGTGTCGTAGCAGGGTGAGAGATAGCGAATTTATGCGCACATATCAGAAAACGTGTTTACAAAATATAAAACGTGCCGAATACACCATGATATAACAAAAGTTATTAAAGGACAACAAAACATCTATACTAAATCAAAATTCAAGGGTTAGGTATAAAAAGCATATGTAAAGATTAGGAATCGTGCATCTAGAAACAAGTGTTCCTTATAGTAACGTAGCGCGTTCTAGAGAAAATGTGGAAGTCCTACCTAATAATACCCTAAACATAAACTTCACAAGCCATATAGATCTTTTTTGAGCACAGCACCCTGATATAAAAAAATTGGCTGGTAATGGTTGGCTGGGGCTCCTATACTATAACAACCTAGGGTAAAGGAAGGCTCCATGGGTCAAGTTGGCAAACAAAAAATAAAATGATTAACAAACAATTGTATATGTACGAACCCACAAATTGACGTCAAGTGACAATATACAGGTAAATATTGCTGCAATATACAGGTAGGTATTCAGTCAAATAAATATTGGTCCAAAAGACTGGAACAGAGTTAGTGAACTAGGCCACAGGATGAACCCAAATGCGGCACAGATGTCTGAGGAGGATACAAGACAATTTTTTGTGATTTAAAGAAATCAAAAGATATCACTTTGATGAAGACCCAGTTGACCAAGCCAGATGATGATCCTCAGATTGGGGTAGTTTGGATGACTTCCAGATAACAATCCACAGGTTGAGGTGGAGTGGTTTCCAGGGTGTCCCCATCAATGGTCCACAGGTTAGGGTGATTCGGGTGGCTTCCAAAGTGTCCCCATGAATTGGAGACCGTAGGTCATGTTGAAAGATATCAAGGAGGGGAGGAGATATGGATCTACAATCCCAGGTGGTCTCCATAAATGAAAAAGACTGAAGAAACGGAATAGTCAAGGGGGTACAAAGTCATAATTATATAATCACGTGAACAGTAATCCAAAAGTAAGCATATCTGTATAACAGCAGTGAATCCTTCCAGTGTTGCTGCTCTCTGGACTTTGGTATTTGTGCAGTACATGCACAGATTATTGCACACCAGGCCAGTTTCTTCCACCGGGGAGGGAGGGTGATGGCTCCAGGCATGAGAAATAATAAGCCCCAAAACGACTAGAGAAGGGGTGGAGGACTGTAGGGGGCGGGTTTAAAAGCCTTCTGGAAGGTTTGGGGCTTGGCCTTTTACTCCTCCCGTATGAGGTCACCGGAGGCGGTCTTTGGGGGCGGGTACGGTGGTTTAATGAAGTTCGAGGGCCTCTTTCCTTCTGCCCCCTGGACCGAAGAGGCGAGAAGTCACCCTCCCCACCCTGCCCTCTGATTTGGTTATTTTCAGTTTCTTCTTTCCTTGGTTCTGGCTGTTTCCTTCTGTCTTCCTACAGTTGTCACAGCAAAGGCGGAAGTTACACAGGCCCTAAGGCGCTGGAAGATGCCCACATGCCGGCTGCAGGGCCACAGCCCCCATTTCGGGCAAAGTTGGTTCACAAGTTTCAGAAGAACCCGAGAGGGCCGTGCAAGTTCTTAAACGTTTTAATTTATAATGTTATTTAATCATTTATTTTCCTGTTAATAAATGCTGTGGCCTTCCCACATTACCCAAACATTAGTTTCCCAGCCTTTTAATAGTAGTCTGGTAGGCACAAAGGTCAAGGACCAGATTTAAGGTCTGGATTGTCAATCCCTACAGTCAGCTGCAGGAAGTGCTGATAGGTAAGTACTGAGTACATTTTTTTCATGTGCTTGGGGCAGTGTGCTGGTTACCTATAAACTTTGGATGGTGCAGTGTGCTGGTTACCTATATACTGGGAGGATGCAGTTTTCTACTAAATACAGACTTGATATGGTGCAGTGTGCTGGCTACCTATGTACTGGAGGGAGTCAGTGTGCTGACTACCTAGATACAGGGGGGGGGCAGTGTGCTGGCTACCTATGTACTGGAGGGAGGCAGTGTGCTGGCTACCTATGTACTGGGGGAGGCAGTGTGTTGGCTACCTATGTACTGGAGGGAGGCAGTGTGCTGGATACCTAGATACAGGGTGGACAGTGTGCTGGCTACCTATGTACTGGGGGGGGGGAATGTGATGGCTACCTATATACTGGCGGCAATGTGCTGCTACCAATATACTTGAGTGGGGGCAGTGTGCTGGATATCTATATATTGGGGTAGGTTGCAGCATGCTAGGATACCTATATACTGGGGGGCAGTGTGCTACTACCTATTTATTGGAGAGGGTGCAGTGTGCTGGCTACCTATATATTGGGACTGCAGTTTGCAAAATACCTTAATACTGGGGAGGGTGCAGTGTGCTGGATATCTATGCTGGGAAAGGTCACACTGTGCTGGGCTACCTATATACTGGGGAAGGTCACACTGTGCTGGGCTTCCTATATATTGGGGGGTGTTGAATATTTTTAGCACTTCTTGATTTCATAAGAAATGCAAAGAGTGAGCTCAGATTAAATGTAAGAGTTTTAGTTGAATTAAAAAAAGGTTTAATTAGCACCAAAAAGACTTTACAAAGTCTTTAAAAGAAATAAAATAACACAGCAAAAAATAAGAGACAATAAGAAATTCAAAAGCAAAGTAAAAATAAAGTTTTTAAAACCCAAACATGCATGTGTGGTGTGTGAGGAGAGCTCAGTGTTTGCGAAGTAAGGCTCCCCCTCACCCCTTGAACAGGACCCCTTTTTAAACCCTAAACTCCCATAGACTTGCATTGTAAGCCAAATTCATCCATTGGCCTTGTTCACAACCATATATGGTAAAATTCCTAGGACACTTTCTTTGTGACCAGCTAATCCAAAGAGGCTAACTCTTGCCATATGGATGTGGTAGGGGTTGTTTCCTTCCATAGGTTTTTTAGGTATATGTCAAGAATGTCCATACAACTCCAGTACTGCCCATATATGGTCCTGATTAGAGATGAGCGAGCACTAAAATGCTCGGGTGCTCGTTATTCGAGACAAACTTTTCCAGATGCTCGAGTGCTCGTCTCGAATAACGAGCCCCATTGAAGTCAATGGGAGACCCGAGCATTTTTTTAATAAAACTGAACAGTAAAAGAACAGTGCAAAAAAAAAATCCAGATGTTTGCAGATGTTTTACTTGTAAGAACACAACATTGAAATACACTATTCTTCACTTTGCAGGTGTTCGCGCGTGTCTCCCGCTAGGTTCGGCGATACGCGCCACAGCTGCAAAGTGAGAAAGATAGAATTAAAACAGTAAAAACAGTGAATACAGGAACATTAAGTGCAGAACCATTGAAAGACAACTATTCTTCACATTCAGATGTTCCGAACATCTCCTAAATTAGCGGGGAGAGACACGCGCGAACACTGGAAAGTGAAGAATAGTGTTATTTCAATGTGTTCTTACAAGTAAAACATATGTAATGTGTAATATTTTTTTTAAATAAATACTTTTATTCAATTTATTTTATTAATTACTGCTCGATCTCGAGCCAGCGAGATACGTCCGCGTTAACGAGCGGTCGAGTATGCTAATACTCGACCGAGCAGTATACTCGGACGAGTAACCTCGCTCATCTCTAGTCCTGATCTTCACTCATCTGTATGATAGTATTTTAAAATAGTATATTATTTAACAGGGGGCATGTGCTGCTACCATATAATGGGGAAGGTTGCAGTGCCAGGTACCTGATATATACAGGGGGGGGGTAGTTGCTGGACCCCTATATACTGGGGGACATTGTGCTGGGCTACCTATATACTGGGGGAGGCAGTTTTGTACTAAGTATCTACTGGGGATAGTGCAGGGGAGGCAGTGTGCTGGCTACCTTGATACTGGGGAAGCAGTGTGCTGCTACCTATATATACCAGGGAGGGTGCAATGTGCTGGCTACCTATATAATAGGGGACAGTGTGCTGGGCTACCTATATACTGCGGGGTGACAGTGTGCTGCTGTCTATGCACTGGGGAGGCAGTTTGCTGGATACCTATAAACTGGGGGTCAGTGCACTGGTTACCTATATACTAGGGGGATGCAGTTTTCTACTAACTACATACTGGGGATGGTGCAGTGTGCTGGCTACCTATGTACCAGGGGGTAGGCAGTGTGCTGGCTACCTGGATACAGGGGGGGGGGCACTATGCAGGCTACCTAGATACTGCAGGGGCACTGTGCTGGCTATGTACTGGGGAGGCAGTGTGTGGCTACTTGATACTGGGGGGGGGGCATGGGGACCTACATACTGGAGGGGAGGCAATGTGCTGGCTACCTATTTACTGGGTGCAGTGTGCTGGCCACCTATATACTGGGGGACAGTGTGCTGGCTACCTATGTACTAGGTGCAGTGTTCTTTGTTTTTAAAGCTGCCATCCTGAATATTCACTGTTTGGATTCTTGAGTTTTCCCCTTGTGGTTACCAGCACAACGCTCCCGTCCTGCAGCCGGTTTTGCCCTAGTGTTTTCTAAATTGTGTATTATATGATGGATGTGTCAGTCAGGCTGTTACATCATTCTTATCTCTTCCATGATGTAATGACACAGACCCTCCATCATTCCAACATCACTTCATCATGGCATAAAAGAGTCACCCCCTAGTACTAATAGAAGGACACACTGCCCCTACTGGTGTTATGATGTCTGCAGTCATCGCATAGGACAGTCAGTCACCCCTACAAGTGATAGGAGGACACTCTGCCCCCTGCTGGTGTGATGATGCAAAGGGTCATGGCACAGGACAGTCAGTCACCCCTAGTAGTGAAAGGAGGATCCACTGCCCCCTGCTTGTGTAATGATGTCTGGAGTCAAAGCATAGGACAGTCAGTCACCCCTAGCAGTGATAGAAGGACTGTGAAAGAAACCACAACATTTTGGACCTCTGAAGGGTACGCAGGGTCACTTATTTACCCTTTTTAGACACTCCCAGAATGATTTAAAGTTGTCCACACAATCTCCAGATATGGCACAACCATAAAGACCCTTTCCACTAGCCTCAGTGAAACAGAACCTTATCAAACCAAATAAGCTGCCACCAGTTCTCCTTTAATATAAGCCTGGTCCGTAACGGGATTATATAAGATGAGGAACCAACACGGTAGCATATATATAACTGAGACACGGACGTTGGGATTTGTGGATCATGGATCGAGATAAAAGAGCAACACAGGTTAAATTTTATATTTAATTGCCTTTTAGACAAACAGTACACACTATATATATATATATATATAATTGCAACATCCCCACCAGGGGCTTAGGCCTTTTCTTGGGGCTGAGACAGCCGGGGCCGCAGTACAGGAGTGGATGGTGGTGCGGTAGGCACGCAGTGTCACGGGCTTGGATGGGGGATGGGAGGCTGTGCCTACAGCTGGGAGTCTCCAGCAGGGTGGCGGTTGGCAAAGAAATGATAAAGGCAGAGGACTGCATATGCGGTGTCTCCCTGGGGGCAACCCTTGGTTCTAGAGTATGAGTCTCTGCGTGTGGATGGAAAGGGTGCCAGTGATTGGTGACAGCCGAGATGCCGGGACCAGACGTGATAGGCAGACGTTGAAACAGAATATTACAGTTCTTTATGTGAACCGCACAGGAACAGTGAGTAGCACAACGTGCCCTTGAGAATGTAGAATGCGGAGATGCAGTTGGAGGGAGCCACACGGAGTAGATTATAGCCTGGAGTGACCTAATGGCATGGCTGGAAGATAGCTGGCATCGCTGGATAACATAGTAGGATATTCAGCTGTCCTGGGTTGATTCAGATATACCCTGAATGGTTAGGATGATACCCCTTTCCTCTCACTAATAGCCTGAGCTTCCATATCTTCAGGAAGGGAGCGGGCTCACCTGATCTTGTTTGTTGGGTGTTGGCTGCACTGACTCTTCTGCGATCTAACTGAGAGAGTGACTCTCTCCTCACTGGACTTCTTCTGAGAAGAAACTGACTTATTCTTCAACTCTAGAAGCGATTCGCGACAGGGGTCTTTGTGTTTACTCCCACTGGTCAGGTGGTGGCTACATCCTCCAATTACATCTCAGCTCAAGATTTCATTAGGATAAAAATGTGGATGTTGCTGGAAGTAGAAAGTAATTATACTGCCTCTTACAGGCAGACTCTACCAGGCCAGTGCTCATCGTGTATGTAGTGGACATGCTTTGGGTTGATACAGACCCATTCACTAGTGCATTGCAGACTACATGGTGGGACGTATTGCAACAACCCCTCGCATTGCAGGCGAGGGTGTTTGCAATTCCCCCAGGGCAATGAAAGAGCGCCCTCGGCTTGATACGGACTGGTTGGGGTGCTGAGGACAACACGCTGGCCGCAGCGGGGGGGGACCTCTGGTGGCTCGTGCAAGTGATGCCGGTAGGGTTAGAGGTTAGATACAAAAAAAAAAGGGCATTCAGTGAAGTGCCAGGGCAAGGGATCTGTAGGGAACAAACGCCCATGGTCGGAGCAGGCACCGTGGGTTGGTGTGTCGGAAATAAGGCTAAGCGACAGTGTAGGCAAACTATGACAGTTGGTCACTGACGGCCATTTTTAAACCAGTAACTGTCAGTAGGAAAGGTTTGTGGTGGTCTGTACTGTAATACCACTCCTTGCAACAGGGTTGTTATGTTTATATAAACATTCTTCCCTGGCGACAACATATGTAGTGTATATATATGCATCAGTGGCATAGGTGACACTAATAAGGCTATTGCACAATTAAAGTCTGGCCGACATGACATTTTACCCTCGTATGAGTGTGGTATCCAGGTTGATACATCTGTTAAACCCCTCGGTCCCTAAGGACTACCCCCACTTACGAAGCTTCGGTTGAGGCATAAGATAGTGGTCAGGGTATGTGTACATAGAGACAGGTTCGAAACAGACAACACTACAATCTGAAAATGTCTATAAAAAAGTTAGCATTAAACTCGGCATTAAGGTGACAGTGTGCAAACACATTTGGTAAAACTCTTATTGGCTTAGGAGCCCAATGGGTTTACACATTTTAACATAACATGCAAACAAAGTAGGCTAATCAGGGTAGCAAAATAGAGTGTACTCTTTACCTGATCAAGGAAAGGCATAAGTAGTGCAGAAATGACCATATAAACTAAAGCAAGGCATAAGTGAAAATACCAAAAGTCAAATAGCACACTTTTCCTTGTAGGTCTCTAGAAGGTCTTAATAGCAAAGTCATCTTTGGGACAGCCCTGATGGGTGGGGAAAAGTCGAGAAAAGAAAAACGGTCTCACTACTATGTGTAGAGGGACAGACTCTCTTTTAGGAATCTAGCTGTGGGCCAGAGGAGGGTGGGGGTGCTCATATAGCACAGAAGTGGCAGTTCAAGGACAGTATGTCTCTTGACTAAAATGATAGATAGGGGGGAGAGTCTCAGGAAAGTTTCTGCGCTCTAGGGGTTGAGGCGGTAGCCCAACTGGGAGTAGTAGAGACGAAAATAAGAAACTATTTACAAGAAACACAGTAACCGGCAGAAGGACGAAGACATACAGGGGTTAATCGGTAGTTTCCGGGGTGGTGAGTAGTTTGGTGTCAAAGAAAAGCATACCTGCTCCCTCCCTTCTGTGTAAGGACACCAGCGTACTCCTGAAGGTAAATGGACGGAGCTGTACCTTTTGTCTCCTTGAGACCTACGAGATTCGGGGGGAGAAGCTTACAACCTCTTCATCGGCCTCCTCGAGTCAGGAGCAGTGGAGTAGGAGTTTCAGCTGCCTCTGAGGGCCGCGGGGGGTGTGACTTGACAAACGGATTCATGGGTATAGCGAGTATTGGAGATGCGGTGGGGAGATGGTTCTCATGTCAGTGGTAGGACCTCTTACTGGAGTGGAAACAAAACAGAGGATGGCACAGTCACAAGTCATAAGAAATGGGCGGAGGTGAACACAATGAGGTCTGTAAGTTGGAGGTTCGATGGTGAGAGATGTGGACCATAGGGGCAAAAAGGATGAAGACATCTCTTCAGCCGGGTCCTATGTACCGGAGAGAGAGTAGTAGTAGTGGACGGTCTATCTGAAATACGTAGACTTCCAGGGAGAGACTGTGTACCTAACTAGGTATGGCTCAGCTCTAACGCCAACTAGCTTTAAGGTGGGTATGGTTGTTGAGCAGCCCACACTTGATCTCACTGGGGCAAGAGGGGATCAGCACAGGCATCGATCACAAGTCCCCGGTTTTGTTCTCTCGTAGGCTCTCTTCCACCACATGTATCCACAACTTCTCTGGGATACGAACAGGCACCTCGGTGTTCGTTGAACCCCGAGTTGAGTCTGGGGGAAGTAAGGAAAAGACTGGGAATCAGGGGGGACTCCCATGTCCCAGGGTCATGTCAGGCAGGGAGAATGGCCGTGTCTCCTGAACATTCAGATAATATGGGGTTGTTATCCTGTGGAGCCAGCAATGAGCTGGTGGTTGTTGTACAGGTACCACTCATTCTGTGGCAACAGTTTTGGCCAGTCAGCCCTTTTTGAGGGTCCAGAGTCTCAGCATGTTGATTAGAGTCGGATTACTTCTCGCAAAGACCGTTGCTTGGGGTGAATAGGCTGTGGTCTCAGCTTTTACGCCATTGTATGTAGTGCACAGTTCTTGGAAGATTGGGACTCAAATGCTGTTCCTGGTCCGTAAGGAATCTGATCCGGACAGCCATAGGGAAGGATGAAGTCTCTGCCACAGGCTGTCTGCGAGTGGGTACCTTGCTAGATAGGTCTCTGATGGGTATGCAACCACAAATTTGTTATAGTGGTCAATGATAGTTGAGAGATAAGTGTGACCTGATCTTGCTGGGCTCCAACTTCACATTGATTCCAAGGTCAGGATCTCCTAAGGGACGTTGGCTCACAATGGGATGTAGATGGGCCCTCTGATTGTGTTCGCTCTCATCGAGCGGTGGTGCAGGTTGGCTTCTCGAAACCAGGCTTCGATGTTGGGCTTCATTGTATGACCCAGTAGAAGTGCCTTCTAGAGGGTGGATTCAGTTCTGAGCGCAAAGTGTCACCGGACTGGTCATGTACATATCCAGTACTTATCTTGGCATCGCTCCCTCCTGGGTAATCACAATAATGATACAGCCGTCATAAAGTGATAGGGGTCCACGTTCTTTCTCTTAACAGGCCCTGATGCAGTCGCGTCTATCAGTAGGCGCCACAATGAACAATTCTCATCATGCTTCTACGCCGATTCTTATAGGCACTCGCCCAATAGAGATGATAGTCCATCAAGTCTCCTATGGCGCGGTAGAGCATGTAATACTCTTCAGAGTGTCCTTTTCCGCAGGGGGCTCGATCTTCTGAGGCGTAGCTGGCGCTGATTCTGAGCGGTAGAGGAGTAAACATCTTGGGCATATTTGGTGCACAAACAGTGGCATAGACGCCGGCATGTCACATTTCCACTGATTCGCATGACCTCTCACTCATTATTTCTATGTGGCAGTGTGCTGCTACCTATATACTTGAGAGGGGGCAGTGTGCTGGATATCTATATTCTGGTGAATATTGCAGCATGCTAGGATACTTATATACTGGGGGGCAGTGAGCTACTAGCTATATGCTGGAGAGGGTGTAGTGGGCTGGCTACCTATATATTGGGGCTACAGTGTGCCAGATACCTTAATACTGGGGAAGGTGCAGTGTGCTGGCTACTTATATACTGGATGGGGCAGTTTGCTGGCCCCCTATTTTATGGAGGGCAGTGTGCTGCTTCCTATATACTGGGGAGGGTGCAGTGTGCTGGCTACCTATATACTGGGGGGCAGTTTGCTGCCCCCCTATATACTGGAAGACAGTGTGCTAGGCTACCTATATACTGGAAGGGAAGCAGTGAGCTGCTATCTATGTACTGTGGGAGGCAGTTTGCTGGATACCTATAAACTGGGGGCAGTGCACTGGTTACCTACATACTGGGGGGATGCAGTTTTCTACTATCTGCATACTGGGGATGGTGCAGTGTGCTGGCTACCTATGTACCAGGGGGTAGGCAGTGTGCTGGCTACCTAGATTCTGGGGGGCACTGTGTGGGCTACCTTTGTAGTGGGGGGAGGCAGTGTGCTGGCTACCTTGATACTGGGGTGGCAGTGTGCTGCTACCTTTATAGTGGGGAGGATGCAGTGTGCTGGCTACCTATATACTGGGGGGCAGTTTGCTGGTCCCACATATACTGGGGGACGGTGTTCTGGGTTACCTACATACTGGTACGGGGGCAGTATGCTGCTATATATGTACTGAGGGAGGAAGTTTGCTGGATACCTACAAACTGGGGGGCAGTGCACTGGTTAACTATATACTGGGGGATGCAGTTTTCTGCTAACTACATACTGGGGATGGTGCAGTGTGCTGGCTACCTATGTACTCGGGGGTAGGCAGTGTGCTGGCTACCTATGTACTGGGGGTGCAGTTTTCTGACTACCTATGTACTGGAGGGGAGGCAGTATGCAGGCTACCTATGTACTGAGTGCAGTGTGCTGGCCACCTATATACTGGGGGAGAGTGTGCTGGCTTCCTATAAACTGGGGGGGAAGCGTGCACTGAACGCTTATTAATTGAGGCATTTTTTTGTTTGTTTTTAAAGCTGCCATCCTGAATATTCACTGTTTGGATTCTTGAGTTTTCCCCTTGTGGTTACCAGCACAACGCTCCCGTCCTGCAGCGGTTTGGGGAGGTGACATAGGACAGTCAGTCACACCTAGTACTGACAGGAGAACACACTGACCCTGCTGGTGTGATGATGTGTGGGGAGATAACATAGGACAATCAGTCACCCCTAGTACTGACAGGAGAACACACTGCCCCCTGCTGGTG